>CM065699.1:12775325-12785325 GCA_017654935.2 Phymorhynchus buccinoides
GAGAGAGAGAGAGAGGAGTATAGGGAGAGAGAGAGAGAGAGAAGAGAGGACAGTGTGAGAGAGAGAGAGGAGAGAGAGAGAGGGAGGACAGTGAGAGAGAGAGAGAGAGAGAGAGGACAGTGAGAGAGAGAGAGAGGACAGTGAGAGAGAGAGAGGGATTAGTGAGAGAGAGAGAGAGAGAGACAGAGAGAGAGAGGAGAGAGAGAGTAGAGAGAGAGGACAAGAGAGAGAGGACAGAGAGAGAGGGAGAGTGAGAGAGAGAGAGGAGTGAGAGAGAGAGAGAGGACAGTGAGAGAGAGAGAGAGTGATTGTGTGTGTGTATGTGTGTGTGAGTGTGTGTGCGTGCGCGCGCGTGCGTGTGTGTGTGTGTGTGTGTGTGTGTGTGTGTGTGTGCGCGTGCGCGCGCGCGTATGTACGTGTGTACGTGCGTGTGTGCTGTGCATGCGAGTGTGTGTGCGCGCATGCGCGCGCACGCACGTGTGTATATGTGCGTGTTTCACATGTAAGAGCACTTACCTGCGCACAAGGGAGATGCACGATGCACAAGGCAGTCAGTCACCCACAGCCACAGCCACAGCCACAGCCACAGCCCACAACCGCATAACTGTTACGCCAAAAGGGGTCTAAGAAACACTTTAGAAAACGTTTGCGGAAGAATATTACAAGCTCTTGCCCGATTGGTCCAAAAAAAGTAAAGGTAAAGATGCGCCCCCCCCCCACTCCTCCATTTCTCGGTTGTTTCCACGTTTTCAGTCTTGCCTTTCTTGCTGCAGATTGAGTACTTATCCTCTATCGTTTGCTATATTTAACACTAATTTTCATCCATTTACATAATTAAACACATGCATTCAATAATAGTAGAAAATAAAGGCAAGACGGAAAAACGCAATGAACCAGGACTGTGACAAATGCTCCGCGGCTGTTGTGTGTACTGCACTACATAGGGTGGGTGATGTGGGGTGTCGGGGGGGGGGGGGGGTGGTTGTCTCGGGGGGGGATGTCGGGGGGGGGGGGGGGGGTCAGTGTTTCTCTCCTCTCTCTCTCTCTCTCTCTCTCTCTCTCTCTCTCTCTCTCCTCTCTCTCTCTCTCTCTCTCTCTCTCCTCTCTCTCTCTCTCTCTCTCTCTCTCTCTCAAAACTGCTTTGATTGAGTGTTTTATGTATTGATCAGTTGGTTGATTGATTTCATTGATTTAATTTCAATTAATTAAATTATTATTTTTATTTATTTATTTATTTTATTTATTTGTTTATTTATTCATTTATCCATTTGCCACTGATTCATTCTTTTTTTTCTTTTAATTGCTTGGTTCAACATAATTGATTGATTTTCTTTCAACTATTTAATTGAGTTATCATTTATTTGTGTCATTCATATTTATTGCTATCTTTTATTCTTCCCTATTGTAATCCCCATCCCCATGAACATGGGCATCATGGCCTGGTTTCATTAAACCTTCCGAAATCTGAATCTCTCTCTCTCTCTCTCTCTCTCTCTCTCTCTCTCTCTCTCTCATCTCTCTCTCCTCTCTCACCTCTCTCTCTCTCTCTCCTCTCTCTCTCTCTTTCTCTTCCAGTCTCTCTCTCTCTCTCTCTCTCTCTCCTCTCTCTCTCTCGTCTCTCTCTCTCTCTCTCTCTCTCTCTCTCCCTCTCTCTCTCTCTCTCTCTCTCTCTCTTCCTCTCTCACTCTCTCTCTCTCTCTCTCTCTCTCTCTCTCTCTCTCTCTCTCTCTTCTCTCTGTCCTCTTTCCTCGTCTCTCTTCTCCGTCTCACCTCTCTGTCTTCTGCGCGCGCGTGCAACACATTATAGCGCATACATTGGCATACTGACACACTAGCACGGTGACACAGTTGATTTAGTTGGGTAGATAATCAACATTGACATTTATCACTTCTTGGCAAAACTGCGCCCAGTTTAAAAGCCATAACTACAATCAAGCTATTACATGTAGTAGATGGTGCTGCCGTTTCTCTTCTGACTTAGGGGAAGACGGGGTAAAAGGCGCATGGGCGGGTAAGAATTTCCCACCTTTCCAATTATCTCATGAAATAAGCTGCAAATTTCAGTCTCATTTTTGCCCATGAGACGAGCGTTAATGTCTAGCATTCGTCTCATGGGCAAATTTTGACTGAAATTTTCTTTATTTCATGAAGTAATTGGGGTGGGCTTCTTACCCGCCCATGCGCTTTTTACCCCAACTTCCCCTAGTCTTTCTTTTATTCTTTCTTGAATTTTTTTTTGTTTCTCAAATCTTTCTTTCTTTTCACACGTTTCTTTCTTTTTTCGTGTTCTTTCTTTCTTTTTGAGACAACAGGGAATGTTGGTTGAGCACAGTTATAGGGAAAAAAGAAAGGAAACGCACTAGTTTTAGTTGCAACGCATAGTGAAACACACAGAGACACCACGACAGAGCCACACCATGACACACACAGACACACACACACACACAAGGTTACACAAACACACACCACACACACACACATCACGCACGCTGACGGAGCGCCACGCACAAGTTTGCACACAGGTCACACACAGACAGCACACTACACACAAACAACGCAACACACACACCACCATACGCACACACTGGACACACACACGGTCACAACACACACACTACACACACACACACACACACACACACACAAACATTACCACACATATAAGCATACAGCAGCTTTATGCATACATACATACACGTACACGCATAAGCACACATACACAATACACACACATAGGGGAAGCCAGTGTAAAGAACGCGCAAGAGCGGCTAAGATGCCCGAACTTTTTCTTCCTAAGGACAAGACGAGCAGCACAATTTCACACACAACTTTGCACACCCACACACACACACACACACACACACACGTCTCACACACAAAACACACATCACCACACAAATATATATTTATATATATGAGCATACACACATGCATACATACATACACGCACCATGCGCACACATACACATTCACACACA
The DNA here is from genome assembly GCA_017654935.2 of Phymorhynchus buccinoides. Taxonomy (NCBI): domain Eukaryota; kingdom Metazoa; phylum Mollusca; class Gastropoda; order Neogastropoda; family Raphitomidae; genus Phymorhynchus; species Phymorhynchus buccinoides. Next base: position 12,778,304 of record CM065699.1, read on the forward strand.
TACACATGCATAGGAACGCACATACATACGTACATGCTTAAAGTGCGCGCGCGCACGCACACGCACAGCACACGCACACACACACACACACACACACCCCCCCTCCCCCCCACACACACACACTCACACAATACACACACACAACAAACACACACACACGCACGCGCGCGCGCGGAGCTTTATATACGGAAGAAAGTGGTCTTCAGGTTAGTAGTCTCATGGTGGAAAAGTAAGCTATGTCATTCTACACGCGGTTTGGGTCTTTGATATATTCTACATTGTTTAAAGACCCACCAGATCACGTGTCAAAATCACGGGTTTCACGTGTTTTCCCCTCTTATAGCTGGTAATAAATCTTGTTTTGACCAAGTTTGACTCCCATACAAATGCCCCCAAAAATTCAAAACAAAACATAGTTTTTAAAAAGAGCAGCCTCAATTTGAAAATGGGGGCATTTGTATGTGGGTCACAGCTACCCAGAAAAAAACAAGGGACTTAATCGTGGTGGGTCAGTGGGTCTTTAAAGACCCACTGACCCGGCTGGATTAAGTCCCTTGGGGTTTTTTTCTGGGTAGGTGTGACCCACATACAGACTTTCCTCATATATACGATCGAGGCTGCTCTTTAAAGTGATGTCTCGTTTTCGTGCATGAGGAAATTTGCATGGGAGCCACACTTGGTCAAAATAAGATTTCTTACCAGCGATGAGAGAGGGAAAGCACGTGAAACCCGTGATTTTCACTCACGGACCTGGTGGGTCTTTAATACCTCTCTCCCCCCCCCCCCCCCCCCCCCCACCCCCCCCCCCCCCCCCCCTGCGTGTTACTGTTGGGGGAGTCGCTTGAGGAAGTGATATAGTATTAACACATAGTCACGTTAACCAACTCACAATAATGAAGCACAATCTATGTCATTCCTTTCCTCTCTCCTCTCCTCCTCTCTCTCTCTCTCTCTCTTCTCTCTCTCGCTCTCTCTCCCTCTCATCTCTCTCTCTTAATCTCTCTCTCCTCATCTCTCTCTCTCTTCTCTCTCTCTCTCTCTCTCTCTTCTCCCCCCCCCTCTCCTCTCTCTCTCTCTCTCTCCTCTCACTCTCTCTCCTCTCTCTCTCTCTCTCTCTCCACACACACACACACGCACGGCACGTGAGTGCGCACACATACAACACACACACACACACACACACACACACACACACACACACACACACCACACACCGCACACACATACGTGTGCACAAGCATGTACGTACACACACGCATGTACATGTACACACTTATGCATTCGCACATATACATGCGTTCACCTATGCTCATCGGAAAGAGAGAGAGAGAGAGAGAGAGCGAGAGATCGAGAGAGAGAGTAGAGAGAGAGAGAGAGGGATGGATTGAGAGAGAGGAGAGAGAGGAGAGAGGAGAGAGAGAGAGAGAGAGAGGAGAGAGAGAGGGTGAGAGAGAGACGGATGGGACCCGGTGGGTTGTGAAGAGAGAGGAGAGAGAGAGAGAGAGAGAGAGAGGAGAGAGAGAGAGAGAGAGAGGGGAGAGAGAGAGAGAGAGAGAGAAAGAGAGAGAGAGAGAGAGAGGAAGAGAGAGAGAGAGAGAGAGAGAGAGAGAGAGATCGTGAAGGAGAGAGAGAGAGTGGGGAGAGAGAGAGAGAGAGAAGAAGAATGAGAGAGAGAGAGAGAGTGAGATAAGGAGGATTTCTTTTTCTTGAGGATAGCGACATTGCTTTTTTTCCATCCAGTCCTCATGCAGAAAAATAGAAAACGAAGAAAAGAAAGCAAACATAAATACAAAGAACAACCACAAGAAAACAAATGAGTGAAGAAAATACAATCTTTGTCTGCCCCATCCTTCTCTTAGACACACACACACACACACACGCACACACGCACACGCACACGCACGCACGCACGCGCGCACGAGACACACACACACACACACACACAACACACACACACACACACACACACACACTGATACACACAGACACACACACACACACAGGTGCACACACACAAACAGGACACACACAAGAACACACACACGACACACAACCACGACTACACAGAGACACCTGACTGACACCACCTCCCCCCACCCCTCCACAGAGAGAGAGAGAGAGAGAGAGAGAGAGAGAGAGAGAGAGAGAGAGAGAGAGAGAGAGAGAGAGACAGAGAGACAGACAGACAGACAGACAGAAGACAGAAAGATGGACAGACGGACAGACACACAGACGGACAGAGAGACGTTTATGTGGAAAAGCACAAAATATAATAATGCCCTTGTAAACAACTTACGCCACTTTGATAAAACCAGGACATATCAAACGGAGGGGATGTAAAGCTCTTAGCGGAAGGCGTACATGGTTTTTTTTTAAACAGAAAAAGTGTAATAAACTGCTTTTGCTCAGATTGGTGGGGGAAGCAATACGTTTGACGGTAGATAAAGTCTCCTGGTTGAGTTTGCTATGCCCAACACTTGGGCTCTAGAAAAAGGGCATCAGCATTTTTGGTTTGATTTTCAGATGAACATTTTGTAGTGTTATTCTTTGGGTTTTTTGTTGTGTTCTTCTTGCTGTTGTTGTTGTTGTCTTCTTTCTTGTTCTTGTTCTTGTTGTTCTTGTTCTTGTTCTTGTTCTTGTTCTTGTTCTTCTTCTTCTTCTTCTTGTTCTTGTTCTTCTTCTTCTTCTTCTTCTTCTTCTTCTTGTTCTTCTTCTTGTTCTTCTTGTTCTTTCTTCTTCTTCTTCTTGTTCTTCTTCTTCTTCTTCTTCTTCGTCTTCGTCGTCTTCTTCTTCTTCTTCTCTTTCTTCTTCTTCTTCTTTTCTTCTTCTTCTTCTTCTTCTTCTTCTTCTTCTTCTTCTTCTTCTTCTTCTTCTCGCCTCCTCCTCCTCCTCCTCCTCCTCCTCCTCCTTCTTTTCCTTCCTCCTTTTCTTCTTCTTTTCTTCTTCTTCTTCTTCTTCTTCTTCTTCTTCTTCTTCTTCTCTTCTTCTTCTTCTTCTTCTTCTTCTTCTTCTTTCTTCTTCTTCTTCTTCTTCTTCTCTCTTCTTCTTCGTCCAACACCTGCACAGACAAGAGACCAAGATCAGATACACAGATATTGTGTCAGAGCCAGAAACATAACCAGAAGCCATGTATGTCCTCACAGTGGCCGGTGTAACAGTAGCCAGAGAACAGTGAAACGCTGAAACCCTACCTGTATCCCCGAAAGAGGAGACGATCAGCCCGGATGAAAGTTGACCTTACTTTTGCCCTCCTTGCGATAGTTTGTCCAAATGTGAGTTCAAGGTGGTTATATTATACTTATTCTCCTGGTCCTGATTACTTATGACCTTAGGCTTTATGTGTCTGACCATTTAGACCTTCCTAGGTCCATATTTTGGTTCTAATTACCCCCCCCCCCCCCTCTTCCCCTAAAGAAGCTTATTTTCTGATCTTTGTCGTGTTTCCGTGTCCTGTCACATGTGACATCACAAAGGCCAGATTACATGTTTTGAAGGTCTTTTTAAAAACCACCTGTAATGAGAATATGTGTAAAAATTGTAATGAGAATAGGTGTGTTTTATCAATGGATGTCATGCTTCTGATGTGACAAATTGATTTGAAAACAAAGAAGTCTGTGATCTATTCTGATTCTTAATTAAAACAGACCAAGGAGAGAAACTAATCTGACATCGATGGTTAAAACAAAAACTTACGGTGAAAGATCCTTTTCTTTTCAGGCCCCAGCTACTTGGAACAAACTACCACCATCTCTCAGACATTCCAACTATCTGTCAATCTTTAAGGCCAATCTGAAAACGCACTTCTTCTCTCAGCAATAATATTCGCAATCTCAGCATCACTTATTGAAATGCTATGGGTCTGCGTGAATGATGTGTGTGCGGATGGGGAGGAGAGGATTGGGGAGCGCGCGCGTGCGTGTGTGTGCGTGCGTGCGTGCGTGTGTGTGTGCGTGTGTGCGTGCGCGCGCGCGTACGTGTGTGTGTGTGTGTGTGTGTGTGTGTGTGTGTGTGTGTGTGAGTGTGTGTGTGTGTGTGTGTGTGTGTGTGGACCCGTTTGTGTATTATGCGAAGATGCATGTTTTTATGTCTATGAATATGTCACAGCGTGAGGGTGAGGGTGGGTATGCGAGCGCGTCTGAGTATGTTTGATATGTCTGTAATTTTGTATGTGGGGCGATTCTTAGTTTTTGTAAAGCGCCATGAGTAGTACACCTAGAATGCGCGCTATATAAATATTCTTTTATTATTATTATTATTATTATTATTATCGATTCAATACTCTTGTACAGTCTATGAAAAGAGAACATGTCCTTCTGATCAAATGTGTTCTGTGTCCGTGCTTTCTTTTAGCATTAACCCTTTCACCGCCAGCCATATTTAAGCCAAAATGTCCATTAAATTAACCTGGGCCATTCAACGTTAATAGCCTTAGGTCCATGCTAACTTAGAACAAAAAAGTCCATCTGCAGTATTGGAAGATTCTTCATCATGTGACTCATATATCTCAACGTGAATAAGGTTACAGAACTATCTGCAGTTACTTCTGTGACCAAAACAAGGTCTATCCTTACTTCCTCAATAAGGGTCTTTGGATAATAGACCCCAATTTGATGCTTTTTAGTGACATAGGTGTTAAATCACTGTGGTGCTAAAATGTGACTTTGGCAGTGAAAGGGTTACACGTATGTCGTAGCCTTTCACTTGGCGTTTATAACATTTACAATTTACTGACAAACATCTGTAAAACACAACCATCCTAAATCTGCATGGAATGTCTAGAATGTTTTTAATTCACAGGGTATGCAGACAATGCGTGTTCTTAAGGTGGTGTCAAGTTTTTTTGGGGATACTTTCGAACACGATACTGGATAGTTTCGAACACGATGCCCCCAAATAATGTTCTGTTCTGTTATGATAAATGCCATCATTGTGTGCTATATCTCTGTCCACCAATATGTTATCGCTGATCTTATTCATTGTGCTCTTTTACAATGCTCTTTTGCCTCCCATTTCTCCTCAGCCCACATCACACCTCATCTCTTCACCCCAAGCCTTTCCTCCCTCCCGCCCCCCACCCCCCCCCCGCTCTCTCTCTCTCTCTCTCTCTCTCTCTCTCTCTCTCTCTCTCTCTCTCTCTCTCTCTCTCTCTTCTTCTTCTTCTCTCTTCTCATCTCTCCTCTCTTTCCACGTCCTCTCTCTTCTACTTTCTTCCATTTCTCCATATTTTTTATGAAAGTACCTATATGTATGATTTTTGTAATTTCAATTATTAGATTCTATTCCTTCTAGACCCCCCTCCTCGTCCCCCTTACCCTAATGAAGGTCAAGGTCAAGGGTCAAGGAGACCCGTTAGGACCTTGAATGTGGTTGGGGTCTAAGAATTGTGTTTTAAGCCATATTTTCCACATTTTTACTTGTCAGAAGCGCTTCAGATTGTGTGAAGTTGTGCATCCTCTAGAGTAGAAGACACCCAATCATAAATTATTGGCGTGCTGACCTTGACCTTGAAGGGTGACCTTGAAAACCGCAATTTCCTTCTTTGTGCTGTATATTTCTTGTCTGAGCTGTATCTCATGAACTAGAAGATAGAATCCCTTCAAATTTGGTGTGAGGGTGTAATACTTAGAGTACAATACATTGGTACATAAATTATGACCTGGGACTAAAATGTCGCCGAGCGGCAGACAAGTTTCCGTCTTTCTTCACCCTCTTATATCTCGTGAAATACTGCATGGAATCACTCCAAATGTTGTATGGGGGTGTAACACTAAGAGCAGAAGACATCGCAGCACACATTATTTCACATGGTGTTTAAAGGTCGTCGAGTGTCAGACATGTCTCCGTGTTAAGGGTGTGCACCCCACTGGTTAAGGGTGTGCACCCCGGTAAAGGAGGGGGTGTAATACTAAGAGTAGAACACATTGCAGCACAATATGTGCCACGTGGGCTTTAACCCTTTCGCCGCCAGCCATTTGTCAGCCAAAAAATACCATTAAATTTAAACTGGGTAGAGAAAATAAACTATCTGCAATATTGCAATTTCCTCTATGACAGATATAACATTAGGCCTATCCTTACCTCCCAAAATTAAGAAAATAGGGTCTTTGGATAACAGGCCCGGGTTTGATGCCTTTTATTGACATGGGTGTTAAACCATCGTGGTGCTAAAATGCAACATTGGCGGCGAAAGGGTTAAATGTCACCGAACGGCAGACATGTTTCTGTGTTAAGGGTGTGCACTCCACTCCCTCTTCGTCGTTTTCTCCCAGAATAATAAAGTGTGTTTATCAGCCTCTCTCTCGTCTCTCTATCTCTCTCTCTCTCTCTCTCTCTTCTCTCTCTCTCTCTCTCTCTCCTCTCTTCCTCATCTCTCTCTCTCTCTCTCTCTCTCTCGATCTCTCTCTCGCCGTCTCTCTCTCCCCCCGCCCCTCTCTCTCTCTCTCTCTTTTCCCCGCCCCTCTCTCTCCTCTCTCTCTCTCTCAAAAAGAAAGAGAGAACCCCCCCTCTCTCTCTCCCCTCCCTCTCTCTCAAGAGAGAGAGGAAGATGAGAAAGAGAGAGCGAGAGATCTCTCTCCCCCCGATCTCTCTCTCTCTCCTCTCTCTCCTCTCTCTCTCTCCACCCTCTCTCTCTATCTCTCCCTCTCTCGTCGTCTCTCTCAACTCTCTCTCTCTACCTCTCTCATCTCCATCTCTCTCTCTCTCTCTCTCCTCTCTCTCTCCCCTCCTCTCCTCTCTCCTCTCTCCCCCCCTCTCTCTCACCCTCTCTCTCTCTCTCTCTCCCCTCTCTCTCTCTCTCTCTCTCCCCTCCTCTCCCACTCCCTCTCATCTCTCTCTTCTCCCCCCCACTCTCTCTCTCTCCCCATCATCTTCTCCCAGCATATCCATTTGTCTTCCTCATCTCCCTCCCCCTGGTGGGCATTGTTTCGTCTCTCTCTAACATTAGTCTCCTCTCACTTCCTGATCGTGATTACAACCAGAATCCAACAATGCCCGTCTTTTGTTGTTCTCACTATCTGTCATTG
>CM065699.1:12800325-12802825 GCA_017654935.2 Phymorhynchus buccinoides
TTCCTTCCTTCCATCTTCGATCGCTCAGACAGCTTCCTGTCAATTATGAGCGCAGATGCGTCATGCTGCCGTTATGCGCCTAACTTAAGACATAGTTTGGCCCAGCAAGTCCGCCTTCGGCTGGAAGGAAATGTTTTGGAAAGTGTTTCGTGAGAGAGAAAAAAAAGGGCAGGAGAATGGACCCGGGTAAGGCAGAAAGATTGTAGATGACAGTAAGCCAAAGGGGAAAAGGCAGAGTCAAAGAGAGTGACAGATTAGAGGAAGTTACAAGCACAGAACTTCCAACGAACGAAAAATGGTGCTTTTACGTCCTCTCGGTCTGGAACAGACACACATGGGACATTTGTAGATACAAAGATGGTGGGAACAATACTGGAGGCAATGCCCGGAGGCAGTGCAACACCAGTAAAGTCCCGATTTTTTAAACAATGCAGATAGGAGTAGCAGTAACCACGCCTCGGTTAAACTTCATCGGCTATGGTACCGCCACAGTACTCTGTAATCATGGAACTTCCAGAATGTGGGGGAACTATTTATACAATAGATACCCCCGGTATCCCCACCACCGGGGGGGGGGGGCGTTACCGTCTAAATAAATCTGATAAAATCTTACTAGTTTTGTTTACTCTATTTGTTCACGAATCTGATGAAATAAATATCTGTATTTTTGTATCAGACATTTTAATTTCATTCGTGTATTGGGGGTCTGCGTGAGAATAGTGAGCGAAAATAGTACAGAATTACTTTTTGACGGAAGTATTTCACGTGAATCATGACTCGCAGACATCGTCACAATTGCATCGTATTGTCGTTGAATCGTATGCAGTGTGGCTGACCCTTAACCGGGCTGATGGCTTCGCATTCATTTCACAACGCGAGGTTTTTAACCCCTATCTTCTCGGTAAGCTTCTCGTTTTTAAGCCAGCTTTGTTGTGTAGGGTAAGACGGGGTAAAAAAGCCCATGGGCGGGTAAGAAGCCCATGCCAATTATCTCACGAAATGAAGCAAATTTCAGTGACATTTTGCCCATGAGACGAGTGTTAATGTTTAGCGTTCGTCTCATGGGCAAAATTTGACTGACATTTTCTTTATTTCATGAGATAATTGGCATGGGATTTCTTACCCGCCCATGGGCTTTTTACCCCGTCTTCACCTATGTACTAAAAGGCATTAGTCCTAATTAGGTATTAGGTATTAGGGTACTTTATAGTCACAGAGGCGTCTCTGTGAAATTCGGGTTGCTCCCACCTGGAGAGCGCGTCGCAGCCAGAGGCGCGCCACCCAATTTTTTTTTTTGCATGCGATTTTTGTGTGATTGATGAGGAAGGAAAGGGTGGGGTGGGTGGGGGTAAATTTTGAGCAAATGACAACTTTTTCGTTGCCACTGGGTTTAACGTGTGCTAAGTGCATGGGCATACGGGACCTCGGTTTATCGTCTCACGTTCAGACCGTAAGGCCTAGTAGTGTAAAGTGAGAGGAAAAATCCCCGGTACCCAGGTTCGAACTCGGGTTTACTTGACACGAGGCGAACGCGCTACCACTGTGCCACTCTCCACTAAGCGACAGAAGAATTAACAACAGAACGTAATCATTAATAATACATAATAATAAAAAAAAGCTTCTATAGCTTCTGCTTAATTCATTATACACATTGATTGAATGACGGTCTGTCTCGCAGGGATTTCAGGCTCTTGTGGCTCGCTGCTATGCTTCTCGCTGATGGCTATGTGTGAAATGTTCGATATTCAAATGGTTACATGTAATATGTAACCATTTTCATGTACCCGTAGAGTGGCACAGTGGTAACGCGTTCGCCTCGTGTCAAGTAAACCCGAGTTCGAACCTGGGTACAGGGGATTTTTCCTCTCACTTTGCACTAGGCCTTGCGGTCTGAACGTGGAGTCTTTCGGATGAGACGATAAACCGAGGTCCCGTGTGCCCATGCACTTAGCACACGTTCAACCCAGTGGCAACGAAAAAGTTGCCATTTGGTCAAAATGTACCCCCCTCCCCCTTCCTTCCTTATCAGTCACACAAAAATCGCATGCAAAAAAAAAAAAAAAAAAGAAGGGTGGCGCGCCTCTGGCTGCGACGTGCTCTCCAGGTGGGAGGAACCCGAATTTCACAGGGACGCCTCTGTGACTATAATGTACCTAACCTAACCTAACCCCTGAGGGTGTTTCTTAAATAAACTGACTTTGACTTTGATACTGGAGAGATTAGGAAGAACCCGTTGTTGTTGGCTTACCCTGGCTAAGCGACTCCAGGGATCATCCCAACAACAGCAGAAGCGCTTGAACACTATGGTACAAGTGCATCAGCTAGGGATGAGAACATTACGTGTGTGGCCGTTTTTTATTACCCCGCCACGTGGGCAACCACACTCCGTCTTCGGTGAGGAACGACCTTAGAGTATAATAAATATCTCAAGGGATTCCTCTGTTATTAGTGTTACGCACACACTGTCTTTTGTTTGTGCATGACATGATTTGTTTCTTAC
>CM065699.1:12811831-12824331 GCA_017654935.2 Phymorhynchus buccinoides
AGGGAGAGAGAAGAGAGAGAGAGAGAGAGAGAGAGAGAGCAGAGGGAGAGAGAGAGAGAGAGGGAGAGGAATGCAATTACAAATACAATGAATGATTAATGTCAAGCAAGGTAAGCATGCTATTTGACAGGGGGTACAAGTTGAAAAATAAAAAATAAAATAAAAAGGTTTTTGTACAACAACAACATAACATTAATTTCATTTTAAGCAATAAGTCAAAGTTCATGCGACCAACAGTTCTTATTAGTCAAAGTATCAGAACACTACAAAATGTAACTAATGGTATCAAGCTTCTTTTTTTCGGAGAGAGAGAGAGAGAGAGAGGAGATGAGAAGAGAGGAGAGGAAGATGAGGCCCGTGAGGGAGAAGATGACGAGAGAGAGAGAAGAGAGGTGGAGTGCCCGGTGGACGAGAGAGAAGAGAAGAGAGCGAGCAAGAGACGAGACGAGACGGATTAGAGGGATGAGAGATGAGAGAGAGAGAGAGACAGACAAACAGACAGACAAACAGACAAGACAAACAGACAGACAAACAGAGACATAAATAGACAGAGAGATGTATACAGATTAGACGACAAAGTAGCAACCATAAAGTGCAGGCTTCCATGACCTTCTCAAGGTTTCTTGGGGTAAACATATTTCATACGTAGGCTACTAAGCTTACGCTTAATTGTCCATTAACATAGCTTTAATTATTTCAAGTGTTGTTAGTCCCCGAGCCGAAGGTTCAGGGAAGCTATTGTTTTTGTCTGGTCCGTCCGTCCGATGTCCGTCCGTCCGGCGTGCCTCCGTCCGTCCGGGCTATTCGTCCGTTTTTCTCAAAAACTATTTTCAGTCTGTATCATCATCAAATTTGGTATACTAGTTTGCCAAGATTGCAAGCTATCCACTGATGTATTTAGTTTTACATTAAGGTCAATGTCGCGCCAGTTACGGGGTTCAAACCCCGAAACACATAATCGCTAATATCTCGCGAAGTTTTGCATGTATTTTAATGCAGTTTTTTTCACAACATTTCTTGATGAATTTTCTGTGCGCGCGTGTGCGCATGATCGCGCGCGCTCAAATCACGGGTCCGAACCCCAAAGCTATATATAAAAAAAAAAACATTCAGTTACGTGCTGTTTTCATGCGTTTTTATGTAGTTACGTGCTGTTTTGATGCGTTTTTATGTATGTGTACAGCCGACACATTCCGATTTCGGGGAGTAGCTCGGCTCCGGCGATGCTGCGAGGGGACTTTTGCTGCCGCTCGGCGTTAGTGTAATTGTTTGTTTTTGTTGTTGTTGTTGTTTTGTTCACTTAAAAACATAACGACACACAGGCGCACGTTCGCACGAAGCAACGCACAACGCACAAATAGGCAAAGACAAACTAAGAGAGAGAGAGAGAGAGACGGAGAGAGAGAGAGAGAGAGAGATCACCGAGAGAGGAGATAGAGATTGGAGAGAGAGAGAGAGAGACAGGGAGAGAGAGAGAGAGAGAGAGAGAGAGAGAGGAGAGAGACAGACAGACAGAACAGACAGACAGACAGACAGACAGACAGACAGAGCTGGGAGCTAAACGACTAGACTAAGATTAAGATTACAATTATAACCCCGTCGACAGCTAAGGCCATGTCATGGCTGTCACCACGGTGTACACGACTAGACTAATGGAAAATATAATTTATTCCTGAAAACCCGAAAACTTTCATGCGGCATCGCTTACTCTATTATAGTATGTGAGAGTGTATGCATGCATGCATGCGCGCGCGCGTGTGTGTGTGAAAGTCAAAGTCAAAGTCAAAAACAATTTATTTTCAGATGGAACATTGAATAAGCAATAATGGTTTGCTTTTTTGTTGTTGCAGTTTACATCATGGGTGTGTGTGCGAACATAATTTATATACGTCACAGAATGCATACGCACGTGCGAATCTTTCGTGCGTGCATAGGAATCTCGTGGGTGCTACAAGCGTACAACACAGTCATGTAGTACAAGGCAGCGTGCGAGTTTTGCATACCACAAAATGTTACAAGAATGTCAGCGTGACAATGAACTCTTCCTCTGATTAATATCATCTGGTGCACGGTAACATGGACCGCTACACTACACACGACCCGATCCCAATGTGATGCGATTTGACATTTTGTGAGGCATGATTCTTGTTAAATGCTACCGTCTAAATAAATCTGATAAAATCCTGCGGTAACATGGACCGCTACACTACACACGACTGATCCCAATGTGATGCGATTTGACAATTGTGAGGCATGATTCTTGTTAAATGCTACCGTCTAAATAAATCTGATAAAATCCTGCGGTAACATGGACCGCTACACTACACACGACCCGATCTCCAATGTGATGCGATTTTTGACAATGGTGAGCATGATTCTTGTGAAATTCTACTGTCTAAATAAATCTGATAAAATCCTGCGGTAACATGGACCGCTACACTACACACGACTGGATCCAATGTGATGCGATTTGACAATTGTGAGGCATGATTCTTGTTAAAATGCTACTGTCTAAATAAATCTGATAAAATCCTGCGGTAACATGGACCGCTACACTACACACGACCCGATCCCAATGTGATGCGATTGACAATTGTGAGGCATGATTCTTGTTCAATTCTACTGTCTAATTCTTCCTTCCTTCCATCTTCGATCGCTCAGACAGCTTTCTATGTCAATTATGAGCGCAGATGCGTCATGCTGCCGTTATGCGCCTAACTTAAGAAAATAGTTTAGGCCCAGCAAGTCCGACTTCGGCTGGAAGGAAATGTTTTTTGAAAGTGTTTCGTGAGAGAGAAAAAAAAGGCAGGAGAATGGACCCGGGTAAGGCAGAAAGATTGTAGATGACAGTAAGCCAAAGGGGAAAAGGCAGAGTCAAAGAGAGTGACAGATTAGAGGAAGTTACAAGCACAGAACTTCCAACGAACGAAAAATGGTGTTTTTACGTCCCTCTCGGTCTGGAACAGACACACACGGGACATTTGTAGATACAAAGATGATGGGAACAATACTGGAGGCAATGCCCGAAGGCAGTGCAACACCAGTAAAGTCCCGATTTCTTAACAATGCAGATAGGTGTAGCAGTAACCACGCCTCGGTTAAACCTCATCGGCTATGGTACCGCCACAGTACTCTGTAATCATGGAACTTCCAGAATGTGGGGGAACTATTTATACAATAGATACCCCCGGTATCCCCACGGGGGGGGGGGGCGTTACCGTCTAAATAAATCTGATAAAATCTTACTAGTTTTGCTTACTCTATTTGTTCACGAATCTGATGAAATAAATATCTGTATTTTTGTATCAGACATTTTATTTCATTCGTGTATTGGGGGTCTACGTGAGAATAGTGGGCGAAAATAGTACAGAATTACCTTTTGACGGAAGTATTTTTCACGTGAATCATGACTCACAGACATCGTCACAGTCGCATCGTATTGTCGTCGAATCGTATGCAGTGTGGCTGGCCCTTAACCGGGCTGATGGCTTCGCATTAATTTTACAACGCGAGGTTTTTAACCCCTATCTTCTCGGTAAGCTTCTCGTTTTAAAGCCAGCTTTTGTTGTGTAGGGGAAGACGGGGTTAAAAAAAAACATGGGCGGGTAAGAAGCATGGGCGGGTAAGAAGCCCATGGCCAATTATCTCATGAAATAAAGCAAAAATTCAGTCAAATTTTGCCCATGAGACGAGTGTTAATGTTTAGCGTTCGTCTCATGGGCAAAATTTGACTGAAATTTTCTTTATTTCATGAGATAATTGGCATGGGATTCCTACCCGCCCATGGGCTTTTTACCCCGTCTTCACCTATGTACTAAAAGGCATTAGTCCTAATTAGGTATTAGGTATTAGGGTACTTTATAGTCACAGAGGCGTCTCTGTGAAATTCGGGTTGCTCCCACCTGGAGAGCGCGTCACAGCCAGAGGCGCGCCACCATTTTTTTTGGTTTTGCTTGCGATTTTTGTGTGATTGATGAGGAAGGAAGGGAGGGGGGCGGGGAGGTAAATGTTGACCAAATGACAACTTTTTTGTTGCCACTGGGTTTAGCGTGTGCTAAGTGCATGGGCACACGGGACCTCGGGTTTATCGTCTCATCCGAAAGACTCCACGGTTCAGACCGCAAGGTAAGGCTAGTTAGTGTAAAGTGAGAGGAAAAATCCCCTGTACCCAGGTTCGAACTCGGGTTTACTTGACACGAGGCTAACGCACTACCACTGTGCCACTCTCCACTAAGCGACAGAAGAATTAACAACAGAACGTAATCATTAATAATACATAATAATAAATAAAGCTTCTATAGCTTCTGCTTAATTCATTATAGACATTGATTGAATGACGGTCTGTCTCGCAGGGATTTCAGGCTCTTGTGGCTCGCTGCTATGCTTCTCGCTGATGGTTATGTGTGAAATGTTCGATATTCAAATGGTTACATGTAATATGTAACCATTTTCATGTACCCGTAGAGTGGCACAGTGGTAACGCGTTCGCCTCGTGTCAAGTAAACCCGAGTTCGAACCTGGGTACAGGGGATTTTTCCTCTCACTTTGCACTAGGCCTTGCGGTCTGAACGTGGAGTCTTTCGGATGAGACGATAAACCGAGGTCCCGTGTGCCCATGCACTTAGCACACGTTAAACCCAGTGGCAACGAAAAAGTTGTCATTTGTTCAAAATGTACCCCCCTCCCCCTTCCTTCCTTATCAGTCACACAAAAATCGCATGCAAAAAAAGAAGAAAAAAAAGAAGGGTGGCACGCCTCTGGCTGCGACGCGCTCTCCAGGTGGGAGGAACCCGAATTTCACAGGGACGCCTCTGTGACTATAATGTACCTAGTCTAACCTAACCCCTGAGGGGGTTTCTTAACTAAACTGACTTTGACTTTGATACTGGAGAGATTATGAACAACCTGTCGTTGTTGGCTTACCCTGGCTAAACGACTCCAGGGATCATCCCAACAACAACAGAAGCATTTGAACACTATGGCACAAGTGCATCAGCTAGGGATGAGAACATTACGTGTCTGACCAGGTTTTTTTAATTACCCCGCCACGTGGGCAACCACACTCCGTCTTCGGTGAGGAACGACCTTAGAGTATAATAAATATCTCAAGGGATTCCTCTGTTATTAGTGTTACGCACACACTGTCTTTTCTTTGTGCATGACATGATTTTTTTTATATACAAGACTTTAAAGACCCACCACGTCACGTGTCAAAATCACGGTTTTCACGTGTTTTCCCTCTTATAGCTGGTACGAAATCTTAAGAAATCTTCCTAGCATAAGAGGGAATGCGACACGTGACGTGGGGGTGTCTTTAAATCTCCTAATTGGCTGGTGGAGGAAAACGAATTTAATCAATTTAACTTTAGTGAGCAGCCAGAAAATAATGTATGATCGTCATTCATTGAATGAGTCAAGCATTTTTGAATGAAAGTAATTATGAAATGACCTGAAAGTTATACAAAATGAATTTGATGTTGACATGTTTTTTGTTTTTGCAAAACAAAAGTTATTTAAAAAAAATTAAATCCAGAATGTATGTTTTATCTTAGCTAATGTGTCTATTTTTTCTTCGTATATATTTTCCTGTTTGTTTATTCGCTTAGGCCCACAGCATTCTATTATAAAATGAATGAGTCTAAATCAAATTTTCAGGAGTGTTAAGGCAATGCTTTTTTTCATTTAAAATTTGTCTAGACTGTCACTCAGTCATAGAAAGACAGAAAGACACATAATCTGTTGAATATCCCTCAACAAGAGGGAAGACAGAGAATCTGAATTAATGACGAGAGGGGGTGGGGGAGGGAGAGAGACGGACAGACAGACAGACATACAGACAGAGATATTTAATTTCTGTCAATCCTTTCGGTCTTTGTTCATATTCACTATTCATTATTCTGCATACATAATAATTATGGTCTGTGGTCTGTCCTTGCATTCTCTCTGTCTCTATGGGTCTGTCCGATTCTCTCTGTCTCTCTCTGTCTCTATGTGTCTGTCTGTCTGATTCTCTCTGTCTCTCTCTGTCTCTATGTGTCTGTCTGTCTGTCTGACTCTCTCTGTCTCTCTTGTTATTTTTCGCCTAAAATCTTTATCCTTGTTAAATAAAGTTTTCCAGTGTCCAGTGTCCACAATCCCCTATTCTTGTCCATCCTACCCCCCCCCCCCCCCCCCCCCCTCCCCCCCCCCCCCCCCCCCCCCCCCCCCCCCCCCCCCCCCCCGCTGCGAGCGTAATGTCTTTTCCAACTCCATTGCCCACATTCTCACCCAATCCCCTTCTATATCCTTTTCACCCACCACCTCCACCCCCTCCCAAAGAAAAAAAAGTAGAATAAAAATAAATAAATAAAATAAATAAACAAACAGAAAGAAAGGGGAATACAGAATAATAAATAATGCTTCATACATTTCAGTGTGAAGAGGGGAAGTATTGTTGTGTTTGTCTATGTTATTAGAACACGTTCTGTTTTGTGTCGTCAACAAAATAACGTCACTCTGCCCTTGTTGTGTATTTGGTTTAAATAAAATTGGTATTCAGATCAACAGGGCACATACACATCAATACATTGTCAACATAAATGAGCAGCAACACGCTTGAAGTTGTGTATTTATTGGTGTGATGCTTCATACATTTGTTTTCTGAAAGGGTAGGGCGAATCCTTCGGAATTGTGCTAATCCAAATGTGAGGGAACATAATATTAAGTACGGTTACTTTTTAAAACGTACATATTATTTCCATAGGAAAAGGACAACTGGTGGGTTTGTTTTTTTCCCTTTTAAACCTGATATATTTCCATAGAAAAGTACAACTGTGTTTTATTATCACCTACATTGGCCGCAATCTAAGCTGGGTTAATAGCCCCAGTGTCCACCATATATCACCTCCACACAAAGAGGGGGGTCAGTCACTTTCAAGGCCGTGTTCACCAACTGGGGGGACTGAGGCTTATGTGTGTTTTTGAAGATGGGAGGGTGTGTGTGTGTGTGTGTGGGGGGGGGGGGGGGGGGTGTAGGAGAGGGTGGGGGGGGGGGAGGGGGCTTAACATAGAGCCTAATGGACCACTGAGAAGGTGACCTCAGTGGACAAAGGGACAGAACGGGGAGGGGGGTTCGAGAGAGAGAGAGAAGAGAGAGAGAGAGAGAGAGAGAGAGAGAGAGAAGAGAGAGAGAGAGAGAGAGAGAGAAAGTAGAGAGAGATAGATTGATATATATAGAGAGAGAGATAGATATATATATATATATATATATATATAGAGAGAGAGAGAGAGAGAGGAGAGAGAGAGAGGAAGAGAGAGAGAGAGGAGAGAGAGAGAGAGAGAGAAAGGAGAGAGAAAGTAATGTGAGGGGAGAAGAGGGAAGGGAAGGAGGTACCGAGAGAGAGAGAGAGAGAGGAGAGAGAGGAGAGAGAGAGATATATGATATATATATATATATATATATAGAGGAGAGAGAGCGAGAGAGAGATGAGAGAGAGAGAGAGAAAGAGAAACTTAAAATCTTGAAAACTTTATCTTTATTTTCAAGGATAAAGATTTTAGGCAAAGCCTAGCCCGCCTACGCCTAGTCTTCCAATCTGTCCTTGGTACATATACCATTAACCGAACATAGAATACAAACATGGCAAGGCATATTATTACACGTACAGATTTGAACATAAAGATAGCAAAGCAGGTGCTATTATGATAAAGAGAGAAAGATGAGAGGCGTGAGAGAGAGAGAGAGAGAGAGAGAGAGAGAGAGAGAGGAGAGAGAGAGAGAGACAGAGAGGAGAGAGAGAGAGAGAGAGAGAGAGAGAGAGAGAGAGAGAGAGAGAGAGACGAGAGAGCGAGAGAGAGATAGAGAGAGAGAGAGAGAGAGGGGAGAGAGAGAGAGAGAGAGAGAGAGAGATAGGAGAGAGAGAGAGAGAGAAGGGTTGTAGAAGGGTGTGAGAGAGGGTGTGTAAACCCCCTCAAAACCCCAACAATGTTTAAAGAAAAGAACCAAAAACTTCCCTGATCAAATTGTCTCCCTGAAACATTTCACTGAGAAGCAACACTCTGCCATTCCTCGGGAAAGGCATAGGGTTAGGATCAGCCTGGGGTTATTGTCAATAAAACTGAAAGACCCTTAAGATCGAGAATCGTAAATATGAAAGCAAAGAAACAATATGCGCGTGTCTGTGTAGAGTGTTGGAATTCGTTGCATAGTGTAAGCTAGATTTGAATAAATCTAATTTAGGAAGAGGTAACATCAGTCTATGAGGAAGATGTTTCATGTTGAATTGAAATTTTTCTTGTAGAGAAGGAGGAGCAATAGCCTGACATAATTTTGAACATAAATATTGCCTTTATTATATCTTAATTTAAAATGAAGAGAGAGAATGTCTAATGATACATAATCGGATTGAGTAAGACTCGATGATTTTAGTAAGACTAATTTCAGTGCTCGTCTATAGAGACTATGCAGTGGATTTAGGGTTTGCTCACTTGCTGAATCCCAGAGTGTAGACGAATAATTTATGTGAGAATCAATGTATGCATAGAAGAAAATTTTGCGTGAATCTGTGTTTAGAAAGTGTTTTATTTTGCATAGAAGATCTATTTTCTTGGAAATTGTTTTACAAAAAGTTTGTACGTGGTTAGACCAAGATAAATTATTATCAATTAAGCCCCCTGGTACTTTATGTGAGTTAGGAAAGAAAGAAAAGAAAGAAAGAAAGAAAGACAAACAGAAAGAAAGAAAGAAAGAAAGAAAGACAAACAGAAAGAAAGAAAGAAAGAAGAGAAACAAAGAAGAAAACAAGAAGAAAAAGACAAGAAAAAAAGAGGAAAGAAAGAAAGAAAGAAGAGAAAGAAGAAAGAGGAAAACAGAAAGAAAGAAAGAAAGAAGAGAAAAAAAAAGAAAGAAAAACAGAAACGAGACAGAAAGAAAGAAAGAAAAGGAGAAAACAGACCAAACAGAAAGAAAGAAAGAAAGAAAGAAGAGAAACAAAGAAGAGAAACAAAGACAAACAGAAAGAAAGAAAGAAAGAAGAGAAACAGAAAGAAAGAAAGAAAGAAGAAAAGAAAGACAAACAGAAAGAAAGAAAAGAAAGGAAAAGACAGAAAAAGACAAAAAAAAAAAAAAAAAAGAAAAAAAGAAAAAAAAAAAAAAGAAAGAAAGAAAGAAAGAAAAGAAACAAAAAGAAAGAAAGAAAAAAAAAAAGAAAAAGAAAAGAAAAGAAAGAAAGAACAAGGAAAGACAAAACAGACAGAAAGAAAGAAAGAAAGAAAGACAGAAAAAGACAAACAGGAAAGAAAGAAAGAAAGAAAGAAAGAAAGAAGAGAAACAAAGACAAACAGAAAAAAGAAAGAAAGACAAACAGAAAGAAAGAAAGAAAGAAAGAAAAGAAAGACAAACAGAAAGAAAGAAAGAAAGAAAAAGAAAAAAAGAAAGAAAGAAAGAAGAGAAAAAAGATAAAAGAAAGAAAGAAAGAAAGAAGAGAAACAAAGACAAAAAAGAAAAGAAAGAAAGAAAAGAAAACAAGAAAGAAAGAAAGAAAGAAACAAAGAAAGAAAAGAAAAAGGAAAGAAAGAAAAGAAAAAAAAGGAAGAAAAAATAAGAAAGAAAGAAAGACAGAAAGAGAAAGAAAGAAAGAAGAAAGAAAGAAGAAAAGAAAAGAAAGAAAGAAAGAAAAAAAGAAACAGAAAGAAAGAAAGAAAGAAAGAAGAAAGAAAAGAAAGAAACAAAGACAAAAAGAAAGAAAGAAAGAAAGAAAAGAAAGAAAAGAAGAAAGAAAGAAACGAAGAAAAAAAAGAAAACAGAAAGAAGAAAGACAGAAAGAAAGAAAGAAAGAAAGAAAGAGAGAAACAAAGAAACAAAGAAAGAAAGAAGGAAAGAAAGAAAGAAGAAAAGAAAGAAAGAAAAGAAAGAAAGAAAAGAAAGAAAGACCGAAAGAAAGAAAAACAAAGAAAAAAAGCAAGAAAGAACAAAGACAAAAAGAAACAAAGAAAGAAAGAAAGAAAATCAAAGAAAGAAAGAAAGACAAAAAAGAAAGGAAAGAAAGAAAAAAGAAAGAAAGAAAGAAGAACAAAGAAAGAAAGAAAGAAAGAAAGAAAGAAAGAAAGAAAGAAAGAAAGACAAACAGAAAGAAAGAAAGAAACAAAGAAACAAAGAAGAGAAACAAAGACAAAAAGAAAACAAAGAAAGAAAGAAAGAAGAAAGAAAGAAAGACATAAAGAAAGAAAGAAAGAAAAGAAAAAAAGAAAGAAAGAAAAAAGAAAGAAAGAAGAAAAAAGAAAGAAAGAAAGAAGGAAAGAAAGAAAAGCAAGAGAAACAAAGACAAAAAGAAAGAAAAAAAAGATAAAAGAATATGAAAAAGAAGGAAAGAAAAAAGAAAAGAAAAAAGAAAAGAAGAAAGAAAGAAAGAAAGAAAAGGGGGGAAAAGAAGGAAAGAAAGAAAGAAGAGAAGAAATACAAAAAGAAAGAACGGAGAAAACCGAAATAAAGAAAGAAAGAAAGAAAGAAAAGAAAAGAAAGAAAAGAAAGAAAAAAAGAAAGAAAGAAAGAAGACAACAGAAAGAAAGAAAGAAGAGAAGAAAGAACGAAAAACAGAAAGAAAGAAAGAAAGAAAGAAAGACAAAAACAGAAAGAAACAAAAAAAAACACAAGAAAAAAAAAGACAAAAAGAAAAACAAAAAACAGGCAAAGCAAAGGGCTGGGTCACAACAATAAGACTAAATTAAGGCAGGCTAAATTAATTAACCTCTTTTTTTCCCCACCAGCTCGTCACCTCGTAATTTGCATACCTAATTGTCCCGCGGGGTCACATCAAAAGGAATGGGACCCTCACGATCTACTATGTGAGCTGCCTGCTAGGAATGTCTGTTGTGAAGTTGTGAGATAGACTGATGATGAATGGGTGGGTTTGTGCATGCAAAATAAGGCTGCTCGAAGTGTGGTCGCGTTTAAAGACCCCCCACGTCACGTGTCACATTCCCTCTTATGCTAGGAAGATTTCTTAAGATTTCTTACCAGCTTATAAGAGGGAAAACACGTGAAAACCGTGATGTTGACACGCTGACGTGCTGAGGTCTTTAATATGGTGCGAAAACGTGTGTGTGTGTGTGTGTGTGTGTGTGTGAGTGCGTGTGTGCTGCGTGCGTGCGTCGTGCGTGCGTGCGTGCGTGGCGTGCGTGCGTGCGTGCTGTGCGTGCGTGCGTGCGTGCGTGCGTGCGTGAGTGCGTGCGTGCGTGCGTGCGTGCGTGCGTGCGTTGCGTGCGTGCGTAGCGTGCGTGCGTGCGTGCGTGCGTGCGTGCGTGCGTGCGTGCGTGCGTGCGTGCGTGCGTGCGTGCGTGCGTTGCGTTGCGTGCGTGCGTGCGTGCGTGTGCGGTGCGTGTGCGTGCGTGCGTGCGTGCGTGCGTGCGTGCGTGCGTGCGTGCGTGCGTGCGTGCGGTGCGTGCGTGCGTGCGTGCGTGCGTGCGTGCGTGCGTGCGTGCGTGCGTGCGTGCGTGCGTGCGTGCGTGCGTGCGTGCGTGCGTGCGTGCGTGCGTGCGTGGCGTGCGTGCGTGCGTGCGTGCGTGCGTGCGTGCGTGCGTGCGTGGCGTGCGTGCGTGCGTGTACGTGCGGTTGCGTGCGTGCGTGCGTGCGTGCGTCGCGTGCGTGCGTGCGTGCGTGCGTGCGTGCGTGCGTGCGTGCGTGCGTGCGTGCGTGCGTGCGTGCGTGCGTGCGTGCGTGCGTGCGTTGCGTGCGTGCGTGCGTGCGTGCGTGCGTGCGTGCGTGCGTGCGTGCCGTGCGTGCGTGCGTGCGTGGCGTGCGTGCGTGCGTGCGTGCGTGCGTGCGTGCGTGCGTGCGTGCGTGGCGTGCGTGCGTGCGTGCGTGCGTGCGTGCGTGCGTGCGTGCGTGCGTGCGTGCGTGCGTGCGTGCGTGCGTGCGTGCGTGCGTGCGTGCGTGCGTGCGTGCGTGCGTGCGTGCGTGCGTGCGTGCGTGCGTGCGTGCGTGCGTGCGTGCGTGCGTGCGTGCGTGCGTGCGTGCGTGCGTGCGTGCGTGCGTGCGTGCGTGCGTGCGTGCGTGCGTGCGTGCGTGCGGCGTGCGTGCGTGCGTGCGTGCGTGCGTGTGTCGTGCGTGCGTGCGTGCGTGCGTGCGTGCGTGCGTGCGTGCGTGCGTGCGCGTGCGTGCGTGCGTGCGTGCGTGCGCGTGCGTGCGTGCGTGCGTGCGTGCGTGCGGTGCGTGCGTGCGTGCGTGCGTGCGTGCGTGCGTGCGTGCGTGCGTGCGTGCGTGCGTGCGTGGCGTGCGTGCGTGCGTGCGTGCGTGCGTGCGTGCGTGCGTGCGTGCGTGCGTGCGTGCGTGCGTGCGTGCGTGCGTGCGTGCGTGCGTGCGTGCGTGCGTGCGTGCGTGCGTGCGTGCGTGCGTGCGTGCGTGCGTGCGTGCGTGCGTGCGTGCGTGCGTGCGTGCGTGCGTGCGTGCGTGCGTGCGTGCGTGCGTGCGTGCGTGCGTGCGTGTGTGTGTGTGCGTGCGTGTGTGCGTGCGTGCGTGCGTGCGT
>CM065699.1:12829331-12841831 GCA_017654935.2 Phymorhynchus buccinoides
TCTCTCTCTCTCTCTCTCTCCTCTCTCTCTCTCTCTCTCTCTTCTCTCTCTCTCTCCTCTCTTCTCTCCTCTCTCTCTCTCTGTGTGTGTGTGTGTGTGTGTGTGTGTGTGGTGTGTGTGTGTGTGGTGTGTGTGTGTGTGTGTGTGTGTGTGTGTGTGTGTGTGTGTGTGTGCAACAGTCTGCAATAACGGGGCTATCCTTCTACGCTGTAGTTGAAAAGAGGGCAAAAAGGAGAAAACTAAATGAGGAGTCTTCTTTTATTTCAAGAGTTACGTTTGAAGCGAGTATTACCAAAAAGCCTGAATGTTACAAAGAGTGACTACTTCGCAGCCTACAAACCTTGCAAAGAATGAAGCCAACTTTTTTATTTTTACTTCCCACCTGGAAGGTGAAAAGGTTGAAGGTGGGAAGTGTTAAGCATGGTAACAGAGGCAGTGAGTGAGTTCACAATGATCCCCACCTGTAGTGTAAATGAAAGGGTGGGAGTAAAAAAAAAAACCCGGCTTCAGTCGGCTGCGGAGTGCGAACTCTTTGTATACTCAGGCTTTTTGGTATTGCTGAAAATGGAAGACGATACCGTCAGAGTGTACTCTGCGTTGTCTTATTTTCTGGCTACTATTATCGAGTGACACGGCACCCAAGACAAGGTCTCAATACACCCCGAAATTACATAAACAAACAACAAACCAAACCCAACGAATTTACCAAACGTGATATTGTTTCCCACCATTTCATTCACTACTCCTTCTCCATGGTAACACACAATGATATGCCATCAAACCACCAACACAACACTCCCACAAACAGCAAAAACCATCAACAAAACAACAACAAACAACTGATCAACTCTTGTTATTAATATCACCGCGTTGCCCAATGGGGAAGTGGAGTGAACAATGTTAACGTGATATTGAGACCATTAGTCCCTAATTCCAAAACTTCCTCTTTTTCGTAGATAGAGGGGGGGGGGGGGTGGGGGGGGGGGGGTGGGGGGGAGGGGGGTGGGGGGGGGGGGGGGGGGGTGGGGGGGTGTGGGGGGGGTTGGGTGGTTGGTCGGGCTGGGGTGGTGGGGGGTTTGGGTAATGGCGGGGGGGGGGGGCGGGTGTTGTTGGTGGTTTAATAAGAAGGATAGTTACGGGCGGGTGGGGTGGGGTGGGTAAGCAAGATAAGGAAGAAGGGTAATAAGAAGGGGGGTAAGAAGGTAAGAAGATTGGGTTTGTGTGGGTATAAGAAGGTGGTGAGGGGTTAAGGTTAAGAAGATAGGGGGGGGGGGGGGTTTAAGATAATATGAAAGTTAAGAAGGGGTTGGGGTTGGTGTAAGAAGATAAGAAGAAGATGGGTTAAGAAGGGGGTGGAGTAAGAAGGGGGGGGGGGTGGTGGGGGTAATGAAGATTAGGGGATGAGTTAGTTAAGGAAGCATTCTGGGGTTGGTGTTTGGGTGCTTTAAGAATGATTAGGGGGGTGTAGGGTACATAGATTTTAGTGGTGGGGGCTTTGGGGTTGGGGTAAGAATGGTCTATAGGTGTTGTGGTTAAAATGGGGTGTGTAAGAAGATAGGGGGAAACATTGGTGTCGGTAAGGACGGTTGGGGTAAGAAGATTTTGGTTGGTAGGTAAGAACGACTGGGGGTCGGGGTTATGGTTCGGTGGGGTCAAGATACAATGTAGAAGATTAGAAGGACTTTGTTTAAGAAAGCATTTTAAGGAAGATGGGGGGGGGGGGGGTCGGGGGGGGGGGGGGGGGGGGGGGGGGGGGGGGGGGGGGGGGAGGGGGGGGGGGGGGGGGGGGGGGGGGGGGGGGGGGGGGGGGGGGGGGGGGGGGGGGGGGGGGGGGGGGGGGGTGGGGGGGGGGGGGGGGGGGGGGGGGGGGGGGGGGGGGGGGGGATGAATACAGGTAATGGGAGCGAAAAGTGATTTATTTTTGTTGTTGTGTCTGTTAGGGGGGGGGGGGGGGGGGAGGGTGGGGGGGAGGAGGGGGTGGCGGGTGGGGGGGGGGGGGCGGGGGGGGGGGGGGGGGGCTTTTTGACATTTTTGGTTTGTCTAGCTCACAAAACCGATATTTCTGTTTTTGACTCTCTCTGTCTCTCTGTCTCTCTGTTTGTGTGTGTCTCTCTCTCTGTGTCTCCCTCCCTTCCTCTGTCTCTCTCATCTCTCTCTCTCTCTCTCGACCCGGCATATCATCCGCCTCTCTTCTCTCCACTCCTCTCGTCCTCTCTTTTTCTTTCTCTCTACGTCATCCTCTTCCTCTCTCTCCTCTCTCTCGGTCCCTCTCGCGTCGTCGATCTCAAAAACACCCCCCATCCTCAGCTCTCTCTCTCTCTTCACCGGTCTTCTCCGTCTCCTCGATCTCTCTCATCTCTCTCTCTCATTCTCTCATTCTCTCTCTCTCCTCTTTTTTTATATTGCTTTGTCTGTGCTCATTTTCCTTTTTCAATTTCTACTTTTATATTTGTAAATTTTTTTCCAGAGGGCTGGATGTAAAAAAGCATGTTATTGGCTTATTCTATTACCCTCTATAAAAAAACAATTCATTCAATTCAATTTCAATTCTCTCTCTCTCTCTCTCACTCGTCCTGTCTCTCTCTCCCTCTCTCATCCGGACCTCTCTCTCTCTCCCCACCCCACCTCTCTCTCTCTCCCCTCTCTCTCTCTCCTCTCTCCTCTCTCTCCATCTCTCTCTCTCTCTCCTCTCTCTCTCCTCTTCCATCTCTCTCTCCGTCTCTCCCCCTCTCTCTCTCTCTCTCTCCCTCTCTCTCTCTCTCTCTCTAACTCTCTCTCTCCTTACTCCTCGTCCATCCAATCTTTCTCTCTCTCTCTCTCTTGTTTACAGGCCTGGAAGTATGCTTACTAAACCACCGTTGCAGTAGCTAACGCCGTACATTTAAATTTTCAAAACGTTTTTATTTCTGTTCCAGTCCATCCTTGGTTCAGCCTACCAGTCAACGTAAGGGCCCATCCATCACATAAAGTACACGTGTACGTGATGTCACCTCCCTACCACCCCCCTGCCCCCTCCCTCAAGAAAATAAATCATAAACAAACTAATCTTCTACCTTGGCTTATGATGAAACAGTTCAACCTTGGAATCCGTACACATCATTGTTTGCGTAACTCGTCAACAGGACCTTGTCACTGTAACTGGTATTATTTGGTGTTGTTTTTCTCCTGCAAATATTTATATGGCTTACATAAATTATGATTAGGGGAAGACGGGGTAAAAAGCGCATGGGCGGGTAAGAAGCCCACCCCAATTATCTCATGAAATGAAGCAAATTTCAGTCTCATTTTGCCCCTGATGAGACCGAGCGTTAATGTCTAGCATTCGTCTCATGGGCAAATTTGACGGAAATTTTATTATATTTTCATGAGATAATTGGGGTGGGCTTCTTACCCGCCCATGCGCTTTTTACCCCGTCTTCCCCTACACATCATTGTTTGCGTAACTCGTCAACAGGACCTTGTCACTGTAACTGGTATTATTTGGTGTTGTTTTTCTCCTGCAAATATTTATATGGCTTACATAAATTATGATTATGCAGTGCATTCTCCAATGCCCACTTTAACTTCTCTGTCTGTCTTTCTGTCCCTATCTTTCTCTCTGTCTGTCTTTCAGGAAATCTGATCTGTGGACAGATCTTTTTAATCGTAATAGCCCTACATGTGATACGTACCTGTAGCTTTAAAAAAAAAAAAAAATTGTTTTTAGCCATTTCCAAAAACCCTAAGCTTTCACTTCCGATGCCATCTCCTATAACTCTTCCCTCTCATCTCTACCCCCCCGGACCCACCCCGCCACACCCACCACCCCCACCCCAACCCCATCCCTCTGTCAAAGTGGTTTCGTGGTCACCTGATGCCCCTGTTTTCACCTATCTCGAAAGAAATTCATCGCGCGTCTCATATAAATAGAAACGCACCTCTTTTTTTCTCTCTTTCGTTAACTGATACTGTCCAGAAAAAAAGAAAAAAAAGAAGAAAAAAAAAAGAAAAGAAGAAAGTTTTTTTTTTTTCCTTAGTAAGTTGGAATTACCTGGGATAATTGTACTTCTTAGGTACATTCCCCCGCCCCCGGCCCAGCCCCACCCACACATCTCTGTCTCTCTGTGTCTCTGTGTTTTTCTGTCTTCTTTAATCTGTCACTCTCTCACGGTGTCTGTCTCTCTGTCTCTGTCTCTCGTCTCTCTGTGTCTCTGTCTCTTGGTCTGTCACTCTCTCACGGTGTCTGTCTCTCTGTCTCTGTCTCTCTGTGTCTCTGTCTCTCCTGTCTCTGTCTCTGCTCTCTCTCACTGTTGTCTGTGTCTCTGTCTCTGTCTCTCTCTGTCTCTTTGTCTGTCACTCTCTCACGGTGTCTGTCTCCGTCTCTCTGTCTCTCTTTGTCTCTGTGTCTTTGTTACTCTCTCACGGTGTCTGCCCGTCTCTGTCTCTATCTCTGTCTCTCTGTGTCTGTCTGTTTTCTGTCTCTTAGGATTTCTGTTATCTGCCACTCTCTCACGGTGTCTGTCTCTGTCTCCCGCTGTGTCTCTTTTGTTTTTTTTTCTGTCTGTCACTCTCCTCAATCGGTCACGCTGTGTCTGTCTCTCTGTCTCTGTCTCTTTCTCTCTGTGTCTGTCTGTCTCTCTCTGTGACGTTGTTTTCGCTTTTTACGTTTCATTGGTCGTATTACCGTTTGTTGTTAAAAGTTTGTTTTTTGTTTCTTTCTCACATCATAGTATGTTTTGTTATTGTGGTTGTTTATTCGATATTTCCTTTTGCCACAGGGCTGGATGTAAGTAAAAGTATTTGTACTTATCTCATTACCCTGTATAAAAACAATTGTTCGTTCGTTCGTTTGTTCTCTCTCTCAGCTCTCTCTCTTCTCTCCTCCTATCTCTCTCGCTCTCTCTCTCTCTCTCTCTCCTCTCTCTCTCTCTCTCTTTCTCTCTACATCTCTCTCTCTCTCTCTCTCTCTCCTCTCTCTCTCTCTCTCTACCTCTCTACACTCTCTCTCTCATCTCTAGGTACGTGTTAGTTTATTTTTAATTAAACAAAAACAAACTGACTGAGCGATGCACTACAAATTCATAAAAAAAGTCACATTGGTGAATTTTAAAGCCCCCTACAGGCCTATATGACTACAAATTCATAAAACGTCACATTATTTTAAAGCCCCCCTACAGGCCTATATGACTACAAATTCATAAAACGTCACATTATTTTAAAGCCCCCTACAGGCCTATATGACTACAAATTCATAAAACGTCACATTATTTTAAAGCCCCCTACAGGCCTATATGACTACAAATTCATAAAACGTCACATTATTTTAAAGCCCCCTCACATTATTTTAAAGCCCCCTACAGGCCTATATGACTACAAATTCATAAAACGTCACATTATTTTAAAGCCCCCTACAGGCCTATATGACTACAAATTCATAAAATGTCACATTATTTTAAAGCCCCCTACAGGCCTATATGACTACAAATTCATAAAACGTCACATTATTTTAAAGCCCCCTACAGGCCTATATGACTACAAATTCATAAAACGTCACATTATTTTAAAGCCCCCTACAGGCCTATATGACTACAAATTCATAAAACGTCACATTATTTTAAAGCCCCCTACAGGCCTATATGACTACAAATTCATAAAACGTCACATTATTTTAAAGCCCCCTACAGGCCTATATGACTACAAATTCATAAAATGTCACATTATTTTAAAGCCCCCTACAGGCCTATATGACTACAAATTCATAAAACGTCACATTATTTTAAAGCCCCCTACAGGCCTATATGACTACAAATTCATAAAACGTCACATTATTTTAAAGCCCCCTACAGGCCTATATGACTACAAATTCATAAAACGTCACATTATTTTAAAGCCCCCTACAGGCCTATATGACTACAAATTCATAAAACGTCACATTATTTTAAAGCCCCCTACAGGCCTATATGACTACAAATTCATAAAACGTCACATTATTTTAAAGCCCCCTACAGGCCTATATGACTACAAATTCATAAAACGTCACATTATTTTAAAGCCCCCTACAGGCCTATATGACTACAAATTCATAAAACGTCACATTATTTTAAAGCCCCCTACAGGCCTATATGACTACAAATTCATAAAACGTCACATTATTTTAAAGCCCCCTACAGGCCTATATGACTACAAATTCATAAAACGTCACATTATTTTAAAGCCCCCTACAGGCCTATATGACTACAAATTCATAAAACGTCACATTATTTTAAAGCCCCCTACAGGCCTATATGACTACAAATTCATAAAACGTCACATTATTTTAAAGCCCCCTACAGGCCTATATGACTACAAATTCATAAAACGTCACATTATTTTAAAGCCCCCTTATGACAAATTCAGCCTATATGACTACAAATTCATAAAATGTCACATTATTTTAAAGCCCCCTACAGGCCTATATGACTACAAATTCATAAAACGTCACATTATTTTAAAGCCCCCTACAGGCCTATATGACTACAAATTCATAAAATGTCACATTATTTTAAAGCCCCCTACAGGCCTATATGACTACAAATTCATAAAACGTCACATTATTTTAAAGCCCCTTACAGGCCTATATGACTACAAATTCATAAAATGTCACATTATTTTAAAGCCCCCCCTACAGGCCTATATGACTACAAATTCATAAAAACGTCACATTATTTTAAAGCCCCCTACAGGCCTATATGACTACAAATTCATAAAACGTCACATTATTTTAAAGCTCATTTGGACCTTTTTATCACCCTTCATTTAGGAACGAAAATAGACTTAAGGGCCTGCTACGCGTCAACTGATATCGTGCGACTGTACGATGCGATTCGATCACGTGGTCTCGAAGCGCGAATCAAATCTCGTGATCGAATCGTATCGTACAGCCATACAATATCAGTTGACGTATAGCAGGCCCTTTACTGATAGCGAATGCATTTCTCTGCCTTGTGTGGTGATAAGATCCATTCTTAGTACTACTCTGAATGTTATCCCCCCCCCCCCCCCCCCCCCCCCCCCCCTGCGTGCTGATGTTTGCAGACCTAGTCTGGTTGTCCAAAATAATGTTTTATTGCTGTTTATTAGTCCCCGAGCCGAAGGTTCGGGAAACTATTGTTTTTGTCTGGTCCGTCCGGCGTCCGTCCGGCGTGCCTCCGTCCGTCCGTCCGTCCGTCCGGCTATTCGTCCGTTTTTCTCAAAAACTATTCAGTCTATCATCATCAAATTTGGTATACTAGTTTGCCAAGATGCAAGCTATCCACTGATGTATTTAGTTTTACATTAAGGTCAAGGTCGCGCCAGTTACGGGGTTCAACCCCCAAAACACATAATCGCTAATATCTCGCGAAGTTTTGCATGTATTTCAATGCAGTTTTTTTCACAACATTTCTTGATGAATGGTCTATAACACAGTTGTCATGAATTTTTCTGTGCGCTCGTGTGCGCATGATCGCGCGCGCTCAAATCACGGGTCCGAACCCCAAGGCTATATATAAAAAAACTATTCAGTTACGTGCTGTTTTGATGCGTTTTTATGTAGTTACGTGCTGTTTTGATGCGTTTTTATGTATGTGTACAGCCGACACATTCCGATTTCGGAGTAGCTCGGCGATGCTGCGAGGGGACTTTGCAGCCGCTCGGCGTTGCACTTGTTGTTTTTTGTTTGTTTGTTTGCTTTGAAAACTGGCTTCGCAGACAGAATTGAGTATAAATTAAACACCCTTTGCTATAAATCTATTCATAAAGCTGCTCCATCTTACCTCTGCGACAATATTTCCATCTATACGCCAGCTCGCACTTTACGTTCAGTTTCTGACCCTCTTTCTCTCCAGATCCCTAGTATAAGCTTTCAACTAGCGACTTAGTGGGATTTCTTCCCCGCCAGGGGGCATGACGCTCGAGAGGGGCTTATCACGCTATATTCTTAGTTGGGCGTAGTGAGAGAGAGAGAGAGAGAGAGAGAGAGAGAGAGGGTTGGACTCCTCCCTATCTCTCGCTCTCTCTTTATCCCCAACTAAGAATATAGCGTGATAAGCCCCTCTCGAGCGTCATGCTCCCCCTGGCGGGGAAAAAAATCCCACTAAGTCGCCCACTGTTGGTCGGCGCTCTTTCGCTGTCTCAGGACCAACATCTTGGAACAAACTTCCTCTTTCCCTCCGTCAGCGACCGACCCTCTGTGCTTTCAAATCTAACCTCGAAACCCACCTGTTCCCCCGTCATTGAGGCTCCACTCCCTTTCCATTCTCTCTCTTGCCTTTAGGTCTGTTTCTGATGCATACCATTTATGTCATACGTGTGTGTTCACTTTGTATTGCATTTTTTGTTTGAATGCGTTATGAATGCTAACGTGTGTGTGCGCTTTGATTTGATTTCTATCAAGAGTCAGCGCCGTATGAATACTGTATGTTGTTGTTGTTGTTGTTGTTGTTGTTGTTGTTGTTGTTGTTGTTGTTGTTGTTTTGAAAACTAAAGTTTTGACCTAACGACTTTTCGAACATTCGGTGTCTCCCTTTAATGTATTAATTAATGTTACCCACTTTTATCGCCACTGTCGCCGATTGGCACCACGTCACTGAAAGGCATCAAATGAGGGTCTGGTATCCAGCGACCTTATGTTCTTCATTTTGGGAGGTAAGGACATGCCCTATTTTATGCATGTCACAGAGGAATCCCCAATATTGCAGACAAAATCCCGCCGTGGTGATACCGGGGGCTCTTTCATACAAATAGTTCCCCCACCTTCTGGAAGTTCTGTGCTTGTAACTTCCTCTAATCTGTCACTCTCTTTGACTCTGCCTTTTCTCTTTTGCTTACTGTCATCCGCTATCTTTCTATCTTACTGGTCCATTCTCCTGCCTTTTTTCTATAAATTCTTACAAAGATTTCTTCAGCCGAAGTTGGACGTGCTGGGCCTAACTATTTCTTAGTTAGGCGCATAACGGCAGCATGACGTATCTACGTTCATGTGACAGGAAACTGTCTGAGCGAACAAAGAGAAGAAGAAGCAGACAAAATATTTTCTCTACCCGGGTAGGCCTATGTTTAATGGTAATTTGTGGCTGAGGAATGGCTAGCGTTGAAAGGGTTTTAGGGGAAGACGGGGTAAAAAACGCATGGGCGGGTAAGAAGCCCACCCCAATTATCTCATGAAATAAATAAAATTTCAGTCAAATGTGCCCATGAGACGAATGCTAGACATTAAGGTTCGTCTCATGGGCAAAATGAGACTGAAATTTGCTTCATTTCATGAGATAATTGGGGTGGGCTTCTTACCCGCCCATGCGCTTTTTACCCCGTCTTCTCCTAAAGAGCACAAACACGATACACTTGACCCTGGCTATTGTGGTCATCAGGATGCTTTCAGACGAACCCTGGCTATTCTGGTCATCCAGTCTAATGCACGCTGGAAGAGAAAACTACAGAAACCTGCAGATTGCATCAGGATGCTTTCAGACGAAAGATGGACAAACAAACGATGTAATCGTGGTAAGCCCTGCGCTGCCTTCTTCAAGGGTTTGCGGTTAACTCTTCAAGATCGTCTACGAACTGCTAGTTTATTATTAGTGCGAGTCTCAAACCAAGGGGCGTTTGCAACAGTGGCTTTTAAAGACCCCCCACGTCACGTGTCACATTCCCTCTTACGCTAGGAAGATTTCTTAAGTATTCCTACCAGCATATTATGATGTTTGTATTTTTGTTGGAGGGATGAAAAAAAAGCCTTGTTAGAAGAGGGAAAACACGTGAGAACCGTGATTTTGATACGTGACGTGGTGGGTCTTTAAAGGCCAGCCACACGACATACAAATCGCATCTGAATGCGATGCGACTTGGACGATGATTCGCGTGAAATTCATGCATTGGGTCTACTTGAGTCTATAGTGAGCGAAAATGGCAGAATTATTTTCGACGGAAGTAGGGCCTATTTCACGCGAATCATGACTCACGTGACACAATCGCATCGCATCCCCATACGACGTTTACGCGCCGTGTGGTGCCGGCTTTAGTGCTGCAGGCAAAAGGATTAGTAGGGGTTAACTCACGGGCAAGGCATCTCCACTGTAAACAAATTGTATCCCAGGGCCTGTATTCACGTTGAGATAGCATGAGACTTAGCATGATGCTAACTTAGAAGCTCTTCCAACAGTCCTATCAAATCCTACAGGACATTGGAAGAGCTTCTAAGTTAGCATCATGCTAAGTCTCATGCTATCTCAACGTGAATACAGGCCCTGCCCTCCAAAATAGCAGCTGTCTCCTCTTGCTATCTGAATGCAGCTGGAAATGCAACTGCAGTTGGAAACAACAGGCTGGCATGCATCCAGGACAATGATGTCGATGGAGGAAAGATAATTAACCCTTTCACCGCCAGCTATTTTTCAACCAAAGAATACCATTAAATATAACTGGGTAGATAATTAACCCTTTCACCGCCAGCTATTTTTCAGCCAAAGAATGCCATTAAATATAACTGGGTAGAGAAAAATATAATCCGCTATATTGGAAATACCTGTGCGTCATGTACAACATTAGGCATATCCTTACCTCCCAAAATTAAGAGAATAGGGTCTTCGGATAACAGGCCCTGATTTGATGCCTTTTAGTAACATGTGTGTTAAACCATTGTGGTGCATACATGCGACATTGGCAGCCAAAGGGATAAGAAGAGGAGCTTAATTAACAAGAATAATACAAACGCATTACCAATCTATCACTCTTTGCTCGAGACTAAGTTTGCTTCAGGCTATAACAGACTTTAACTCGAAAACTGTGAAGATACACAATGTGGAATGTATTTTAAAGGTGGACCCTGACAGATCAATTTTTGCAAGGAACACGTTGAGATCGCCAGAAAGACAGCCTTTTCAAAGATCGGAACACTCGTTTTGCTCTGGTTTCCTAGAAATTAAACCGTCGAAATGGCGATTCTTCCTTTGCGGAGGTGCCGGAGAGAGAAGCGATTTTGGATGGGGTGGGTGTAGTCCAAACCCATTGTGGTCTAAGCGTTTTCTTTTTTGTAGTGCAGTAAAAAAAAAAAATGAAGCTATTTCCTTTGTTGTGAACGAAACTTTTAAATAAACTGCATACAATTTAAAAAAAATAAAAAAAATAAAAAGGCTTGTATTGCGAAAAAAATAGTGCAAATAATTTGGTCGCCAATACAGAAGAGACGACACACACCTTCTCTTTCAGTGAAATAATTTGACCTCCAGCACCTCCGCCAAGGATAAATCGCTGATTTCACGGTTTGATTTTTAGGAAACCAGATCAAAGTGGGTCTTGCAATCTCTGTAAATGGTGTTTTCATGGTGATCTCGATGTGTTTTCTTGCAAAAACTCATCCGTCAGGGTCCACCTTTAAAGAGAGAACGGTTCAAACTAGATTCAGCTGTGAGAGAGAGAAGGAGCCCGACGAACGCAATAATAGCAGAAAAACGCGCGTTGTTTTGCATTGGTCAATGTGGCTTAGAGGCTTGCATTGTTAGCTGCACTCTAAGAACTCGTTGGTTAAAATTTCGTTCAATTTTTACCCGGCCTCTCCGGGGTTTTGCGATCGGTTTGTGTGTGTCTGCGTGTCTGTGTATCGATTATCTTAAAAACTACTGTTTAGACTTTGATTAAAATTGGCAGAGGGGTAGACCGCTTGAAAAGGAAGCTTCCTTTCGTTAATCAACACCGTGCTGACCTTGACCTTGAAGTTTGACCTTGAAAACCGACATTTCCTTCTTTGGGCTATGCAATCCCCCCCCCCCCCCCCCCCCCCCCAGCTTTATTTCGTGAACTAGTGAACAGAATCGCTTCAAATTTTGTGTGGTGGTGTACCATGGTGCAAGGAAGTTTGCATAAAAGTTCAGCTGTATCTCGTGAACTACTGAACAGAATCGCTTCAAATTTTGGGCTATGTATTTTATGCGTTCTGTAAGGGTGGAAAGTGGTGTGTTTATTGGGGGGGTGGGGGGGGGGGGGGGGTGGGGGGGGGGGGGGACATAACTCGGTGCAAGGAAGTTTGTATAAAAGTTCAGCTGTATCTCGTGAACTACTGAACAGAATCGATTCAAATTTTGGGCTATGTATTTTATGCGTTCTTTAAGGGTGGAAAGTGGTGTGTTTATTGGGGGGTGGGGGGGGGGAGAGGACATAACTCTGGCCGGGTTTGCATTGTCACAATGCGTTGCTGCCGCTCGGCGATGCCCTTGTTATTTATTTATTTATTTATCCTTTTTTGTTTTATCAATATTTTATCAAGAATGGAAAATCCAGGCTCATCATATATTATCTCATTTTATGGGAAGAAAAAAAATAACTTATCGACTTAGGTTTCTGTAGAATGCTGCTTGACAAAAACTAAAATCACATTGTCTGGTCTGACCAAGTGATATTGAGCAAGAGAGAGAGAGAGAGGGGGGGGGGGAGAGGGATGGAGACAGATGGGGGGAGAGACGAGAGAGAGAGAGAGAGAGAGGAGAGGGGCAGAGAGAGAGAGAGAGAGG
>CM065699.1:12851831-12864331 GCA_017654935.2 Phymorhynchus buccinoides
CCCTATTTTAGCCCTTACCCTAACCCTTAAGCTTGTTGCTGCCGTCATTCTTGTTCATTTTATTTGGTGTATATGTTTTGCTTGTCAATAAAAAATAATTTAAGCCAACCCTTAGTTGCCGTAGTGATTTATCCCAGTAGTGTTATCGATACGTAGTGGTAGCCGTACTGATTTATCTTGGTAGTGTTACCGATACGTAGCGATAGCGGGATGTCCCCTTGTAGCCTCCACGGTCCAAGTAACGGGAGTGAAAGGGGAGTATGCTTTGTGTTTGTCTGTCTGTCGTGGTTTTTTTTAAAATCTTAAATAAAGTACAGGATGGATTTTGATAAAACATTTGTAGAAGACTCTTGATCTCTTATCTGAACGTTTCTATTTGTTTGTTTTGTTTGCATAGGTTAGCTTAGGTACATTATAGTCACAGAGGCGTCTCTGTGAAATTCGGGTTGCTCCCACCTGGAGAGCGCGTCGCAGCCAGAGGCGCGCCACCCAATTTGTATTTTAAAAAAAACCCCATTTTGCTGCGATTTTT
Organism: Phymorhynchus buccinoides; assembly: GCA_017654935.2. Classification (NCBI taxonomy): domain Eukaryota; kingdom Metazoa; phylum Mollusca; class Gastropoda; order Neogastropoda; family Raphitomidae; genus Phymorhynchus; species Phymorhynchus buccinoides. The sequence goes on from CM065699.1 coordinate 12,852,364, forward strand.
GTGTGACTGATGAGGAAGGAAGGGAGGGGGGTAAATTTGGACCAAATCACAACTTTTTCGTTGCCACTGGGTTTAACGTGTGCTAAGTGCATGGGCACACGGGACCTGAGCTTATCGTCTCATCCGAAAGAATCGGGTATAGCATTCCTAACCTTGGCTTTTAAATTTTGCCTTGAGCATGTGCACTAAGGACCTGTCTGCCGCTCGACGACACCTTATGGTTACTGATGCCATAATTATAATGTGTTTGCCCATGAGAACAACATGAATTGTCATTAGCATAGCTATGAATTGTATTATTTTTGTTTTTGTGCGATTTATTTTCCTGATAAATACTTTCTTTACCATACCCCATCCTCTCCACCCCCACCTCTCTCTCTCTCTCCCTCTCTCCACCCCCACCTCTCTCTCTCTCTCTCTCTCTCTCCACCCCCACCTCTCTCTCTCTCTCTCTCTCTCTCTCTCTGCTCTCTCTCTCTCTCTGTCTCTCTCTCTCTCTCTCCACCCCCACCTCCCTCTCTCTTCTGAATTAGAATTTAAAAATTATCATCTCTCTGTCTCTGTCTCTCTTCTCTTCTCTCTTATTATTCCCGTCATGATTGTATATTATATACTATCTTTCCAACATTCTCATCACTTTCACTGAGAGAGAGAGAGAGAGAGAGAGAGAGAGAGAGAGAGAGAGAGAGAGAGAGAGAGAGAGAGAGAGAGAGAGAGAGAGAGAGAGAGAGATGCACACACACAATGCGAGGGACTCAGTTACTCAAATGTTTAGAGAGAGAGACAGACAGACACAGAGGTATTAGGTAGGTATTAGGTACTTTATAGTCACAGAGGCGTCTCCGTGAAATTCGGGTTGCTCCCACCTGGAGAGCGCGTCGCAGCCAGAGGCGCACCACCCATTTTTTGTTTTTTTGCATGCGATTTTTGTGTGACTGATGAGGAAGGAAGGGGGTGGGGATGAGATGAGACACACACACAGAAATATTCACACACACAATGCGAGAGACTAAATTACTCAAATGCTTAATGAGAGAGATAGAGAGTATTGTATTGAGCTAGGTGAAAATGCAGCTTTTTATTTGCACATCTGTTCAACGGTATTAGTATACTGTAGTTTCTTAGAAATCATGCAAATCAATCAACGTGGGCTGCTTGAGTGTGTAGGCCCTATTATCTTCAGAAAACACAAACGGTCTCACCCGGGAATTCCCCAGATATGAGCTTGGAGGATATACCCCTTTTGGGTTAGTCTTTTATTTTGTCTCTTTGTTGGCTGATTTTTGTATTTGCATTTGACTGTAAGCATAATATTTTAACTATTAATTTATCTTGGTAGTGTTACCGATACGTAGCGATAGCGGGTAAGCGCTCATGAGTTTCATGCACACACGCACGCCTGTTCATGCACACACGTACGCACACACATGTATACAAACGCGCACTTATGCGCACGCGCGCGCACACACACAAACACTTAATATGTATACACACACACGCGCGAGCGCGTATATTCACACACGTATACCAACATAAATTAGTCTATAGGATCTATAACTAAAGTTGCCTGTCTACCTACCTACACGCCTACATGCATGCACACATACATAGGCTACATACTCACACACATGTTCGTTTACACTGATACACATGCGTGCGCACGCACGCACACATAAAGCAGAGAGAGAGAGAGAGAGAGAGAGAGAGAGAGAGAGAGTGTGTGTGTGTGTGTGTCTTTCGTGTATGACAGAGGGCTTTCTAGAAAGCTATTTCGTTGTTTTTTTCCTTTCGAGGTCGCACTCGCCCTGTCCCCGGTGAGAGCGTGTTAAAATGCACAATTTCGCTGAGAAAAATATTGACACAACGATCTAGTCATAGAGACTCGTGAAAAATCGGGCTGCTCTGTCCTGGTGAGCGCGTTGCTGTCAGTACATCGCCACCCATTAAAAACATACTTTAGGACTTAAGTGCCATCCCCCTGCATTTCTCGGTTAATTATTGTATTTTTCCGTTTTTGCCTTTCTTACCATACATAAAGCTGTATTTTAGGAACATTTTCAGCTGATTCTCTTTTTGGAATACTAACCCTAACACGAACCCTAAACCTAACCCTAACCCTACCCCCCACTATGTACTGCAGTACACCGCGATTTGTCACAGTTGTGGTTCGTTGCGTTTTCCCGTCTTATAGGGTGGGGGTAGGGTTAGGGTTAGGGATAGGGTTAGTATTCTAAAAAGGTTATTAGCTAAAAAGGTTCCTAAAATACAGCTTTATGTATGGTAAGAAAGGCAAAAACGGAAAAATACAATTAACCGAGAAATGTAGGGGGGGTGGCACATCTTGACCTTTACCTTCATTTTTCAAAGTTCGGATATAAAATGTTCCTTAGTTCGTTTTGTACTAGAGGGTTGAGAGTATCCTTCACACATTTCAAGTTAGCAGCATTGTGTTTCAGCAAATTCTTCAGCTTGCGCATTTGTGCCTTTGTTTCTGTACCGACGCACTGCGGTTCTATTTTTAGCAGAAGTCGTCCATCTCGAGCAGACGACACTCCGCCGGGAGTGGTTTGGAAATTTGGGGTTGACGTCACCTGCTGTACAAGGTACATACTGATTCGCTCACGTGAAGATTTGACTCAGCTAGTAGTAGTAATTTTGGAATTTTACGTCCTCTCGACCTGGGAAGGCACATATGGGACATTTGTGAGTTGTTGACTCAGCTAGGGCCACGTAGACTTCACTTATACACAAGTGTACAGTAATACAGCATGTTAAACCATGAATGTATTTTGAGCGTTCGTCGACCGTTAGTTTGGGTCTCGTCTGATACCGACATAGGACGTGGTCAAGTTAGCAGCGTCGTGATAGGGGGTAGTAACGAAAGTTGTTTTATTTTGCGACTGGTTTGGGTTTTCATGGTTCTAAAACTGATAACTAGAACGATCGAATATAGAAACAAAGATGTTTTAATATAGAACGTGAAATTAAGCTGATATACACGAAACTTCCAGTGCATTCGGAGTGTCATAGCAGACTTTTCATTCAGTGATGAAATGTGAACTGCGCATTTTTCCAATATTTTTAAAACTGATTGAATTTTGAAGTGAAAGAAAAGTATCACATATTAATATAATGTTTCCACTCGTTGGTCTTCTCTCAACCTCTTTGGGAAGTGGTAAGTTGTAAGGCTCAGTTGGCCCTAGTTTTAATTTCGTTGTGGGGGTTTTCGGACAATATACCTACTTCAAGTTAGCCTTAGGCCTTATTATTGACCCTTATAAACAAGACCGTGTAAATGTTTCATTCAGCACGAAATTAATTATACTTATCTGTATTGCTAAAAATTCGGGACTTTACTGATGTTGCACTGCCTCCGCGCATTGCCTCCACGATCGTTCCCACCATCTTTATAGGTCTGTTATGCTTTACGTCCTCCCGCTCTTAAAAGAACATATGGGACATTGCTTATATGTGGAGTTATGGGGATAGGGGGGGAGAGGGGAAAAAAATTCCTAAGTATTTTCTTTTAGTAAAGTTTTTGCTTATTTTTAAAGTAAAGCTTAAGTGCCATGGCTCGTATTAATTTGACCCGTTAGCTAGCTAAAAAAGTTATAATTTTTATTTTGGTAAAATTTATAATAAAATTGTATTTGAGCATCTTCTGATTAAAATTTCCAGGACCACCTTTTCTTTTAAAATGAAGTCAAAAAGTTTTAAAAAACAGTTAAGGTCTGCCCTACAAGGAGGGCGAGTTTATTTACACAAAAATACTTTATTTTCCAAAAAAAAGGTTAAAAGAGCTATACATCTAATCTCTGACTACGTGACAGCAAGTGTCACGAGCCAGAGACTACTTTTTGTCTTTTAAAATAAGCCGGAGCTATCGTATTGGTTTTAACCAAAACCAATACAGTTTTAAAAATATTTTATGGGTCCCTGTTGGATTTACTTTAAAACGTTTTTACAAGATTTTCATACCAAGGACTCAAAAAGCGCAAACCAATGAGGCCGAATCCTGGTAAACCTAGTTTAAGAGATGGGGCTTTTTTTACAAAGGGGGAAAAAAAGGTTAAACGGGGAGGGAAGGGATAAAACAGACTCCAGTCTCTCCCTCACCCTACCCGCCAGACCCAGGTCCAACAGGGATTGAATGTTCAAAAATGTTTGGTTTGTTATATACATTCATAAAATAAGTTATTAAAAAGCTGCGATTCCTACGTGTTTGGCCGGGGGGAGGGAGGGAGAGGGACCCCTCCTCCCCAGAACAAACAGAGGCAGGTCGTCGCGAACAGAGTCCTTATGCGGGGGGATTCTGAAGCTTATTTACAAGCTAGACGCGACTACGGAGCGGTTAAAATATTTTACATTTATTTGTCTTTATTAAAAAGTTAGTTTTTAAGAGACGGGCCTTTTAAGTTTTACTATGGTCTATCAGAAATGACGGCCGAGGGGTGTCTGCCTGAGGGTCTCTGCCAGCCATATGGCTGGGGACCATCCTTCCAACCCCTTAGTGAGAATGTCTTTTTTTGTGTATTGGATATTGTGTAGTTTCAGTTTATCTAGTAGTTCTTTAAGTTCCGTTTTAATTTGTACGCATGGGTTAAAGAGATGATTTACGTTTAATGCTTCATTGCATTCACATGTTATTGTTACGAATTTACATCGTTCTGATTCTGTTCTTAATCTGAAAATTGTTGATTGTAAAGATCGTTGTATGTTAAGGAATAGGCCTTGAAAAACTATCTTATGGTCTTGTGGATGAGTTTTGGTGTAGTCTTTTAGCTCTTCTGCCCATTCCTGGAAAGCTGATGTTTTTAGTTTTGCCTTTGCTTCTTTGATAGATAGCTTTATGTTTATTTTGGTTCCAGCATGGCCCAGGGCTGCTTGTTTAGCAGCCCTGTCTGCTTGGTCATTACCTTTTATGCCGGTGTGGGACGGAATCCATATTATTTGTAAATTTGTTCCTTTTCTTTTAATGCAGTGTAACAGTAAGTTGATTTCACTTATTACTTCAGCTCTATTTGTTGTTTCATTTTGGATAGCTTGGATTGAAGATAGTGAATCTGTAAAAATAGTCACGTTAATCGGTGGGTTTGGTAAACTATTTATGTAGCTGCAGGCCTCCAACAGGGCCCAGAGTTCAGCACTAAAAATCGACAGATCATCATTCAATTGAAAAGATTTAACTATCTCAAGTGAGGGGATGGCAAAAGCACATCCGATCTTGTTTTCGATTTTAGAGCCATCTGTAAAGATTTGCATGCAATGTCTTAAGCCATGAACTTTTTCTTTAGCTGCGACACCAATTATATTTATATCTTGTTTAGAATATTGTTCATGTAATGTTACGTCAAAGTTGGTTTCCTCTCTTTCCCACGTAGGGAAGGTAGTTATCGGGTGAGGGGTAATGTCCTTTAAATCAAGATTTGCTTTAACAAATAGGCTTTTTGAGTACCTCATTATATCTTTAGTTTTTATGTATACAAGAGGATGTTTTTTGTGTAAATTCGAGTAGTCCAAGGAGGGATCGTGTATATCCATGATAAAATCCTGGTCTGTCTCTGCTTTTACCGCATACCATCTGATGATAAATTTGGCACAGTTTAACTTTATAAGTTTTTCAATCTTAGTTTTTCATCTTTATATCTGATAATGTCCCTTAATATGTGTCTGTTCCAGACCGGAGGACGTTTAACAGATTTTCATTCATTCGTTCAGCATTAATTTTGTTGTTGTTTTTCGGATAATATACCTACTTCAGGTTAGCCTTAATCCTTATTATTGTACCGTGTAAACGTTTTGCACCCCCATCCCCTTCCCATTGAGAAGTATGCCTACCTGGAGAACATTTTGACTACTTACTTCTCTTTGTTTTCTCTCTATATTAAGATGGTGCGCCTTATCATAGGAGTTCGCTAATGTTCTGTTCTTTCAAACTCTGAATTTGTTGTTGGTCTGAATTACGTTTTTTAACATCATATAAACCCTTTGCATCTCCGTCTGTCTCCTTGTCAGTCTGAGGGTGCCAGAATGATCAACTGAATGATTGTGGGCCCCAAAGAGAAGAAGAAGTATGCTTACCACTACCAGTAGTACCTGTGTATAGGTGTGTGTGTCTGGCTGGGTTCAGTGAGTTCTATATACTCTGTCAGTCCATAGTTTCTTACTCACGATTTGTCAATCTCTCTATCCCACTGTATCACTGACAAACACACACGCACACGCACAATTACCCCCTCCCACATGCAAACACACAGACACACGCGCGCGCTCGCGTGCATGTCGGGTTAAAATTCTTAGCTCGTTAAAATTCCTAGCTCGCTATACTATAAGACTGACTATTTGCGGCATTTTGCGACATTGAGCATGAACGACAAATTTCACTTTTTTTCTAGGGATAGGGTTAGGGTTAGGTAAATGGTTCAAGTAACGAAAAAGTGAAATTTGTGGTTGTCGCAAATAGTCTCTCATAGTAGCGAGCTAGGAATTTTAACGAGCTAGGAATGTTAACCCTACAGTGCATACACGTGTTGAATAAATTGCGGATGTTCTGTGCGAGATACTATTATGGCAAAGATGAAAGAGGACGAACGTGGCACGATAGGTTAGTGTGTGTGTGTGTGTGTGTGTTTATGTATGTATGTATGTATGTATGTGTGTGCGCGCGCGTGTACGCATATAAAACAATGAAGGTTGGGTGGTGACCTTGATGACAAAAGGAACATTTCTTTAATCGATTTTTTCCCTTGTGCAGGAAGACGTTCACGATTATCTAGCCCAATGGAGGCTCAAGATTGCGCAGGTATGACGTGTGTGTGTGTGTGTGTGCGCGCGCGCGCGTGCGTGCGTGCGCTATCTGTGTCTGTGTAATTAGGGAATTAATAGCAGGCTTCTATTATAGTTGTCTTTGACTAAATTTCCATAGTAAAATGTATTCCAATCCTCGATAGGTGTACAACTATACATAGTGAAAATATAATTATTATTATTATTATTGCGTTTGCGTGCTGTGGTCGTGGGATGCATTATTACAAACGTGCGTACCTGTACATTGTGAGGCTGTATGTGTTAGAGGAAGAGTGGGGAGAGGAGATACACACACTGCCACGCACACCTACATCCACACACCCATCCGCCCACATACACACACACGCTTGCGCGCAGCACAGACACACATACACACACACACACACACACACACACACACACACACACACACACACACACACACACACACACACACACACACACACAGAGAGAGAGAGAGAGAGAGAGAGAGAGATTCACGCACACCTATATCCACACACCCATCCGCCCATATACACACACACACGCTTGCGCGCAGCACACACACACACACACACACACACACACACACACACACACACACACACACACACACACACACACAGAGAGAGAGAAAGAGAGAGAGAGAGAGAGAGAGAGAGAGAGAGAGAGAGAGACTCACGCACACCTATATCCACACACCCATCCGCCCATATACACACACACGCGCTTGCGCGCAGCACACACACACACACACACACACACACACACACACACACACACACACACACACACAGAGAAAGAGAGAGAGAGAGAGAGAGAGAGAGAGAGAGAGAGAGAGAGAGAGAGACTGACTGACTGACTGACTGACTGACTGACAGTAGTGACTGACTGACAGACACAGAGAGAGGGGAGGACATGACATACTATTTATCAAGCTAGCTATACCTCCCACTTTCTTTATATAAATGCATAATATGTGAGCATGACAACACTGAATAAAATAATGCAGTAGAAAAATGTAAGAATTCAACCCATGTCAATATTAGCCTGTAGGCCAGTATGAGTAATGGATGAAAGGATAGTAAGTGGGTCAGCTATATCAGATTATCAACTCTTGCTAAGTCCCCCCATGCATTGTCAAAGCATTGTTTTAGAGTTCACTTGTGATGATACATTAACTGTCAATGCATTGTTCTTGTTTGTTCACCCTTTTCGTACGCTCACTTATGTAACAAAGAGGACAGGCCTACTTTGGAATCGAGAAGGATCGAATAATTTATGTCCACTTTAACCCTTTCGCCGACCATGTCGCATTTTTAGCACCACAATGGTTTAGCACCCATGTCGCTAAAAGGCACCAAATCAGGGCCTGTTATCCAAAGAACCTTTTTCTTAATTTTGGGAGGTAAGTATAGGCCTAATGTTATGCATGTCACAGAGGAATTTACAATATTGCATATATTTTATTTTCTCTACCCAGTTAAGTTTAATGGTATTGTTTGGCTGAGAAATGGCTGGCGGCGAAAGGGTTAAGAACCGTTTCATCGCTAATGTCGCATTTACACCACACTGATTTAACACCCATGTCATTGAAAGTTGTGGAATTAGGATCTGTTATCCAGTGACCTTAATATGTTGTGAATTTTGGGAGACAATAAAAGGCCTTATTCACAGTATTGCAGGTGCTAACTTTTCTTTTCCCAGGTAATTCTGACAGATATGTTTGGCTGAAAAATGGCTGGCGTTTTAACCCTTTCACCGCCAAAGTCGCATTTTAGCACCACAGAGATTTAACAACACCTATGTCACTAAAAGGCATCAAGTTGGGGTCTATTATCCAAAGACCCTATTGTCTTAGTTTTGGGAGGTAAGGGTAGACCTTATGTTATATTTGTCACAGAAGAATCCCTAATACTGCAGATGGATTGTATTCTATACGCAGGTAAATTTAATGGGACATTATTGGCTGAAATATGGCTGGCGGTGAAAGGGTTAACCTGTATGTCAAGGCAGCGATTGTTCTTGTTTATTCACCCTTTTCTGACGCCCAGGTCTGTAGCAACGGGGGTACTTTGGAATCGAGTGACTTTGACTGTATTGTGTTGCACACTCCAGCTTTGATATTAAATCTGAAGAATTCAGGGGTACCAGGCGCATGTTGAACTGGAGCGTTAAGACGCTAGACCACCAGCCGCGCGACATCATTTTCGGGTCCAGTGACCTTGACCTTTGACCTATGACCTTGATTTTCGAACTGGGTCCAGATATCCTGAGTATCTATCCACAAGCAAATTGTGAGTGTCCTAGGTCCTTGCGTTCAAACGTTATCGTGCCAGATGCTCGGCAGCATATTTGGCGCCAGTGACCTTGACCTTTGGCCTATGACCTTCATTTTTGAATTTGGCCGATATATTCTAAGTACCTATCCGCATTCAATCGTAATCGTGCCAGGTGCTCGGCAGTATTTTCGGTGCCAATGACCTTCGTTTTTGAACTTGGCATAAATGTCTTTAGTACCTATCAGCATGCAAAATTTGAGCGTCCTAGGTCCATCCGTTATTGTGCCATGTGTTCGGCAGCATTTTTGACTCCAGTGACCTTGACCTTTGAACTATGACCTTCACTTTTGCATTTGGCCTAGATATTCTTAGTACCTATCCGCATGCAACATTTGAGCGTCCTATAGGTCCCTTCGTTCAAACATAATCGTTTTAACATAGATAGTCAGTCAGTCAGTCGGCTTCATAATGCACAGCTTCGCTCTCTTCGTTCGCGGCTGGTAATAAACCTACACTCCTGTCCCTGGACACGTTGGATGAAAATAGAAAGGCCTAGGAATAACCTTTGGTTGAATGTCCGGGAACTGTAGTGTGAATGGAGACACATGGGCATACCCAGGAGATTTTATTTTGACGTTCTCCTTTTGTGAATCTGCGTGGTCTCTGTAAATAATGACGATATGTTGCACTTCTTTATTTGATCAGAGAGTATTATATTCATATATTATTATACTCTGCGGGCTGATGTTTAATGCGCGCTTTGTTTTGTGCAGCCACGGTGGACCAAGAGGCGGCCACAGTGGAGTCCACGGACGAAGCTCAGACAGTGCCCCAGGACGACCCCACCGTGGCCAGGCCCCACCTGCTGACCCTCCTGTACCAGCCGGACACCCCGTCCAAGCTGACCGACAAGTTCCCGCCCACCCCGCTCCTCAAACAGGACTCCGGGTCCTTCGTGATGGGCCGTGCCCAGAACTTGGACGTGTTGCTAAACGAGGAGCACATACCTCGGCAGTTCGTGGAACTTCGGTGTTCAGTGAACGAGGACGGCACGCCAGTGTGGTTCGTGAAGAATCTGAGTGACAAGAAAGCCGTCCGTCTGGAACTGAACGGAATGAAAACCACGGTGAAGTTCAACGAGGTGAGGGAGCTTCAGGACGGCCATAAACTCAAGCTGGAGATGCTGGTGTTCACGGTGAAAATCGAGTTTGGAGACTTGAGCGAGAACGCAGAGTACGCACTGGAGGTTCGTTCTCAAGCGGACAGTGGTTCCGGCAGTTCTGATTCTTTTCACCGACAGACGTCCAGCTCCACAGATTCTTCCGGCAGCATCACCTCGGCCACAGAACTGGCTCGTCTTGCCTACGGAAGCAGTCCGGTTGGGCAGAACGGTTTTCATGCTCCGGTCAATCCCTATGGGCGCATGCTTCCCGTGGGAGTCCCTGCGCACGCTTTAGTCCATCCTCAAGTAGCAGCCCCGGGACAGATTTTACCTAACGCAGGGCTGGTCTACCCAGGAGTGGCAGTACAGCCAGGGGGTGGACCAGTGGTGTACTACCCTCCTGCCTGTGCCGCCAGTCTGTCAGGACAGGGATCGCACACTTCTTTCATTAATTCCCACCCTCCTGTGCACCATCTGGACTGTTGCCAGTATAATCCTAACGTGTGTAGCCATGCTGGATATAACACTCAGATGCGTGGCCACGCCGGTTGCAATGTTCATGTCAACGCGGCGCCCTTTCTAACTCCCCAGCATGCAGCGGTCGCTGGCTATGCATCGACAGGTGCCGGATTAGGTCCTGGGGTTGGGGGAAGTCATGCATCAGCACCTCCTGGCGCTTCCCCCTGGACTGTAGGGAGCCATGCCCCAGCACACTCCGGATTCGGTCAAGGGCCAGGAAGAAGTCGATCATCGTCAGGCCCTGGCCCCTATTCACCGGCAGCTAATCAAGCTTTTGCTGGGCCCCACTCTGGACCAGGAGCCCAGGCACATGCATACCCCAACGCCAGTGGCGGGCCCAGTTCAGCATCTGCTCGTTTCTTGGGAGGAAGCGGTCCATCTGCATCCAGCCACGTGCAGAACTTTGCTCCCACAGCTGAGGGTGCACCAAACTTACACCCACCCCTTGGCCATCCATATTTACCCGAGGGCATGGGGATGATAAGTCAGCAGTCCCCTCAGGCTGCACCGCAGAACAGAGCATCACAGATGGAGGCCGCAATGCCAACATCAAGCCAGCACTTCCCACAAAGTCAGCAAGCCGCTTTGCATAATCGGCCGTTTCCAGGAAGCGACTCCACGAGCGTCAAAGAACCTGTGTCGGTGAACTGTCCAGCCACTCAGGGTGTGCCTCCCCACCCGACAGTCAACGAATCCCAGCCCTACCAGTACCCCACTCTGTACACGCTGGAACACCACAACACTCAGGTCCGCAGTTCGGATGGATTTTCTCTTGGTCAGCAGCAGAGGCAGTTACCGCTCCCCGATCCTCTCCACGGACCACTGTCAATGCCGCCTCACCAGAATCCAGGGACTTTACCCTATCAGCAGCGTACATACTATCAAGAGCCAGGTGGGGAACAGGCCTTTGTTTGGGCCCCTTCTGTAAACACACATCCTGAGTCTGATGCTGGTCGCATGGCGTCTGAACGAGCGCTAGGGGCGCATAATTTATTAGGACAACAGCCTGAATCGGCAATGGCACAAAATTTATCAGGACAGCAGCCTGAATCGGCAGTGGCGCATAATTTGTCGGGACAACAGCCTGAATCGGCCGCGTGGCAAGGTCATAGCGGGCCACAGTCAGCCACAGTTGCTGCTCAGGCCATCCACGTGGGCGTGTCTTCCCCTGTTTTCTACTACTCCCCTTCAACGGGACTGCCGTCGGCGCCCCCGGTCA
>CM065699.1:12869331-12909331 GCA_017654935.2 Phymorhynchus buccinoides
AAGAAAGTTAAGCACCCTACCACCTTTTTGCTGTAGATGAGATGAAATCGAGATTTATTGCAAATAATCAATAAAGAATGAAACAACATTGATTGGTAAATGAAAGTTTGACTATCTGACTATAAGAAAACGCATAATTTAATGTATGGTTTTACAAATGCATTCTGATATTCTGAAACAAAAAGGGTTGTCATGTTCAAATTAAAAAATACCATGTTTAATTATCAATGTAACAATGTCTGAAAAGTTAATTATTGTGGGAAAACGTCATGAGGAGTGTCCCAAACTCATTTGGCAAATCAAAGTTCAGTAGCGTGTGCTTCCTCCCTGTGCCTGGATGACTGCTTCAACCCTGCTTATAACGGATTAATGGTAGCCTTGTAATAGCTAAGGGGTGCTTAACTTTTTTCTTTGTGTATAGTATGTTTTCCTTTTATTGAGAATTGTATTCATTGTTGGAATTGAATATACGCCGCAAATAGAGATGTATTGTTGTTGTTTTGCTATTCAGCTGTTATGTCATTCATGGGAAATGCTTTTTTTGCCATGTCAGCGTGATTAGTGTTCAATCAAAATTTAGCACATGTATAGCTAATTATGTATAGTCAAATGGGACCTTTTTATTTCCCCTCTCTCTCTCTCTCTCTCTCTCTCTCTCTCTCTCTCTCTCTCTCTCTCTCTCTCTCTCTCTCTCTCTCTCTCTCTCTCTCTCTCTCTCTCTCTCTCTCTCTCTCTCTCAGGGCTGAGTGTAAAAAAGCAAGGCTTATCTCATTACCCTGTATAAATAAAAATTCGTTTCGTTTCGTTTCTCTCTCTCTCTCTCTCTCTCTCTCTCTCTCTCTCTCTCTCTCTCTCTCTCTCTCTCTCTCTCTCTCTCTCTCTCTCTCTCTCTCTCTCTCTCTCTCTCTCTCTCTCTCTCTCTCTCTCTCTCTCTCTCTCTCTCTCTCTCTCTCTCTCTCTTCTCTCTCTCTCCCCCCCCCCCCCCTCTCTCGACAACCCTGTCTTTTCAGATTAAGTTTGTTGTTGACCACTGGGAACAAGAAACACCTGAAACAGTTAGCTTTATATTTGTGTGAAACTTTAAAAATTCGAGATTATGTAGCCTATATTATAACTTAATTAAGCGAATGACCTTGCTAATCTACTTCTACAATGTTATGATGTTTCTATTTGCTAACTTTACCTGTGTGTATAAAAACAGTACCTTGCTTTAGCATTATTTTGTTTTGTGTGATGAAATGATTGCCATATATTGTGTACCTATGCTTCATGTTGATGAATTTATGAAATTGTACTGTATTCTGTATAGCCCCGTTCTGATGGGCTATGGCCTAACAGAATTAAAGTTTCGCATTCCTCTTTCTCTCTCTCTCTCTCTCTCTCTCTCTCTCTCTCTCTCTCTCTCTCTCTCTCTCTCTCTCTCTCTCTCTCTCTCTCTCTCTCTCTCTCTCTCTCTCTCTCTCTCAGTGCTCTCTCTCTCTCCCTCTCTCTCCCTCTCTCTCTCTCTCTCTCTCTCTCTCTCTCTCTCTCTCTCTCTCTCTCAGTCTCTATCTCAGTGCTCTCTCTCTCTCTCTCTCTCTCTCTCTCCTCTCTCTCTCTCTCTCTCTCTCTCTCTCTCTCTCTCTCTCTCTCTCTCTCTCTCTCTCTCTCTCTCTCTCTCTCTCTCTCTCTCTCTCTCTCTCTCTCTCTCTCTCTCTCTCTCTCTCTCTCACACTCTCTGTTTGTACAGGCTTTATTTGCACAACGGGAGCTTTGTGTTTGTTAGTTTTGTTTTTTAATAAACCCCATTTTACGGGAATTAAGGTCTGGAAAAAAAGAGAAGGAAAGGTGTGTCAGTATCATGAACGATATTGTTTGGGGTTTCCTTTACATTGTGGACATATTTTGTCTTTTTTGTGTTTGCATCATTAACGTGTTCTTTTTGTTGAGAGAGAGCTTGGGGTGGGTGGGATGGGGTGAAGGTGGGTTTAGGGGGGGGGGGGGGGGGGTCTTTGGGGACTAAAGTTGGGATGGTAGAAGCCTTACTAATCAAAGGAGAAACGATACAACAGTTAAAATTTTCAAGCGCATTAATTAGCATGATTGCAATCCTACTTAAACCCACATTATTTCTTGATTGACTAAGTCTTTTTTGTTCTTTACTAAGTTATGTTGTGTTTACCACTCAACGGTCTCGGCTCTGGAAACAGAAACCGAGATCTTGTAAATGATGAGACAAATAACTTATTCTTCTTCTTCTGCGTTCCCAAGCCATATGGCCATAATGGGTAAAGTACGTATGTGTCCGGTTTTCATTGGTCTCCCTGCTGCGTACAGCCGACACATTCCGATTTCGGAGGAGCTCAAAGGAGAAAAAGTGTTTATAAGATTTTGTTTTAAAGGCAGGAGAATGGGCCAATCAGTCAGAAAGATAGTAGATGATAGAAAGCAAAGGGAAAAGGCAGAGTCAAAGAGAGTGGCAGATTAGAGGAAGTTACAAGCACAGAACTTCAAGAAGGTGGGGGGAACTATTTTTACGAAAGACCCCCCGGTATCCCCACGGGGAGAGACTCGTCCAGCTCCCCGTATGGAGGCACGAGGCACCCACTCGCTTCCCCGAAACAAATAACGATTAAGGTTGGTTGGTGATCGTAGAAATTCGTTCTATTGAGAATGAGTTCAGAAGGGTTTCTTGCTTTTTAATACAAGTTAAAGCATAGTTTTATTGACCCAGTTTGTACTACCCGCTTGTCTCTGAAACCAGTCAATGCACACAAAGAGAAACGTCGCGAAAGAAACTGTATGCGTTTGGCAGTTAGCCATACGAGGCTAAAACTAGTTTAGTGACTTTGAAGACACTTGTTGAAAACAAAAGAAGTTGTATCCTGCACACAAAAAGCCTTGCTTTACATTTTGGCGCAACAGTCAGATAAACGTGCAGGTTGTTTGGCTGCATCTGTGTGCGTGTGTGTGTGTGTGTGCGCGTGCGCGCGCGCGTGTGTGCGTGTTTTAGCTTCATTCTTCTCTCTCTGGTTTTCTGGTAGAGTACGGTAGCCATTTTAATGTGTCGTTTTACTGCGTTGTTGCTGTTGCTGAGTTCATTGGCGGTGCTTGCGTTACAACCCTTTCACCGCCAATGTCGCTTTTTTACACCACAATGATTTAACAGCCATGTCATAAAAGCTCTTGAAATCAGGGTATAGGTCAAGATGTGCCACCTCCTCTACATTTCTCTGTTAATTCCATTTTCCCGTTTTTGCCTTTGTTACCAAATATGAAGCTGTGTTTTGTGAACATTTTCTGCCAATTATCTTTGTTCAATCATTAATTGCAGTCATGATAAAGGCCATTATCTAATAGGACCCCCCCCCCCTCCCCCTATGTAGTGCAGTACACCGCGGCATTTGTCACAGTCGTGGTTCATTGCGGGGTTGTTGTGGGGTTTTTTTTTGGGGGGGGGGGGGGGGGGGGGGGGGGTAGGGCTAGGGTTAGTATTCCAAAAAGATAATTAGCTGAAAAGGTTAATAAAATACAGCTGTATGTTTGGTAAGAAAGGCAAAAACGGAAAATTGGAATTAACCGAGAAATGCAGGCGGGGGTGGCACATCTTTACCTTTACCGAGAAATCCAACAATGTTGCAGACAAAATATTTTCTGTAGCCAAGTTGAAGTAGCTTTAATGGAAATTTGTGGCTCAAAGATGGCTGGCGGTGAAAGGGTTAATTAAAAGGGGGAAAAACAGAATGGAGGGTCTTGTTTACGTTCGTCGTTAGACCTACATCAGTCAGTGACTCATTGAAGGGGGAGAAACACGGGGGGGGGGGGGGGGGGGGGGGGGCAATGGATAAGGAGACAAGGAAGGTGTGTGAAGATTTTTGTTTTGTTTGTTCTTGCTTTTTTAATTGTACTTTGCTTGTTTGTTTTTACTTTGCTTGCTTCGCCATTTTCGTTTAGCAACCAATTTGGCGTACGGCTTTGTTATTCAATTGAGCTGCTCTGTTACGTCCATCAATTAGGCATATAATACGTTATTCAATTTGAGCTGCTTTGTTTCACCGGGTTTTTTTTTCTTTTTCTCGTGGTACAAAATGAGCATCAGAGCAATTTAATGAAATGCGTTTACAATCAAGATGTGTGATTGTGCACGAAGGGCAGAATTGGGAAAACCGGATGCATCTCTCTGTGTCTGTCTGTCTGCCAAGTGTCTGTCTCTGTCTGTCTCTGTCTGTCTGCCAAGTGTCTGTCTCTGTCTGTCTGCCAAGTGTCTATCTCTGTCTGTCTCTGTCTGTCTGCCAAGTGTCTGTCTCTGTCTGTCTGCCAAGTGTCTATCTCTGTCTGTCTGCCAAGTGTCTGTCTCTGTCTGTCTGCCAAGTCTGTCTCTGTCTGTCAAGTGTCTATCTCTGTCTGTCTGCCAAGTGTCTGTCTCTGTCTGTCTGCCAAGTGTCTGTCTCTGTCTGTCTGCCAAGTGTCTGTCTCTGTCTGTCTGCCAAGTGTCTGTCTCTGTCTGTCTGCCAAGTGTCTGTCTCTGTCTGTCTGCCAAGTGTCTGTCTCTGTCTGTCTGCCAAGTGTCTATCTCTGTCTGTCTGCCAAGTGTCTCTCTGTCTGTCTGCCAAGTGTCTGTCTGCCAAGTCTCTCTGTCTCTGTCTGTCTGTCAAGTGTCTGCCAAGTCTCTGTCTGTCTGTCTGCCAAGTCTCTGTCTCTGTCTGTCTGCTGCAAGTCTCTGTCTCTGTCTGCCAAGTGTCTGTCTCTTTCTCTCCCTTTCACCACTTTCGTTATGTCGTTGTTTTTTTGTAGTTACCTTCTTAATTTTGTTGTGCTTTTTTTTGTGAGGGGGGCGGGGTCATTTAAAATTCATTTATTCCGGCTTTATTTCATTAGCCCCCTCCACCCCCACCCACCCTTTTTTTAAATTTTTTTAATTTGTGTTTCAGTCATCAGTTTTGTTTTGCTCTTCTGTGTAAAGATTGCTTCCTGTATTATTTTGCGGTGCTGAAATAAAGTGCAAAAACAAGACACTTGTCTTTGTTGTTATTAGGATAATAATTATTCGTATGCTTTGCATGTGAGTGTGTGTGTGTGTGTGTGTGTGCGCGCGTGTGCGTGTGTGTGTGCGCGCGTGTGTGCGTGTGTGTGTGTGTGTGTGTGTGTGTGTGTGTATGTGTCACAGTGTGTGTGTAAAACAAACTCCTTATGACCTTGCACTGGCTGTGTTTATTATCTCTTAAAATGGATTTGAAGTCAAAGTCAAAAGTCAAAAAAGCTTTATTATCTCGTTAAGATAAATTAGTATGGTCTCATAGAATCACAGTACAGTGCAACAAGAAAACATATCCATGCAATAAAAATGAAAACAAAACTAACTAGAAGACATCCAATCATGCATGACACGATTACCTTCATCCTCCGCTAAATTTCATTTTATAACTCGGTTCATACCTCGTTTTAAAAGTAAATTAATATCCTAAAAAACGCTGTTTTCGTTCGTGATATTCAGGGATTTTGTTAAAACATATATGAATGAGCAAACTACATACTATCGTTCTTCGAAAAGTTAGATAAAAACAAAGGTAAACAAGCGCGAAATCGCAATAGTTTGTGGCACGCGGTCTATTTTTACCACTCCAATCATGAGTTACCTCCCCTGGCTTTTCAATAATTTTAATCTATACACCAGAATGTTATCTCTGCACCATTTCGTAACTTTTTATATCTTTTGGAAAACATTTAAAACTATGTATCCTACTTATACTCATCAAAAGAAGCACCGCATACTCGTGTCTGTTGTAGTGTCTGTATTACATATGTTTATTATTTTGTACGCTTTTAAAATACATCATTTTAAAGAGCGGCCAGAAGTGTAGCCTCGATTTGAAGTGCGACAATTTTGTCAAAATGTGCGACAATTTTGGACCGACAGACCGACAAAGTGAGTTATAGGTTTGTGGCTTGAGCCACAAACAAAAACGAATATGTTAAATCTAGGAACTCTTTAAACAGGTGTCAACTAGCCTAATAAATCAATGACTGTAATGAAGACCTTGCTCAGAAGACGATGTTCAAGCTGATGACTAAAACGAAAGGCAAAATGGGAACTTCCCAACGAGGGAGTGTAAATAAAAGTGGAGAGAAAACGACAAAAGCGCCATTGAGCAGGTCAGCGTGTAAAGGGCACACAGTCAGGCCCTGTTTAAAGGGGCACCCTGACGGATGAGTTTTTGGAGAAAAAACAGCGTCAAGATCAACAGGAAAACACCCTTTACAGAGATCGCAACACTCACTTTGCTCTGGTTTCCTAGAAATCAAACCGTCTAATCGGTGATTCCTCCTTGGCGGAGGTTGCTGGAAGTCAGATTCTTCCAGTGAAAGAGAAGACATGTGCCTTCTCTTTTCTAATGGCCGCCTGAGTCGCTTAGACCAAATCACGAAATTTCCGCAATACAAGCCTTTTTATTTAGCTTACCAAAAGGAGTTTCGCTCACAACAAAGGAAATAGCTCCATTGTTGTTTTTACTGCACTACAAAGAAGAAAAAGCTTCAACCACTCTGAGTGTCCTCCACCCACCCCGACCAAATGACAACTTTTTCGTTGCCACTGGGTTTAACGTGTGCTAAGTGCATGGGCACACGGGACCTCGGTTTATCGTCTCATCCGAAAGACTCCGCTGCATCGTTGCATCTCAACCGACAAGAGGTGGGGGGGTCACTTTTTTTTTGGAGCGCACATGCGTTGCTTTCACGGAACAAAATCGCTGATACAACTCTGAAAACAGACAAACAGTGGAACACACGGCAGGTCACTTGGCAGGTGAATATCTTTGCATTTGGTGGGAGTGAAGTGTGACGTACTGGACGAATACCTTCGCCCGTGGTGCTAGAAGTACTCTGTGGTAATTCCGTCAGGATGATCTTACCGAGCCTGCTCTCTCTCTCTCTCTCTCTCTCTCTCTCTCTCTCTCTCTCTCTCTCTCTCTCTCTCTCTCTCTCTCTCTCTCTCTCTCTCTCTCTCTCTCTCTCTCTCTCTCTCTCTCTCTCTCTCTCTCTCTCTCTCTCTCTCTCTGTGTCTGTGGTGTGGTGTGGTGTTGTGTGTGCTGTGCTGTGCTGTGCTGTGCTGTGCTGTGCTGTGCTGTGCTGTGTTGTGTTGTGTGTGTTGTGTGTGTGTGTGTGTGTGTGTGTGTGTGTGTGTGTGTGTGTGTGCGTGCGTGCGTGCGTGCGTGCGTGCGTGCGTGCGTGCGTGTGTGTGTGTGTGTGTGTGTGTGTGTGTGTGTGTGTGTGTGTGTGTGTGTGTGTGTGTGCCTATGTGTGTGTGTGTGCGTGCGCTCGCCTATCAGTCGCATCCTACAGTGACTTCCAAATAGCAGAGGCAGCGGCTGCTATTCCAGAGGGCTTGGCTGAAATTTGTCTACAGAGGAGAAAGAAGCCTTGGCCAGTGGGCATCCCCACTACCACAACAATTCTATTATGATAATTTTCCGTTTTAAACTTGTATTTTAATGGATAATAAAGATTTTTATGCCCGAGCCGAAGGTTCGGGGAACTATTGTTTTTGTATGGTCCGTCCGGCGTGCCTCCGTCCGGCTACTCGTCCGTTTTTCTCAAAAACTATTCAGTCTATCATCATCAAATTTGGTATACTAGTTTGCCAAGATGCAAGCTATCCACTGATGTATTTAGTTTTACATTAAGGTCAAGGTCGCGCCAGTTACGGGGTTCAAACACCGAAACACATAATCGCTAATATCTCGCGAAGTTTTGCATGTATTTTAATGCATTTTTTTTCACATTTCTTGATGAATGGTCTATAACACAGTTGTCATGAGTTTTTCTGTGCGCGCGTGTGCGCGTGATCGCGCGCGCTCAAATCACGGGTCCGAACCCCAAGGCTATATATAAAAACTATTCAGTTACGTGCTGTTTTGATGCGTTTTTAATGATTAGTGTGTAGTAAAAAAAAAGCAACACGCGCATCGCCAAGCGGCAGATAAGTTCCCGAGTCGCTAAGCATGAGATAAGCCCGCTGTGCCCTAGGCCCTTTGTGTCACAGGCCCGATATGTCCCACTTCTTTCCGGCCGTCCATCCGTCCGTGCGTGCGTCCTGTTTTCAGTTCTCAATGGTCTCCCCGCTGTGTGTACAGCCGACACATTTCGATTTCGGAGTAGCTCGGCGATGCTGCGTGGGGACTCTGCAGCCGCTCGGCGTTGCACTTGTTGAATTTGAATTTGAATTTGAATTTCTTTGACCCCCATTCTCTCAGCCTGAGGGATTTAGGAACAGCTGGCGTTGGGGAAGCTCCCCGAGTACCAATTAATCCCTTTGGCTACAGCACTCAGAACCTTAGCAAATGCCCCCGAATTCAGAAAGTCAATCATTCACAACGGACTGAGCTGTAGGGGGGGCTATCAAGATTTGAGCCTGAGGTTACAGTCTTTGCTGCTAGGCATTGTCAGTAAGGGCTGGCTCATTAGTGCAATTCCCCCCTCTTGCTCCATTCCTGGCAGACAGCATATGAATGGTTTTGTCTTTAACCCTTTCACTGCCAATGTCGCATGTTTACAGCACAATGATTTAACAACCATGTCATAAAAACTCATCAAATCAGGGTCTGTTATTCAATGATATTGTGTTCTTAACCCTTTCACCGCCAAAGTCGTATTTTAGCACCACAATGATTTAACTTCTATGTCACTAAAAGGCATCAAATTGGGGTCTATTATCCAAAGACCCTATTGTCTTAGTTTGGGGAAGTAAGGTTAGACCTTATTCTATATATGTCACAGAAGAATCCCCAATACTGCAGATGAATTTTGTTCCATTAAATTTAATGGAACTTTTTGGCTGAAATATGGCTGGCGGTGAAAGGGTTAAATATGGGCAGTAAGGATTGACCCTATTCTAAATGTCACAGAGAAATCCAACAATATTGCAGACAAAATCTTTTTTGTAGCCAAGTAGCTTTAATGGAAAAGTTTGGCTCAAAGATGGCTGGCGGTGAAAGGGTTAAATGTCCACTCTTCTTCTTGTTGTTGTTGTTGCTTTATATTATTTGTTTGTTTGCTTTTTTGTTTTTCTAATCATTCATGCAATTCTGTGTTTCTATAATGTTCTTAAAGTTGTGTATTGTTGTATTTCGTAATTGCACTGTTTGAGAAATGAGTAAACAATTTTTTATCTCTATCTTTTCTACTATTGTTTTCATTTCAATTCAATTGGCAGATGTCGGTCAATATTGGCATTTCTATCTAATTTATCTGTGTTCAACCGTCATCGAATCATATTTTCCTATGTAAAGATGGCACAATATCAGCTTCTAGCTTGCTGCTGCTGATATGTTTACTATGTTTGTTTATGTACTGTGGACATAATAACATTGTTTAAACCAAATGCCCGTTCTAAATACTGAGCAATTGTTCTGGCTGTAAAAATATTGTAGTTAATTATTTGTCTCGAGAGTTATGTACTTCTTGGGGGGCTTGCTTTCGCTCTCTTTCTCGCATTCATTATGTTTCTAACTGATCACACGCACACACATACGCACACACATGCACGCGCACACACACACACACAAATGAACACACACATATATGTACGCACACGTTTACACACACACACACACACACACACACACACGCACCAGACAGAGGCCAGATATTTTTTCCATCCAATTTATTTTTCGTTGACAACCATTCAACAGTGAAATAATAATAATAATAATAATTATTATTATTATATAAAGAAATCATTGCATGAACACATTACACGCAGAACCCACCAGAGAAAGTACATACCGTTATTTTGGATACAGTTCATACAATACCGACCACAAACACCCATCCACATACTAACAAAAAGAAAAAGAAAATATAATTATACAGGCTATGGATAAGGATTTGAACAATCAAGGGAGACAATTAAAAAAGGGGGGTAGGCAGATTATTGTAATCAAACCGACACATTAATCTTGGATTAAAATCGAAACGATTTTGGAAAAGCAAACATTGGCAAGCGAAAAAGTGCAAACGAATAAAAGATTGCCTGGAGACCCAAATATGACAAATTATGAGATAAGTAATTGTAATAAGGGGTGGAAAAAAAAGAAATAGTTACCGTGAATGATGTGGGGAGAGTCAGGCAGAATTACAATAAAATTAAAATAAATGCGAAGCGATTTGCAGATTAGAAAAAGAAGAAGTAAAGGATGCTACAAAAAGACAGGTGTTTTTGAAAATATATATTACGGAACATATATATGGGCAGTGAGAGAGAGAGAGAGAGAGAGAGAGAGAGAGAGAGAGAGAGAGAGCAACCACACCAAAAAGAAATCCTCCACGTCTCAAGATTCTCCAAATGAATTCACAGAATGCAACTGCAAGTGAGGAAAAATAACCACATTTACAATATCTGTATTGTTAAACATTCGGGACTTTACTGGTGTTGCACTGCCTCCGGGCATTGCCTCCAGGATCGTTCCCACCATCTTTATATCTACTAATGTCCCATATGTGTCTACTCCAGACCGGAGGACGTTAAACAGATTTTCATTCGTGAAGAAAAATGACGAAAACAAACTCCAAAGGGAAAGGGGGTATGTGAGGATATTACATGGTTCACGTGAGATAACTATCATTTTTTCGTGCGAATTTTATACAGAATTTGTGCTTGAAAATAAACCAATTCACGGCAAATTAGATTACAAGTAAAACGTGCATCCTAGTCCAGGTTAACCGTCTGTAAAAGCGCTATACAAATACAGAATAAGGCAATCGGGGAAGAAAAACGAAGAATTAAATTACTCTCTTAGTCTATCCTCAGATTCTCATAGGTGTGTATACGTTTGTTTAATTAAACGAACTGTAACTGATTCCTCTGGAACGCTTCAGAAAAATTACGCCAGGCAATACAAAAATCAATAGTGAAAAATGTGCTAAGAGAAAACTTGGAATGGTTAATGATAACAATTTTCCTTTGTAGAACGGGGTCAATACGGAATGATATGTAATTCTTATCAATAA
This sequence comes from Phymorhynchus buccinoides, assembly GCA_017654935.2. Classification (NCBI taxonomy): domain Eukaryota; kingdom Metazoa; phylum Mollusca; class Gastropoda; order Neogastropoda; family Raphitomidae; genus Phymorhynchus; species Phymorhynchus buccinoides. The sequence continues at coordinate 12,880,318 of CM065699.1, forward strand.
AAAAAATGTACTCGTAAAAAGTAATCAAAATCAATGTTGTGCTATCTGAATCCCCCCCCCCCCCCCCCCCCCCCCCCCCCCCCCCCCCCCCCCCCCCCCCCCCCCCCCCCCCCCCCCCCCCCCCCCTTAACCCTTCCCGTACCCCGTGGGTGTGTGTGCACCCATACTTTTACGTTTTGCTTTATATTTTCAAAACCGTTCGTTGAATCTTGCTGACATTTCATGACTTTGTCTATCAAAGATTGGAGCATGTGCACCCCACAAATCAAGCATTTGGGTTGATAAACAAGCGAGTAAATAAACAACAAAGTCGTCGTTTAACTAACCTTCATTGAAACTGAAATGCATCCGAATGAAAAATATCAAAAACGTCCATAGTAGACTCTTAATTGATGATACGATACAGGAATTACTCGCACATCTCCCACAAAAATGTAGGCCTTGGGCCGCGTACACAGTGGACGCGGACATCCCATGCGCAATCCGTAAATAAGTCAAAGAAAGAAAGAAAATAATAAGCGCACGTGTCCGTATTTCCCCTAATCCGGTTTTTCCCCCCTTCTTTCTTTTACTTATTTATGGGTTTCCGTACGTAACTTCCGCGTCTAATGTGTCCGCGCCCTAACTGTTGGAGAATACATTCAGATTTTGAACACAATGCAAAGAAAAAAATCCCAAATTTATTCAACTACAAAAAAGAGATTGGAAACAATAACAACAAAAACTTGATCGGTAACGGTCTGAAAGTTTTGTTCTCTGCAATTCAAGCTTCTCTTTCTACTAATTGGGGGTTTCTTTGTTCAGCACCAAATGACAATGAATGCCACATAAAATAAAGCATTCCAGAGAGAGAGAGGGGGGAGAGAGAGAGAGAGAGAGAGAGAGAGAGAGAGAGAGAGAGAGAGAGAGAGAGAGAGAGAGAGAGAGAGAGAGAGAGAGAGAGAGAGAGAGAGAGAGAGAGAGAGAGAGAGAGAGAGAGAGAGAGAGAGAGAGAGAGAGAGAGAGAGAGAGAGAGAGAGAGAGAGAGAGAGAGAGAGAGAGAGAGAGAGAGAGAGAGAGACAGACAGAGAGAGAGAGAGAGAGAGTACACATTGCTATAACTGTGTGTCACAAAAAAGAAGAAGTTAAAAGCACGATGCAACACAAGAAGAAGAAAAATATATAAGGGAAAACAAAACCACCTTCACAAAAGCCAACACGATTGCACTCATCGACTAGTGCTCCTCTGAAAACCAAAAGGTGCGACCTGGATACATTGCACGACAGCTAAAGGGGCAAAGAGTAGCATTTCAAACGACAAAGAAAAAACATTGTTCCCTCAAACAGTGAATATATATTTTGCATTTCAAATGCTCCAACTTTCAAGTCCTTTAGATCAGAGGCACGGTGCACAGCAGTATACTGATATTTCATTTTATAAAAAATATATATGTTACGCCCAATCCATGAAATTGCCCATTTCATGCCAAATGGTTTGCCCAGTTCGTGAAACAGCCCATTTATAACTTGCAATTGAGAAAAGCAATAATATTATGAATGAAAAATAGTTTTTGTTCATTAGCACACATAGATCAAGAATTGGTTCAAACGAATGAGAAATCTCATCTGTAGATGAGTTAAAATTATTTTATTCAGACTTAATTTGATCAAACGTTTTATTCCACATGTGGCTCAGGGATGCCCCAGCTTAGCATCTGGTCGAGTTCGGGGGCAGGATAGGGGTGCAAATACAATGTAGAAAAGTGTGATACCATTGGATCAATCTTAATCAATACCTGTGTGAATGGGAATTTAAAAAATGTGATATACATAATCCATTTGGCCCATTTCATGAAATAGGCAATTTCACGGATTGGGCGTAACATAATATAATGATATATACAACTCGTACCATACGATATTGTAAGGATCGCTCTGAATCCAGTAGAATGTGACAACAAGGTTAGGTTAGTACTTAGATTAACTAGTGCCAGTTGCCTCCTCAGCTCCAACCTAACAATATCATATCAAAGAAAGGAAGAAAGTTAAACATAACCTGGGCCTGTATTTACAGTGAGATAATATAATATGAGACTTATCATCATCTCTATAGCTGGAGACAGACTATGCGACTGCCTCATATAACTCGATCAGGTCGTGACGTTGACCAAATTTTGTTTCCCGCACAGAAGAGGCCACCGTCACATGCCATCTGACTCGATCAGTGAAACTTAGAACCCGCCCTATTCGGCCCTGTCACCTGACTGGGGACGACTGAGTCAGACTGACCGAGCAGGATGGTATGCAAATGAGGTAAAACGTCACGACCTGACCGAGTCACATGAGGCAGTCACATAGTCTGTCGCCCGCTTTAGAAGCATGGATGCAACTACACAAAATGAAAAAAACCCTGAAAGGCCGGGGTCCAGGGGTAATCTCTCCCTGCAGCTGAAGAAAAAGAATATTTATGAAGGTATTTTTGATTGCTTTTTCCACAATTTATACAAATGCTTATTTTAAAGTGTTTGAAAAATACAGTAGAAACACAAAGATCTTGTTTGACAAATTAAAAACAAAGAAGGAACTTCCTGTTCTAGTAAAATTCAGAAACAGGAAATGCTTGTATACCAGGAAAAGTTGCACTCATGCAGATGTCCTTCTAAAGTAGTAGGCCTTTAGAAGGACTTCTAAGATGTCACGAGGACAAGTCTCGTACTATCTCAATGTGAATACAGGCCCTGCAGCAGCACTATGACCAAGACACAAACTTAAGCATTAGTACCACAATGTAGCAGTGCGAACATTAAAAAAACAACCAGAATAGTATTGTATGAATGCAAAGTCATTGTTGTATTCCCTTTAACAAAACAAGTGTCAGTGACAACACTCTAAAACCTTTCGTCGAGGTTTATTTACATGTCATACACAAACGGGATTTCGCACCCACCCACATATATAGCACATGCATACACACACGCACGCACGCGCACACACACGTACACGCACGCGCACACACACACTGTATTTTCACACAGGAGGACAACACCAAATCTGACTGACACAGACTAAAATCTTTGTACAACAATGGAATGTCAAGTATGTAGCAGCAGTGCTTTTAACATCATAACATAATAATTATGAAAGGCACTTTTGAATTTAAAAAAAAACAATCAGTGACATTATAGCATCAGACTGACACTTGATGACACATCCTCTACCAAACTTTATACAGGGAAGCAAAATAATACAACAAAATAATGGTATCCCGAGCTTCAACACAAAACAAGACCCCAAAAATATTTTCACGATTGAAAGAACCGACTTTTCGTTTTCGTTTACATCCTCTCAGACTCTTCAATGGAATCGAGAAAAACAGGTCCCGAGTATCACTCGACCGAATATTATTTTGTTCAGTCAGAGTGGGGAATTCCCACTCTGTTCTGTTCGATCGACCACATTTAACACTCTGTGGGGGCCCATTGGATTAATGTTCAATTTCGTGTACTTAGTTCGGTTGTACCCTAGTAATCTTGGTTTAGCACATGGTTATTGATATAACGACAGAATACAGTTAGTTAGTTAGTTAGTTAAAACTGTTAAAACTCTTTCGTTCCTGAGAACCGCTTTTGATGTTGAATGGGAGCAACTGCAGATTCCTAGCTTTATAGAGCTCTCTATCTCCCTATTCCTGGGTTTCCAGAGAGAGTAAAACTGTATAAAGGGGTGTTATGTTATTGCGAATATGCGGCATGTTTTCAGCAGCCTGTTTCTTTCATCAACAATACTTGGCCCAGTAAGAAAAGGGAAAAAACCCTCATTGCATTGCAATTATAGAATAGCAAAGTAATAACAGTTGCATCATGTTGCATGATATCACGAGCAAAAGAGGCCCGTAGGAATCAACGGGATACAATTTCGCAGCAGCTAAAGAGGTTCTCAGGAACGAATAGTAGTTGAACCTTCTCTAAATACAGAAACCAAAGAGTTAATGAAAAGGCAGCTTACTTTGGAAGGCCCTAGTTGAACATTCTTTGATGGAAGACAGACAGTAAGGCCTCGGTAGCTCAAAGGGGACAGACAAAATGGCACTTGTAGTTGACTATGGCTCCAAATGTGAGGCTACGACCACTGGGGTGAGGGATAAGGCATTGCACCTTCTGAGGCAGCACATCAAGTGACAAAATGGCCCAGACTAGAATTATGTTCCAAATAATTGATCTTTTATCTGCACAAAATGCGTGTAAGATGTGTGTGTGTGTGTGTTTGTGCGCGCATGCGAGCGAGTGTGTGTCTGCCTCTGTGTGTGTGTGTGTGTGTGTGTGTGTGTGTGTGTGTGTGTGTGTGTGTGTGTGTGTGTGTGAGAGAGAGAGAGAGAGAGAGAGAGAGAGAGAGAGAGAGAGAGAGAGAGAGAGAGAGAGAGAGAGAGAGAGAGAGAGAGAGAGAGAGAGAGAGAGAGAGAGAGAGAGAGAGAGAGAGAGAGAGAGAGAGAGAGAGAGAGAGAGAGAGAGAGAGAGAGGGGAGGCGTGGGAGGGAGGGAAAGAGAAAAAAAGAGTGTATGAGTGTGTGTGTCTTAGGGTTGAGTGCAAAAAAAGGCATAATGAGTCAACACGCTTTGAACACAATTAAGGCGAATAAATCTTAGCACTGATAAAAACATCTTTTTTCATAATGACAACCCATATGATTCTAGAAAAACAACACAAACACCATTCCATTGTTGCCATATCTTTCTGATCATCCGGAATTCCCGCTCTCTGATAATCAGAATTAAAAGTATTGGCCCACATTCGACATTTAACCAGAACCAAACAAAACATAAATAGCACAAAATCACCACAATAATCATGCCATTGTTTCAAAACCTCCACACACACACACACGCGCGTGCATACTGAACACCGTTTTGACTTCATAGAAAGAGGGAACCTGTTCGCTCCTTCTCTACGTAACAGCTTTGTATTTCAGAATGTTCAGCGAGCTTACTTTTGCTTCCTGTTTCCAAAATGAGGGAGAACAAGAAAATTGTTTGTTTTTACAAGTACAATGTCCCTCCAGTTTTGACTGGCTGTTATGTGTCCAAGAAGCAGTCCAAAAAAATGTCTTCCCCCTAAAAAGGTTCTGAACTTGATGAGAATGAAAACACCGCTCCTCCCAAAATGTTCACATATGTAGGCCTGCCTGGTCTACATGGACGAATATCTCTTTGTAGACTTTTGCAGATTCTTGGAAAAAAGCACAAAAACGTTCGTAGGCAAATCTTGAGTTTAGTCGCCATTCTAGTGAAACGACCTAGAGTTTTTCAAAAGATTCCTACACGCTCGCAATCAGGTGTGACTTTTCTATTGCAACACCCCTGAAGAAACCAGCGATTCGTGATTCGAGAAGATTGAAGAGCTAGTCTGCATAACTTGGTCCCAGTTCTCACACAGTTTTTGTGAGCCCAACTCTAGAGCCAGTAGAAGCATCAACAGCACACGTAAACGAAACCACGTAAGGTTTGTTCGGTCTGGTAAGTGTCAAACTCACTCTCGGCGTGTCTGAAATCGTGAAGATTACAACGCGCGCATTCTGCAACATTCGTCATTGCATAGTTTATGAACTAATCAACGTATGTATCGTTGCACCATTTCAGCAATTGATGCACAGTTTTAGGTGTCAGCGTTTTGTTGTAATAACAAAACCTGACCAGGTGATATTCACGTTGAGGAGGGAAAGGGCATATTGGAATCAGTAGATGATCTGGAATTGTTCACTTGGCCCCCGAACTCACACGTTGCACATTGAAATCCAAACGCTGGCATAGGATTCCAACAGTTGAGCATCACTGCGTCAAACAGCCCCCACCCATTATTAACAAAGATGCAGGAATGTCGTACGAGCACACCGGTATACCCTAACGACCGAGATGGAATGTGTGTTGCAAAACCCAGTCACTGTAAACGCTTCATTCGGTCTAACGTGCTGACACAAACGGGCATATCTTCTGTTCATAACTGCTTCGGAACAAAACATACACCACGACCAGTCTTTTAAGTTGAGATCGTGAATTCGTTAGAACTTACTAAGCCCATTCAAGAACCAGTTCTGTAGCGTAGTGTTTCAGTCACAGTGCGTTGAACTATGCGGGACATAGAGATAAGGCACAGTGTCCACATTCTAGCCATGTTTCTATTTCCTCGCACGTTTGTTTCTGTCCTCGTTGTCCTTTCACAGTTTGGTTTTGTTCTCAGGCGAGATACTGTGACTTTGTTCCGGTTAGTTTTGAAACTATTTGTTTAAAACCAAAATTTGTATTTGAAAATGGCAGTAATTGTTTCCCTTTGTTCAGTAACGATGTAGAGCTAGTAGTACTGGTAAGTGGTAAGCCTTACTATTGTACTTAAGACACTATAATAATAATAAGAATAAAAAACCACATTGTCACACACACACACACACACACACTTATTCTTTAACCCTCGATAAAGATGATTTTGACTTGACTTGACACACACACACACACACACAAAAGAACTCTACACAATGAATTCAGTAACCAGGTTCCCAAGTTCGTGCATACTGTTTTGAAATTGATTACACCCAACAGAAAAGGCAGTTTTTAAAAACAAATCAACAACCCTCTGAAAAACATCCAGGAAGATCAGCAAGTCTGGAAGACATGGAATGCATAATTAATACAATATTTGAAAAACATACCACTAGCAGCAGCAAGGAACAGGAATGGTTATGCAATTTATCGCTTCATATTGGGCAAAGGCTCTCATTTGTGCAACAAATGCATCAAGGAATGCAATGCAATCAAATAACCTAAAGAATAAAAGACACAAAATGGAATGGTGCTTTAAATACTTTCCCCCCAAAATAAGTGCCTGTTTGAAAAAGGTTCAAGAATCAGCAAAATGCAAACAATTGTTTTTCGAAATTGGAAGCTTTCGCTCATTAATCGCTCTTTAAAACAGGAATAAAAACCATTCCTGTCAAAACCACTGGAAGCATAGTAGGGAAGTGCTCTGATTTCAATGTACAGTTTCAACAGTATGACCACCGATATAACGTGTTTCTTTAACATCGTCGAGTACGTGTATAACATATAAATATGGCATCAAAACACTACAGCAGGGATATGTTTTTACACGTGTTCTCAAACAAACACTGGAATGGAAGCCCGAATGATTGAGTTGTTTGGTTGGTAAGCGCAGTACCAAGCCATGGCATACAATATTTACATGAAATAGATATATATTTACATACATATTGGCTTTTCGAAGGCACCAAGCCAACATACATACACATAGTTTGCATCAGCTCATGGTTTAATAAAAACGGTACATTTTTAATAAACAATACAGGCATTTGTTTTCGTTTTACAAACAAAAGAAGCTAAAACCCATCGATAAAATCTTAGGTAATATTATTCTACTGTGCTTATTATATAAACAGGATGAGGATACGATAGAATCAGGAAATATACGCCTCCCTTTATAGTTTTTAGCACGACTCAGAGTGATTATTTCAGCAAGGCACCAAGGCACGAAACACAGAATGTTTATTAACCACGATCAGACTAACAGTGTACCACCAAAACCACGTGCTTAGATACACCCCCCCAGTCTACCTACATGGCCGATACTGAAGCAGCGCAGATGCTACTCAACAAAAGTTGACTTCATTGCTGTACTTAAACCTGTCGCGCGTCTGTAAGAAAAGTACTGCATTACGTTTTGTTGCTCTCACTAATAAACCCGTCTCCTCATGAAGACAATTTTGCAGTTGAAATATAAAACGACTACAACCGTATATATTAATTAAAAACACTGTAACAACGTTTATACATTACAAGTGCCCAAACACCACAATTTCAATAAATTACAAGAGTGCAAGTAGTGTTCAGTTTGCGTTCATGTTCTTTCGCACGTTTTGGGTTACTTTCTTTATTTCTTACGAGTTCTTTACATTTTTTCTGATTGAAACGAGCAAACGTTCGTCACGAATTATAAATATTAAGACTTGCTTTTGCAAAGGTTTTTTTCCCCAACTTACTCGTACCTCCGCTTGTTTAGTGAAGCGTCATCCACTGAAATGTTTGGGCCGTACCCGAGTGGAGCTCCGCACAACCCGTCAGTTCACCCTTTGTGCTGTCGTTCGTGCTGCAGCATCACATCCTTGTCCTCAAACTCGCGGTCACAGAAGCGGCAGGCGTACACCCTGGTGGGGACAGCACTGCTGCCGTGCTGACCAGACTTTTTGACACCCTCGTCCGTGCCAGACCCTACCTTGGCAGCCTGGGACGGTTCTCCCTTCTCCGGAGAGGAGGAGGAGGAGGAGGTCTTCGCCGTGTCTTTAGAAGCCATGGCGGCTTTGGGCCCCTTGCTGGCCTTGCCGGACTCCTCAGGGCCTTTGTGGAGCTGGAGGTCGTCCATCGTGCGCTGGAGGGTGTCCATGTCCATGAGGGTGCTGGGGAAGTGCAGCTGCACGTGCACCAGCAGGCTCTCCTTGCTGTCGCACCGGAAGTCGCAGCAGGGGCAGGCCACGTGGCCGGGGCCCGCGTGGTGCGTCACGTGCTGGTTGAGGTGCAGGCGGGACGGGGTGCGGAAAGGACAGCGCTGGCACTCCAGCTCTTTCCCCGCCTCTTCCTGCTTCTCCTGGTCAGACTCCTCCACCTTAGGCAGCTGGGGCGTCTCCTCCGAGGAAGCTGGGCTGCTCTGGCTGTCCTCCTCCTCCTCCGCCTCCTCCTCAGCGTCCCCTTCCTCCTCTTCCTTGTCGGCCATGTCCACGCTCTCGTCGTCTGCAACACAGCATCACAGACATGCTCAGGCTGTTGTTTTTAACCCTGCTGTTTATTCTACTCCTACACTGATTCAAATCTGCTTACTGCAAAAGATGTGCATACTTCATGCTTCGTTCTCTGCATTTTGTATTTGGTTGATATCAGCTTAAAAGCGGACAATGACGCAAAGAAAATATGTTCTGTTCCTTAGATGTCTGTCAAATTCTTAGATAATTAAGTTAAGCAATGGAAGAGCAAATAAACTTATTTGTGCAGTCAAACCCAGTTCCGCTTCTTAAACACAACTCGCCTGCAAAGCTCTCAATTTTCTATTTCTAAATCATTTTAAAGAAATTAATCTAAAACTTTACCTTTTCCAGCAGTACTTTTTATATTTATGAGTGTGCTGTTTTACGTTTTACTCATCAATAATTTTATTCAACTTCATAAACATAAGCTGAATAGTGTTTCCAGCTTAAGAATACTACTGGGCAGATTCAGGTTTTATAAATTACTTCCCCTGGCTTACAAAACATCGTGGTTTTTTTTCTAAACCAACACCTAAAACCCCACTAAAGTTCCAAAATGACACATCCCCCCCCCCAACTCACCTTGTGCATGTGCACTGGTGTTGTCGTTCGGGGGCAAGGCATCCACTTTCTCCTTCTTCCGTTCCTCTAGCACCTTCTCAGCCGCGGCACCCTCTTTCTGCGGCGTAGCTTTCTTGGGGGAGGATGACGATGATGATGATGAGGATGTCCCCTGGGCCGGGTCGTGCTGCTGCTGCTCCTCGTGCAGACGGCCGTGCTGACACAGCAGGCTCCAGTGCGGGGTGCGGTATGAGCACTGTTCGCAGGCGTAGCACCCTTTGCCGTCGTGCTGGCTCAGGTGGAAGTCGTAGGCCGCGCGGTTGCCCGTCACGTAGGGACAGTGGGGGCACGCGTAAGACTTCTTGGTGATGGACAGCTTGAAGGGCGGGGTCTGCCCTTCCGACGACGAAGAAGCCGACTGGGCCTGCTCGTCCAGCAGCTTGGCCTCGAACTCGCCCGACACCTCCTTGGCGTACTCCGGGTTGGCGAACACGCTGTCCTCGGGCAAGCTGTCGAACTCGGGGTCGCTGGAGTGGACGTTGCGGTGCTGCAGCAGGATGGTCATGCGGTCCGTGGACCAGTCGCAGAAGTCGCAGATGTACTTCTGCCTCTGGCCGTGCATGGATCTGTGGATGTCGAAGGCGTCCCGCTTCTTGGAGCGGTAGGGGCAGTCGGGGCAGTTGAGGACTTCGCCCGCGGCTGGTGGGGGGGTGGCCGTGGTGGTGGAGGCCGGCTCGTTGAAGGTGATGTTGAAACTGCTGGTGAAGCCCGGCTGGTGGCGGTGCACTTTACGGTGCACGCAGATGGCGTCGAATGAGTTGTGGCTGAACGAGCAGAAGTCGCACTGGAGCCGACCCTTCCGCCCATGGCAGCTGCTGTGGAGGCGGAACTCGTAAGAGGAGCTAGTTTTGTACGGACAGTGCTTACAGCAGAACTTCTGCGGCTGGGTTTCTTCCTCCTCCTCTTCACCCATCTCTGATATTCCACCGCCACGGTTCTTGATGGTCGTCTCTACGTCCATGTACGACTCGTCTACGGCTTCAGCGTTCTCAGCCGGCTTATTGTTGGGCGGAGTCGATTTAGGCAGGGACGGCTTGACTTTAGGCGCGTTGGTTTTGTCCTCTGCGGCAGAAGCCTTTCCCTGAGGAGCCGAGTGGTCTTGGCCGTGCTGCGCGTCAGCCGATCGTTCCTCAGCCGTCTCTGTGGACAGGTTGAGGGGCTCCAGGATAGGGGAGGACGTGGCCCGGGGCGGCGACATGGTGACGGGCTCTGTCTTGACCACGGTCTTGTGGACTCTCTCCGCGAAGGACGCCTTGTTCTTGCCACAGCTGCCGGCCAGGTCCAAGGCCGTGTGAGGGGAGCGGGCGGGTGGCTCCTTGGTGGGGGTCAGGCGGGGCGGCAAGGTGATTTCCTCGTACTGGTGGACCAACACGTCGGGCTGCAGTTTCTGGTGAGCCTTGGTGTGGTGCTTCAGCAGTGCCTGCAACTGAACACACAACGCAGCATTCAGTCACCTACTTTCTATATCAGGCAAGGTACTGGAGGAAAAGCATTTTTCTCTGAAAATATTTGGGGGTTCAGGAGATGTCTCACTGTGTGGTCAAGGGGTAAAGAGTCCTTTACAGTGCTCTGGGGCAATTCGTCTTGCCCATGAATACACCAAACTAGTACAAATGGGGGAAACAGCATTGCCTCAAGCTTCAAACCCACTCTGACATTTGCTTTTCTACATTCACGTTTCTCAGAAATCAGAGAATTCTCTAAAAACAAATTACCAAGACGGTATAATATGGATTATATGCTAGCTACTGTTCAGAAGTAAATGACTGAAAATAATCTCTGCTCATAGAACTTCGTCATGGATGTTTCACAGTGCAAACACTGTCTCGGGTACCTAAGGTTGTGTGAAGCATTACGGCTTATTGTAGAATGGTCCAACGCCCTAGTTCTTTCTTCACGTTTTCCACTACAACGAAACATCTCATTTCTCCGTACTGGTTAAACAGTCAAGTAATCCTTGATAAATACATTTTTTACCATTTTAGTGTTGTGTTTTCTGTCTCTCTGCCTCTCTCCCCCCCCCCCCCCCCCCTCTTTCTCTCCTTCGCTTACCTCTTTAGCGCTGTGGCCACAGTGCGTGCACTGGTACTTGTCGGGCAGGGACTTGTGGTGCACCTGGCTTGTGTGCTTGCTGATCTGGGCGGGGTTACGGTCCATGACGTTGCACCACAGGCACTTGTACCACAGCTCCACCTGGCTGCTGCTGCTGCTGGTGCCCCCGTTCAGCCTCATCTCCTGCAGAGGCACCCCCTTGTAGGCCAGGTACTTCTTGTGGTGGATCCACGTCGCTGCGCCAGTGCTGTTGTTGTTGTTGTTGTTGTTGTTGCTTTTCGCTGCCTGGTTACCTTCATCCGATGATGCTGCTGTCGCGGCTTCTGGCACTTTGGCTGTGTCTGACCTGAAACACCCGCGCGGTTGGTCGTGTTAGGCCGTGTACACACATAAGCGGATGTTCCGTGCGGAAACCCGTGCGCAATCCATAAATAAGTGAAACAAAGAAGGGAAAAGATTTGCCCACATGTCCGAATTTCCCCTATATGCGTACATTTTATCCTTCTTTCTTCCACTTATTTAGGGATTTCTGTACGGAACTTACGCGTCTAATGTGAACCCGGCTTTAGGGTCTGAGCACATTTACGGAAACGTCCGTCCGCAATCCGCGAATAAAGTAAAAAGAAAGTAAGAAATAAGCGGGTGGGATATGCGGAAGGGTTTCCGAGTGTAATGTGTACACTCCTTCATATTTCTTACTTCCAGATTATTTTTTATTGGCGGATGGTTTTCCGTACGGAAAGTTTTGTAAATGTGCACACAGCCCTACTCGTTTCCTTTGTTGCTCGTGTTTGTTACTCGAATACCAGCGAGTTGAAAAGCAAAGACACGGATCATTGAAATAACTTATGCGATCACTCAAGGCATCTCTGATAGTCCAATTTGGTCGACAGACACAGGGTTGATGGTTAGTTTCCATCGTTAATGTTCGAAAGTTCAGTTTGGAGAAATGGTCACTTTGTTTCTCTCGACGCAATTAACTTGACAGTGTGAGAGTTCTCTGCGGAGTTATCTCATAAGTTGTTTGAATTATCAGTGTCTTTTTGCTAGGCTACAAGCTGACGTTCGACTCTGTTTCCGTACATTCATCTGCATGATCGTAATACTATAAATTATTATAGTCACACAGTAGAATTAACTGTTCAACGTAGCAATAATTTCACGGCTTTCTAGAGTCCATCAAGGCCATTTAAAACGACGTTCGCACAACTAACATAACACCTAACCCGACCGATAACAAAATGTTCACAACTTATCACAAATTAATACATCCTAATGTATAAGCATACCAGGTAACTTCTAAAGAAGTAGCGAACCCTGACTAGGTACTTTGCAGAGTATATATCATAAGGAAAAGCTACAACGTAAAGATGGATCTAAAGTTAATAATGTCTGTAGCTCTACTTTAGATGAAAGTGTGTACCTCTACTTATGCTGAAAGTATGTAGCTCCACTTAAGATGAAAGTGTGTAGCTCTACGTAAGATGAAAGTATAAAGTGTGTAGCTCTACTTAAGCTGAAAGTATGTAGCTCTACTTAAGCTGAAAGTGTGTAGCTCTACCTAAGCTGAAAGTGTGTAGCTCTACTTAAGCTGAAAGTGTGTAGCTCTACTTAAGCTGAAAGTGTGTATCTCTACTTAAGCTGAAGGTATGTAGCTCCACTTAAGCTGAAAGTGTGTAGCTCTACTTAAGCTGAAAGTATGTAGCTCCACTTAAGCTGAAAGTATGTAGCTCCACTTAAGCTCAAAGTATGTAGCTCCACTTAAGCTGAAAGTATGTAGCTCTACTTAAGCTGAAAGTGTGTAGTTATACTTAAGCTGAAAGTATGTAGCTCCACTTAAGCTGAAAGTATGCAGCTCCACTTAAGATGAAAGCATGTAGCTCCACTTAAGCTGAAAGTGTGTAGCTCCACTTAAGCTGAAAGTATGTAGCTCTACTTAAGATGAAAGTATATAGCTCTACTTAAGATAAAAGTGTGTAGCTCTACTTAAGATGAAAGTATGTAGCTCTACTTAAGATGAAAGTATGTAGCTCTACTTAGGATGGAAGTATGTAGCTCTACTTAAGATGAAAGTATGTAGCTCTACTTAGGATGGAAGTATGTAGCTCTACTTAAGATGAAAGTGTGTAGCTCTACTTAAGATGAAAGTGTATAGCTCTACTTAAGATGAAAGCGTGTAGCTCTACTTAAGACGAAAGTAGCCCTGCTGACCTGCGGTGCTCCTGCTGGTAGACGTGGATGTCCTTGACGATCCTCTGGGCCAGCTCCTGCCACTGCTTGGGTCTGGTGAACAGCTCGGCAGGGTGCTGGCTCTGCATGTGGTGGGCCAGCTCCAGCAGGTTGAGGTGCAGGCTGGGGCAGAACCAGCAGCGAGTGTCGTCCGCCGGGGGCAGGGCGGGGTTCCTGGAGGCGGCGGCCACCACCGCCGCGGACAGGCCTCTGTACTGCGCCATCATCTCCTGGTTCTCGTGGGACTGGATGTGCTGGTGGTAGTCCTCCAGGCGGGTCGTCTTGAAGGCGCACCTGGTGCACTGGAACAGCCGGCTCTGGTTGGGCTCCGCTTTCTTGGTGCTGAGGTTGAGGCCCTGCAGCATCTCCGGGGTGATGGCGGCGGGCAGCTGCGGGGACACCATCGGGGACAGCTGGCCCTGACCCAGCTGGGCCACCAGGGTCGGGGACTGCAGCAGACTGAGCCCCATGCTGGCAGCCAGACTGGAGGGGACAATGCCGTTGGCTTTGGCCGGCGTAGGGCTGAGCTTCCCCGCGCTGTAATGTGCCGCTGCTGCCGCCGCCACTGCCGCGGCTTGTTCCCCTCGTGAGGACGACTGTTTTCCGCTTTTGGAGCGAGCAAAGAGGCCCATCCGCGAGGGGGCGATCCCTTCAGCGATCTGCTGTTCCCTGATTTGGGTAGGGTGGAATTCAAAGGCGTGGTACTCCAGGCGGATGAGGTTGGAAAATCGAGCGTCGCACCACTGGCAGGGCAGAGAGTAGGGGCTGTTCTCCGCGGATGGGGCAGGGACGGGGGACAGGGTCTTGGAGGCGGTGAGGTCGATGGTGTTGGCCGAGGACCCGGTGTCCACCACGGTCACCTTGGCTTTCTTCCCGGCGCCAGCCATAGGGGTAGGGGTGTCGGTGTTGTTGTTGTTCACGTCCTCTTCGTTCTCGCTGTCGTTGATGAAGTACGAGTCCCACTCCTTGGGCTTGAAGTCATCGTGGGTGGCCAGGTGATCCAGGAAGGCGTCCTTGGCGTCGCGGCGCTGCGGGCAGAAGGGGCACTTGTGAACGCCGTGCATCCGCTGCTGGTGCTGCAGCAGCTCCGTGTTCTTCAGGCACACGAAGTCGCACTTGCCGCAGCTGTACCTCTTCATGGCCTTGCGGGGGTGCTTGAGGCGGGCCTCGTCCTGCTCCGTGGCGCCGTTCAAGGACGGGGACTGGCTGGAGTCGTCCTGGTCCTTCTGAGCCTGGTGTTGGCGGCGGTGGCTGATCCAGTCCACCAGCTCGTTGGTGCTGAAGGGGCAGCTCTTGCAGCGGAACTTGGGCTGGCCGGACGGGGAGGTCTTGCTGGAGCGTGCTCGATTCTGACGTGACTCTGCAGGGCTTCGTCGGTCTGCGTCTCGAAGGAACACTGGGGGCACTTCTTGCTGCTGGCCTTGTCGTCCTCGTCTCCTTCCCCGCTGGGCGGGTCCGCGTAATGGTCGTACTTCTCCTTGTGCTTCTTGAGGTCGCACTTCCACTTGGTGCTGTAGCCGCACTGCCCGCACACGTAGGGCTTGAGCTCAGAGTGCATCACCTGCAAACAGCACTAGGGATTAATCCCCAACAACACGTATAAATAATCATATGTCATAAAAAGAAATTACATCATAATATTTCCGAAACAAATTCTACTGACATGGCTGCACTTACTCACAACTAAACAGCATGTCGACATCAAACTAACCTCATCTCTTACATTGCTTAGTCAGTGCGTTTACACACAAGGGTTTGAAATCATGTGTGGTGGGAGAAAAAACAAACAGCGAAGAAAAAACACACGATTCTTTTAAAATTTGACACATAATCATATAAAATAGTTTACTTGCTCATCATAAAAACTCTTCACAGAGAAGAAAATGAAAGTTGGTGGAGAGGTAAACCATGATCATTTTCAATGGGATACATAAAAGAGGTAGGTGGGGGGCTGACGGTGTTTGGTGTTCAGATCATATCAAATCAGAACAATAGATGTGGTGTTGGTTAATCAAGTCTCGAGGGCCATAAGAAGTCAGGAATATCTGTTATTGATTTTGACCTTGAACATAATTCAACCACTATAATGCCAGCCTGGGGGTGGGGAGTGGATGGGGGCAGCATTGAGAGAGAGAGAGAGAGAGAGAGAGAGAGAGAGAGAGAGAGAGAGAGAGAGAGAGAGAGAGAGAGAGAGAGAGAGAGAGAGAGAGAGAGAGAGAGAGAGAGAGAGAGAGAGAGAGAGAGAGAGAGAGAGAGAGAGAGAGAGAGAGAGAGAGAGAGAGAGAGAGAGAGAGAGAGAGCCTCTGATGAGATACGTAAGAAAGTAAGACATTACAGAAAACAATTATGCTATTTAACCAAAAAAACAAAAACATAAAGGACATGCAGACAGAAAGACAAAACAGAGCAAGATAGCGGGTGAAAATGAAAAAACAAAACAAAACTTGGGCCTACCTGATGTCGGCGCAGCTCGGCCTGGGTGTTGGCCCTGAAGGTGCACTTCATGCAGTAGTACTGGCCGTCGTTGATGATGCTGGTGTAGGTCACAGCCCGCTTGGCCAACGACGAGGAACCCTCCTCCGCCTGAGAACACGCCTGGGGAGTCGCCGTCGTCGTCGTCGTCGTCAACGTCGTCGCTTCTAAGCTCCCTTCCTGGCCCGACGAGCTCCCAGCCGCCGCTCTGTTGGCGTCGATGGCGGCCTTGGCCTGCTGGTACATGAGGTTGACGAAGGCCTGGTTGGCCAGGGCGCTGGCGGCTACCGCGGAGGCCGGGACCGCGCCTTGCGCCATGGAGGCTAGGTAAGGGGCCTGGAGGAGAGCCGCGTGCTCCTCCCCGCTCATGGTCAGCAGAGCGGCTGCAGGGATAGGGGGGTCTTCCTGGGCGATGGTGCTGGTGCTGGTGCTGGTGGCGGGGCTGTGGTTGGGGCTGCCCGCCTGCTGCTGGGCCTGCACCACGCTGCCTTCGGGCGTCACCATGGCGTTGGGAGGGGCGTCGCGCTGGGCGTGTCTCTGCGTGAAGTCGATCACGTCCTTGATGGTCCCTCCGTCGCCGCAGCGCTTGAGGTGCTTCACCACGTCCCACTTCCACTTGCTCTTGTAGGCGCAGTTGGGGCAGCCATAGGGCTTCTCCGAGGAGTGGTTCTTCATGTGCTGGGTGATCTCCGAGGGCCAGCGAGCCTTGTACTCGCACAGCACGCACTGGTACTTCAGGTCCGACGACTCGCTGCCCTCCACGGCTTTGTAGTCTCTGAACTGGGCTTTGGCTTTGCTGCTGCTGCCGCTGCCGCTTTTCTGCTTGGAGATCAAGGCGTTGTAAGGGGCGTCGATTTCCTTGGGACGACTTCGGGCATTCCTGACGGGGCCCGTTGTATCTGAGCGGGAATCCTTGGCCATGGAGAGCTCGTTCATAAAGGCCAAGCCGCTGGGAGAAGCGGTCAGGCTGGCTCCCTGCAACGAAGAAAAATCAAAAGATGCCATCCTCTCTTCAGAGTTGTCTAGGCCGTGGGCGGCGGAGGAAAACGCCCGCGTGTCTTCGGGGCTGTCCAGAAAGTTGGGCTGTCGACTCATCATCAGGCTGGCCTGTTGGGAGGTGCGCAGGATGTTCTCCACGCTGATCTCATCCGGGGACTCGAACTGGAAAGACCCGGGAACATCCACAGCGCCCCCGTTGCCACCAGCCTGCCCGTTGGGTTTGTCCAGAGACGCCTCCTCCTCCTCCTCGTAGTCCTGGCCGCCGGATGCACCCTGGTTTTCCGAGGCGTTGTGGGCCCCGGCTTCGCGGCGCTTGTAGGGGTTGGGCAGGTTGGGGTGGGCCTTGTCGAAGTGCTTGACCAGGTCCCACTTCCACTTGTAGGTGGAGCCGCACACCATGCAGACAAAAGGTCGCTGGTCCGAGTGGGACACGGCGTGCTTCTGCAGCTCCGCGGGCCACCGCGCCGTGAAGGGGCACCTGTTGCACTTGAGGTGGTCCTCCGCCTCCATGGACGACAGCTTGGAGATGTTCTGCAGGGGCATCTTCAGCAGGTGGTAGGTCTGCTGCAGACCGTGAGGAATCTTCTGGATCGCCTCCTGGAAAGAGAGAAAGGGGTGGACCTCGTTCAGTCCCTGTGGACTTACCTGCATTGGGGGAAGGCTCTGCAATGCCTCGTGTTTTGTCATCTTTACAATAAATGAACGTTTGAGAGGCTACGTTGTGCCAGTGTCGTTCTCTCCATGTCTTCACTAAGGGTGGCGCAAGTGTGAACATTGTGTGAAACTGAATGCTGGCAGGAGTCATGCTTGCGTGTGAACATGTAAGCCTATGTGCTATAAGAGAGAGAGAGAGAGAGAGAGAGAGAGAGAGAGAGAGAGAGAGAGAGAGAGAGAGAGAGAGAGAGAGAGAGAGAGAGAGAGAGAGAGAGAGAGAGAGAGAGAGAGAGAGAGAGGGGGGGGGGGGCTTGTAGAATAATTAATCTACACACAGTAATATTCTTATGTTAGGCCCCTCTCAAAACACACACACGCGCACGCGCGCGCACGCACACAAAACTAACAAAACTGGAAGATAGTCAGTCAGTTATGCAGTCATGGAAGCACATACAGACAAATACACAGAGCGACATACGAGGAGGACACAAACACACACACAAGTGCAAGCACACGCACACACACACACACACACACACACTGGCGCGTACATACATACTAACGATAATTGACTAACGGTATTCTTCAAGAAGCTTACTAACAATACCTATAACACCCCCCCCCCCCACCACCACCACCCCACCCCCGCCCCAGATTAGACAACTACAAGCAACAAAATAGGAATAATTAGCCTACTGCAGGAAATATTCTTTTATCTAAAGAAAAAAAAAGAGAAAAGAACTAGACAGCACTGACACAATTCACAACCCCCCGCCAATTTCTGTTTGCATTCTGAAGTCTTAAAGGGCTTGACAATAATGCATTCTAGTCATGTAGACATAGGCTCATTAATATTTTTAAAGCCTACAGGTTAGGTTACCTCGAACTCGGATTGTACTATTTACCATGAAATCGGGCTAGCCCAGTGTGAATCTATGTTAAAATATATTCTTATGAACAAATTATACCACAAAACACTATCTTCCATGCTCATACACTATCTGTCCCCCATTGGGACAAAAAGTAAACCAGCACAATCTTTTACTTTTATTTTATTTTTTTCACAGCGCCGAGCTACCTTCAAAAAGTATACACAGTTAGTGGTGTTTGTGGTTTCTTTGATCAAATATTAAAATATATTCTTCGAGCATTTCACTTAACTCTAAAGTAATAACAATTAAAAACTCATATAATTTATATTGATCTATTCTATTTGTCAATGTGTGTGTGTGTGTGTGTGTGTGTGTGTGTGTGTGTGTGTGTGTGTGTGTGTGTGTGTGTGTGTGTGTGTGTGTGTGTCACAGTGTGTGTGTGTGTGACAGTGTGTGTGTGTGTGTGTGTGTGTGTGTGTGCGCGTGCGCGTGCGTGCGCGCGTATCTGTGCAAACCAATCAGATTGCTGTTTGGGGTCACATGTCTGCTTTGAGTCGTGCTGCACGTGTGTAAGTACGTAAGCTGCCAGCTTGACTGGGCCTGTAACAATATGTCCGTCTCCACAGCAGGCGCATTGTCACTGTCCCACTGGCCCGCAGGACTACAGAAGTGTACCAATCCCCATAGTCCGTTCATTGTAAAGATGGCAAAACACGAACAGCTTTCCCCGTGCGCATAAGTCATCTAGAACTGAGCAAGGACCTCTTCCTTGACCCAGTTTTCAGGAACTCTGTCCTTAAGGGCTCGTGCCAATAGGACCGTAAATCTCATCATCATCATCTCCACAAGGACCCCTACTGTCTGTTCCCGGGAGGTGGTCCAGGAGATCGCTCACGGGTCTGCAGCAGACCTGCCAGCTGTTGATGCCTCAACAGCCTGGACAACGACATGGAAGACGAGGAGACTCGTCTCTGGGCAAAACCACCCAGCAGGCTGGTGGAAATGGCGATGCGTTAGTCAGGGTCTTTCCAGCTTGACTATGTCACGTCCAAAGAGTGTGGACAACATCCTAGAGATGTCCTGATGCCCAGGTCATGGGACATAGTCCTATCAAAACTGAAATGTCCTACTGTGTTCCCCCTTTCCGGATCAAAATGTCCTATTGAAATGTGACCCTGGCGAACATTGTCCAATTACAAAATGCAGGACTTGGTGTTTTTTTGCCGTGTTCATTTTCTTGTTTCGGGATAGATTGTCCCGTCACGTTTCCTTCCTGGGTGCTTCCCTGCTAGTGCTGGTACTTCTAGCTTGATGATGAGTCGACAGCCCACATTTGTGAACACCCAGGCGTGTTCTTCCGCCATCAACAAAAACTGGTTATCTATTTGTGATAAATATACCAGGAACTATATCTCTACTCTGCCGCCTCTTGATTACATACTTTTTATTTCAAATGCCCCAAATGGCTTTTTGGTCCAGAAGGCGTTAATTCTCTATTGTTCTCTCTCTTGATTACATACAGTTACTTAGCCATATGATCATCTGCACTGCCAAAACAAATAAAACAAAGAAAGCAACAACAACAAACAACAAAACAAGCATTCTGTCTGAATGATATACTACAGAAATATTTCTCCTTAGACTGACCGGCTAGCTCTCACCCTCATCTTACAATTGGTCCTGACTTCAGGTCAGCCTAATGTATGAAATGTAAACAATTAAATACATTAAAAATATGACTATCGCTTTCTAATAATTTAACCAGGGGATGTAAATTTACTCTGGGACCTTCAAATTAAATCCCTTAGCCCCATGACTAGCTGCATTGCTAAAAATAACAAAAAGGCACCTGGATGACATGACCAATTTATTATAAAACAATTAAACGTTCCCTATGTTTGAGGGGCTTATTCCATCTTCTCACAAACTTTTATATGTCACCCAGTAGGCGTACTATTAGAAAAAAACTGATGCATGGGCAGACACTCAGTTCAAGCAAAACCATAACCTAATAGACTGAACACAAATCAATCACAAAACAACAAAAGTCAATTACACACAACCCGCACCACAGACAGTATAGTTTCACATTCTCTCTGCTCACACCACAAAGCTACCCCAAAGACACCCTACAAATAAATAAACAAACAAGACTGGAACAAACTTAAACTGTGTCACGCATAAAGTGGCGCGACAGACAACCACAGTGGAACCTCCCTTATAAGACACCTCCCCCCTTATAACACTCCCTCCCACTGAAGACCTACTTCTCTGAGACATTGCCCTTCTTTGTAAGTATTAAAACTACCTCCCTATTACAACTCCCTCCCACTGAAGACCTACTTCTCTGAGACATTGCCCTTCTTTGTAGTATTAAAATTACCTCCCTATTACAACTCCCTCCCACTTAAGACCTACTTCTCTGAGACATTGCCCTTCTTTGTAGTATTAAAATTACCTCCCTATTACAACTCCCTCCCGCTTAAGACCTACTTATCTCAGACATTGCCCTTCTTTGTAGTATTAAAACTACCTCCCTATTACAACTCCCTCCCACTGAAGACCTACTTCTCTGAGACATTGCCCTTCTTTGTAAGTATTAAAACTACATCCCTATTACAACTCCGTCCCACTGAAGACCTATTTCTCTGAGACATTGCCCTTCTTTGTAAGTATTAAAACTACCTCCCTATTACAACTCCCTCCCACTTAGTTTGCATGGTTTTTGCGAGGTCATAAAATGGAAGGTTCCACTGTAGTGGTAGAGGGGTGTGACCTGAACTGACCTTGTGGGAGGTGATGAGGTTGATGTGGTTGTGCGTGAAGTGCTCGTTGAGAGCCTCGTTGTTGGGGAAGTGGGTCTGGCACACGCCGCACTTGGCCACGCGCTTGTTCCCCGGGGACTGCATGTGCATGGCCACGTGGTTGCTGTACGCCGTCTGCGTCTTCAGCACCTCACCGCACTTGGGGCACTTGAGGATCTCCTGGCTGCCGCCCCCCAGGCGGTCCCGGGACGCCGCCGCCAGCCGGTTCAGGTCGCTCACCACCCGGTCGTCCTCCGAGGAAACGGTAGCGGCGGAGGAGGAGGCTGACGGGGCAGGGAGAATGGGATGGTGGGCCGCGGAGGAGGAGGAAGAAGGGGTGTTCTTCGCTCGGTTAACGGAGAAGTCCAGAGGCTTGGCCGAGGCCTCCTCGTCGTCCGCGGCGCTGTCCGTTTCGTCCACTCCGGAGTGGGTGGTCAGGTCCAGGACGCTGGAGGCGGCGGAGGAGGGTATGGGGGCGTGCAGGGAGTTGATGAGCCTCTGCCCGCTGCTGGGGAACACGGGCTGGGAGCTGGTGCCCAGGACGAAGGGCCCCACGGGGATGGTGAAGCTGCCGGGCTCCTCCCCGTCCACGTCGTCCTCGCGGCTCATGTTCAGCGAGGAGGCGCCTCCTCCTCCTCCGTTGAAGCGGAAGGTTTGGGGGGAGGGCAGTACCCTGGCCGTGCCTCCGCCGTCCTCGCTAGGGTGTTTGACGGTGATGGCCTCCAGGAAGGTCTTGTGGCAGCAGCGGCGGTGCTCCGTCTGCACGTGGTTGTTCTGCTGCAGCAGGACGCTCATGCCGTTGGGGGTGTAGTGGCTGTCCCCAGGGTCGTCGCCGTGCTTCTCCTTCCAGTGCTTGTTCAGCGACTTCTTCCACTTGTACACGTTGCCGCACTTGGCGCACCCGTACTTGGTGTTGGCCACCTCCTCCGCCACCTGCCAATGGTGTGTATGTACAGAATAAACCTCCCTTGCCTTTTCCTTGAATACATCAAGCTGGCAAAAGGGGCAGGAGGGGGGTGGGTGGGGTGGGTGGGTGGGTGGGACAGACAAACCACAACACCGCCGATTAGTCACACGAAGAAGCCACGTTGCACATGACAAAAAACAACAACAAACAAAACAAAACAATGGCAACACACACACAGAAAGCAAGAAGAGAATAAGGTTAGCCTTCTCCGACCTGGCACGGGTATGGGGACATTTCTCAGGATACAGATAGTGGGTCAACCCTTGAAGTGCTGCATTACCCAGGAAAGACCCGTATGTTAAACCAGAGTGCCTGGAAAGCAAGGGGCGTCCATTCATGACGAAAAGGAACAAGTGCATGGAACTATGTGTTAAAGCAGCATAACGAATTGTCGAATATAAATAATTTTGACAACAAAGTGACGAAAAAAGTTCTTAGAAATATGAATAGATCTGTAACCAAGGAAACATGAATGTTCTTTAAAGAATCAGACAAAAGAATTAGAATCTGGCGACAGGGCGAAAGCATTCGAGTTGCAGTTTTCGCTAAATTTCCTTCAAAAGCCGTCATAAATAAAACAATATTCATTTTGTGTAGCATTTTATGAGACTTGCTTTAACATAGCTGACCTATAACTGGGTTTGTTTTCCCTTATTGAATTCGAGCAATACATTTATAGTTCAAACATAAAAGCGTATTAACACACATATGGGGAGATGGGGAGTGAGTGAGTGAGTGAGTGAGAGAGAGAGAGAGAGAGAGAGAGAGAGAGAGAGAGAGAGAGAGAGAGAGAGAGAGAGAGAGAGAGAGAGAGAGAGAGAGTGTTTGAACACAGTTAACAATGCAAGAGAAATGGCAAAACTAATTATCAGCAGGATGACAAATTCAGGTTGAGAGAGAGGGACAGACAGACAGACAGACGCACAGGGGCAAACAAAGATACGGATTATATCAAGAAAAAACACCTCAGCTATCTATGTGTCAAAGGGTCACAAGAAAACACAAATTATCAAAAGCGTAGTGGGTGGGTGCTCTCGATAACAATGGAGCTTTAAGGGCCAGCCAAACGTCCACTAAAACCGCACGACTGTACGATACGATTCGATCACGTGGTCTCCAAGAACACATGTGATTCGCGCTTCGAGACCAGGTGATCGAATCGTATCGTACAGTCGTGCGATTTTAGCTGACGCGTGGCTGTCCCTTGATAGTACGTCTTGGCGACACGAAAGGGCGATAGTCTTCGGACTGACTTGACCACGCCACCTAGTGACTAGTCAGGGGCAGATAATTTTCTGTGGCTATATAATGGGCAACTTAGGACGATAAATTGACCGCCAGAGCGCAGTCCAACCGTTAGGGGCTTATCACGCGCTATTCTTAGTTGGGCGTAGTGAGAGAGAGAGAGAGAGAGAGAGAGAGAGAGAGAGAGAGAGAGAGAGAGAGAGAGAGAGAGAGAGAGAGAGAGAGAGAGGGGGGGGGGGAGTCCTAACGGTTGGACTGCCCTCTGGCGGTCCATGTATCGCCCTAAGCTGCCCATTATACTACTAGTTCCTGACAGGCAAGGGCGATAATCTTAAGAAGGTGGCGTTCGCATCTCAGGGCACGAGACAGGGGCAGAGAATGTTCAGCATAAACCCTCATTCACCCTCCCATCGTTGCTCCTGGGAAATTCCAAAAATCCTGCAACTTTATTGCAAGGCAGGGGTCCAGGGGCCGCCCAGTTAACAACTTGACTTAAACAATCCTAAACATATAAAGTTCCTGGTAAAGGCATGTAAATATTGATCTGTATTCATTTCTGTTATATTCTACACAGGCGAGAAACCAACAAAACGATCATAAACAGGAAAGCCGTTGCTTCTCAAATTATCATATTCCAGCGACGCTGGCTCCTAGGCAATACCAAAAAAAATCCTGCATTTCAGGACATCCTGAAAGCAGGAGCATCCATGCCCTCCTCACCTCAAAGTACTTGTCAGGGGACACGTCCTTCCTCTTCTTCTTGGCCGGGGGGAGGAGGGAGGAGGAGGAGGACGGGGAGAGCCCGGCACAGGCCTGACCCCCTCCCACCCCCTCCTCCTCACCAGGGGGCGGGGTGGCGGCGGGGCTGTCGCACTCGTCCTCATCCCCTTCATCCTCATCCCCGTCGTCGATAATCATCTCCGAGGGCAGGGCAGTTAGAGTGGAGGAAGGGGTGTCCAAGCCCGCTTCCCGAGCCGAGCGTTTCGCCCCCCCTGGGTGGGGTGGGGGGACCAGGGAGAGGGGGGTGGGGGCCAGGGGTTGTAGCTGCTGGGTGGGGCTGTCCTCCAGGGAATCCAGGCCGTGGTCGTGTATCTGTGGAAGGTCAATGACGTGGATTGTTCTTAAGTACAAGTGAAAGGGGAGGTTGTGGGGAACATGGTCTGGTTTAAAATGTGTGTCGTTTGGAAGACGCACAGAATCATGTTGCAGACAGGCTCTCTCTGTCTCTCTCTGGTGTGTGTGGGTGTGTGTGTGGGGGGGGGGGGGAGGGGGGGGGGGCGCGTGTGTGTGAGAGAGAGTGTGTGTGTGTGTGAGAGAGAGAGAGAGAGAGAGAGAGAGAGAGAGAGAGAGAGAGAGAGAGAGAGAGAGAGAGAGAGAGAGAGAGAGAGAGAGAGAGAGAGAGAGAGAGAGAGAGAGAGAGAGAGAGAGAGAGAGAGAGAGAGATTGAGATTGTGTGTGTGCGTACGTGTGTACGTTCGTTCGTGTGTGTGTGATTGTGTGCGCGCAGCGCGCGCGCGTGTGCGTGTCTGTGTCAGAATGAGAGCAATTAAAAGCCAGTATAATTATGCATAATGCAAGACGAACCGTGATTTCTCTGAGAGAGAGAGAGAGAGAGAGAGAGAGAGAGAGAGAGAGAGAGAGAGAGAGAGAGAGAGAGAGAGAGAGAGAGAGAGAGAGAGAGAGAGAGAGAGAGAGAGAGAGAGAGAGAGAGAGAGAGAGAGAGAGAGAGAGAGAGAGAGAGAGAGAGAGAGAGGCAGACAGACAGACAGACAGACAGACAAACAGAAAGATAAACAGAAAGACGAAATGTTCAAGGTAAAACAACAAGCAACAAGAAAAAACAGGAACAAGACAAAAGGGTAACACACAGTCTCTTCACCTGGGCATTTAGTTCCGAGCCGCTGGTGCCGCCACGGGAGAAGTGCAGCTTGTAGTGTCTGGGCAGCTTCTGCTTGTACTTGGTGGCGTAGTCGCACTGGTCGCACGAGTAGATGGGGAAGTCGTGGCCGTGCGCCTTCTTCTGGTGCCTCAGGCTCTCCTTGGCCGAGCTGGTGGAGAAGTCGCAGTCGTCGCACAGGTAGGTCCGGTGCTGGATGTTGCCCAGGCGGGTGGGCAAGGCGTCGCTGTTGCCCCCTGCCCCTGCCACACCGGAGTCGTCGATGACCAGGCGACCCCCTCCTTCCTCGCTCAGGTCGTCGTCCTCGCTGCTGGTGCCCCCAGAGGCGGTGGTGCTGAGGTCGATGTTGTTGCCGTTCAGGGCGGGGGGGTGATCCGCCGCGGGGCTGCTGATGCTGATCATGGTGTCGGTTGCGCCGGCCTCTGCGCTAGGTCCAAGACTCGGGGGACTTTTCGAGGTTTCAGTTTCGTTGGGATTCTCTAGGGGCTCTTCGGGAGACTTCTGAATTAAACTGTCGGTACTTGTCTTGTTGGTTTGAGCTACAGTCTCGATGACGTCTTTCTTCGATGACTTATCGGACGGTTCTTCTTCGTTGGTCTCGTCAGACGGAGGCGCTTTTCTTTTCAGCTCTCCGTTGTCATCGTTGATGACGGCTTTCAACTCGGCACCGACGGTTTTGAACTTGATTTTGATGGGCTGGAGCTGGGGCAGGTCCGGGGAAGAACTCGGGCTTCCACGAGCCAGGACGCAGACATCCACGCTACTCAACGACGACGCGCGCGAACAACGGCGCAGTTTTCTGTTGCGCCGGACTGCAGCGCCGACCGAAACGCTCTCCGGCTTCTTCTCCGTGTGAGCGGTTCTCTGGTGGAGGCTGAACTCCTGCGTGTCCGCGCTGGAGAAGCTGCACGAGGTGCACCTCAGCGTGCGACCTCCTCGGAGTCTGCCTTGCTGAAGAGGGCCTCGCACTGCGTTGCCAACAGGTAGCGCAGTGTCCTTGGAGAGAACTGTAGACTCCGAGTTGGGAACCTTAGCGTTCTTGGATGCTTCTCTGGCTGGTTTACAGTGTGCTGACTGGGCGGAACTGTTGGGGGAGGGTGGGTGGAGGCCTGGCTTGGTGTCGTCCTTCACTGGCTCCTTGTCAGCAGGTTTGGGTGGTGCCATTCCCGGGGAGGGTGCTCCTGGATCGGCCCTGGCCTGCAGAGAGCGGGAGCCTGCACAAGGAAAACATGATACCACTACTAACAAAAAGCAAACAAAGTGGTGCAAACATGATAGGCTTGGTTTGTCTCGCCTCGGGGTCGTCGGCAATATCGGTTTTGTTTTCCAATTGTCCAGTTGAGAGCTGAAGGACTAGAGAAGTTGAGGTGGCTGGCAGCAGGGTGGGTGATCAGGAGAGTGAGGTTGTTGACGATAACAAAATGAATTCGCAACTCCATACCTCACACGCGCACATATAGGCACACACACACACACACACACACACACACACACACACACACACACACACACACACACACACACACACACACACAGGCACACACACACAGACACACACACACTCAACCATCATTTTGAATTTTCTTATGCTACTTTCGTATATAACGACATGGCTAGGATTTTAGGAGAGGTGGCAAGTTAGTTAAGAGAGAAGGAAGCAGTGTGTGTGCGATGGTGCGTCGATCGTGCATGCCCGCCTGCTAGTGTGCGTCTTTAATATGCATGAAGTCACTGATGTGGCTGGACAGTTCTTCCTTCAACTCACCACTCCTTCCCCACAGTTTCCCTCTTACCGCCCAGCCTCCTCCCCCATCATTCCGTTTTCCACTAGTCTTAACCCTTTCACCGCCAAAGTCGCATTTTAGCACCACAGTGATTTAACACCTATGTCACTAAAGGTATCAAATTGGGGTCTATTATCCAAAGACCCTATTGTCTTAGATTTGGGAAGTAAGGATAGACCTTATTTTATGCATGTCACAGAAGAGTCCCCAATACTGCAGATCTTGTTCTCTACCCAGGTAAATTTAATGGACATTTTGTGGCTGAAATGTGGCTGGCGGTGAAAGGGTTAACCAACGTTTCTGCTGCAAGTGTCAGCAGACATCATTCGTCACCGATACAGGATGACACATTCCGAGCACCCCAACCCTAACCACCACCACCCCCATCCACAAACACACACTCTCTCTCCTCTGTCTCTCTCTCTCTCTCTCTCTCTCTCTCTCTCTCTCTCTCTCTCTCTCTCTCTCTCTCTCTCTCTCTCTCTCTCTCTCTCTCTCCCCCTCTCTTAATTAATTAATAATTACGCAACATTATTTAATAATGAATCATGATAGATGTTTCCTGTTAAAATTGTTACTTTTTTTAAAAATGTATTTATTTATTATGATTTTTTAAAAACAACAATTATACGTGTGAACGAGCGTGCGTGCGTTTGTATGCATTTATATGTGTGTGAGCGAGTATGTGTGCGTGCGCGAGCGCGCGATTGTGTGTGTGTGCGTGTGCGTGTGTGTGTGCGTGTGTGAATTACATGTGTTTGAATTTATTCATGCATTGCAATGCCCTTGAAATTTTTGTTTTCCTGTTCTTGTAACCGCTCACCATGACATGGGCCTAAGGCCTATTCATTAAACCATTCAGTGTTCAGTGTCCTCTCACTCTCTCTCTGTGCCTCCCATCTCTCCCTCCAACAGTTTCGTCCGCTTCCCAGTACAGGTTAAAAACAAATAGTCAAGTGGTCCTATGGGACCAGTAATGAAAAAAAAGAACAAAGGATTCCAGAAAAAAAGAACTTTAATTTCAAAAACAAAAAAGAAAGGGGTGGGGGGTGGGGGTGAAAATAGCAGGTGGATGGGCTGAGTTGGGTTTTTTTAAATTATCTTTTTAAACACAGGCTGGAAGAAAGGGTTGGGAGGGGGAAGGGGTGTAGGAACCAGAGAACGGGGGTAAAAATAATCATAAGTAATAATGCTTATATAGCGCATAATCTTGCTATTAAGCAACCCAATGCGCTTTTCACTCGCCATTCGTACAAACATTTCTAACAGACTGGTTCACGTATCCTCACCATACATCTCTATGAAAATGAATACATTGGAGAATGCATTGCATATAATCATAACACAACACACTAACACCCACCTCCCTTCCGCCCCACCCCACCCACCCACAAACCATCACCCTGCACCCCCCCCCCATCCCCACCCCCCGCACCCTTACTCCCCACCCCATACACACACGCGCACGCATTAACCTCATACTCAACGTCAATGAGCTGGGTACGAGAGACACGCAGAATGTTTTCATGTCTATCAAACCCCTATAGAAAACTCCACAATTAGTTGAACAAAGGGGGAGAACTCTCTTTCTACTTAACTCCCCTCCACCAAAGTTGACTACGATACCAATCACCTAGCAGTGC
>CM065699.1:12919331-12921831 GCA_017654935.2 Phymorhynchus buccinoides
ATGATTATAGTCTCACCGCATCTCCCCCTCCACCCCCCCACCCCCCTGGGTTTTTTTTTTAATATGGGGATTACCTGCAGCTGTTTTGTTCGACGTGGCTTCTAGACAACTCTTACCTGTATATTGTGGGTGTAAGACGCGCGCGCGCGTGCGTGCGTGCATGTATGTGTGTTGTGCCTGTGTTTGTGTTCGCACACTGTAACACTCCAACTGAAATGTAGCGCGCGCAGCAAAGAACACACACAACACACACACACACACACAATCACGCCAGTCACGCGCAATGAACAAGAACGCCTCTCGGGTCTCAACGAATAGGGACATCAGAGAGAGAGAGAGAGAGAGAGAGAGAGAGAGACGAGAGAGAGAGAGAGAGAGAGAGAGAGAGAGAGAGAGAGAGAGAGAGAGAGAGAGAGAGAGAGTACCTATGATCACTCATAATAATATTCATGTGGCACAGAGAGAGAGAGAGAGAGAGAGAGAGAGAGAGAGAGAGAGAGAGAGAGAGAGAGAGAGAGAGAGAGAGAGAGAGAGAGAGAGAAAGAGAGAGTACCTATGATCACTCATAATAATATTCATGTGGCACAGAGAGAGAGAGAGAGAGAGAGAGAGAGAGACGAGAGAGAGAGAGAGAGAGAGAGAGAGGATAGGGTGATTACAAGAGAGGGAGAGAGAGGGGGGGGGACAGTAAGACAGACAGACAGACAGACAGAAAACCATATCAACAAACGGAAAGAGAAGGGGACAAGTCACACACAGTCACAGGTAACCGAATCCGTTACCTGGAAACCGAAGCAGGCACCATGTCGCCTCTTCTCCAGCGGTTGTCAGGCCTCGCTAAAGCCAAGGAATCCTCCCCCGAAATCAGCTCCAGCTCCCTCAAATTCCAGCACAATCACACGAACACACAATCTCCCCCCAAAAAAATCCGCTGCAATTCGCCGAAACTGACAATGTCCGCCGTTACCACATACAAAAAAACCTGCAGACGAAAAGAGGCTACTAGAAACTGCCAGGACTGGAGCTACTACTAGAAACTACACACTTGCAGTCTCTCTGTCACATCAACTTGATAGTCGAAACGTGTCTCCTCTCTTTCTCTCTGTCTCTATCAAAACACCTGAACTAACTGTCGCGACACGAATTTCCATCAGGTGACTGACACTGATCACTCACTCTCTAGTTCTATTCCTGGCAGCAAGCGTCTCTTTTTTGCTTTCAGTTAGTCTGTCTGTGTAAGCGTTGGCTTGAAGACGCACGCACACCACACACGACCCCTCAAAAAACGATCCCACTTCTTGTAGCCAGCTTCTCTCTCGCGGTTGTAGTAGGGGACTGACTGAAAGGGGAGTCGAAGCAACAAGTGGCAGACAGACAGACAGACAGCAGAAGAAGCTGCTGCCACGGATATAGTTTAGTAGCAGGACGAGGCAACAAGCACAGGCTGTGGCTAGTTTGCATAGAGCGTGAGATCGAGCCGGCTCTCAGCCAATGTGGTGGAAGCTTCTAGCGCCGCGCGCGCCGTCTTGAGCGAGGGCCCAAGAACCAATCGCAGACCGGAACGGGGGATCCGGACGGTGGCGGCACAGAGAGAGAGAGACACAGAGAGAGAGAGAGAGAGAGAGAGAGAGAGATCTGCAAGGCAATTCAACAAACTCCCTTCTTTATTCGTCCCCCCCCCTCCCACACTCCCCTCTCCTCCCTTTCCTGTCCAATCCTTCTCAGGCTGTCTGTCTCTGTGTCGCACCAGACTCCGCAGCACACTGAATGAAATGTCCACAGTCCATCCTTCCTACAAAAGCTGTACCGCTGAAACATCGGGGAACCCCGGAGAAAGAACTGGACTGGAGAAGGATTTTCGCCACCGGCCTATATACAAGAACAAGAAAAAAAGGTCTCCCATAAAACATGTCACTGTATTGTTAAAAATTCGGGACTTTCCTGGTGTTGCACTGCCTCCGGGCATTGCCTCCAGGATCGTTCCCACATTCTTTATATGTAGCCTACTTATGTCCCATATGTTAAATAATGTTACTATTATTCTATATCATTGCTATGAAACATGGTGTGTCAATGTGTTAATTTTTAATTTATATTTTTACATGGTTTTATCAATGTTTGTAAAGCGCTGAGAGCTTGCTTTTAGCATGATTTGTATCGTGCTATATAAGTGAAATTATTATTATTATTATTATTATGTGTCTGTTCCAGACCGGAGGACGTTACGCAGATTTTCATTCAGTGACTCCCAAAAGCCTGAATATACA
This sequence comes from Phymorhynchus buccinoides, assembly GCA_017654935.2. Taxonomy (NCBI): domain Eukaryota; kingdom Metazoa; phylum Mollusca; class Gastropoda; order Neogastropoda; family Raphitomidae; genus Phymorhynchus; species Phymorhynchus buccinoides. The sequence goes on from CM065699.1 coordinate 12,921,599, forward strand.
AAGAGTTCGCAGTCCGCACCTGATTGAAGCCGGTTTTTAAAAAAAATTACTCTACCCTTTCACCTACACTACAGGTGGGGAGTATTGTGAACTCACTCACTGCCTCTGTTACCACACTTAACACTTCCCACCTTCCAGGTGGGAAGTGAGAAAGTTGGCTTCATTCTTTGCAAGGTTTGTAGGCTGCAAAGTAATCACTCTTTGTAAATTAAGGCTTTTTGGTGTCTCCTCAA
>CM065699.1:12929331-12944331 GCA_017654935.2 Phymorhynchus buccinoides
ATCTCCGGATTTCCTCGGCAGATACACACGTACGCAGTCATGCACGCACGCACGCACACACGCATACACACACACACACACACACGCACGCACACACACACATACACACGACACACCATACACACATACACACACACAACACACACACACACACACACACACACACACACACACACACACACACACACACACACACACACACACACACACACACACGCACAACACACACTCACACAGTAGCAGTCTTGTTGGCGTGCGAGTCCGCCATTCTATTCACCCTTTGTCAAATGTAGGGGTCGGCAATCAAAGAAGTGAGACGCGCACACGCACATCATCATAATCAATATAGAACCTTTTCAAATGGTCAGGAAGCATAGTAGACCTACAGTAGACTGAATGGAAAGAGAACGACGATGCTAAATAGGGCAGTTCAGTAATGACAAGTTTCGTTTTGCTCTTCATTCTTATTATACATCTTTCAAACCCTTTCACCGCCAATGTCGCATCTATGCACCACAATGGTTTAACACCCATGTTACTAAAGCGGCGACAGACTATGCGACTGCCTCATATGACTCGATCAGGTCGTGACGCAGATCAAATTTTGTTTCCCGCACAGAAGAGGTCACAAGCCATCTGACTCGATCAGTGAAATTTAGAACCCGCCCTATTGTGACACCTATTATGCCCTGTCACCTGACTGGGCCCGACTGAGTCAGACTGATCGAGCAGGATGGTATGCAAATGAGGTGAAGCGTCACGACCTGATCGAGTCACATGAGGCAGTCACATAGTCTGTCGCCGGCTTAAAAGGCATCAAAGTCAGGGTCTGTTATCCGAAGACCCAATTTTCTTTTTTTTTTGGGAGGTAGTGTTAGGCTTAATGCTAGACATGTCACAGAGGAATTCCCAATATTGCAGATAAAAAAAAAAAAAAAAAGTCTCTTCCCAGTTAAGTTTAACCCTTTCACCGCCAATGTTGCATTTTTGCACCACATTGGTTTAACACTCATGTCACTAAAAAGGCATCAAATCAGGGCCTGTTATTTGAAGACCCAATTTTCTTAATTTTGGGAGGTAAGGATAGGCTTAATATTATACATGTCACAGAGGAATTCGCAATATTTTTTTTTCTCTCTCTACCCAGTTTAAGTTTAATGGTATATTTTTGATGAAAAATGGCTGGCGGTGAAAGGGTTAATGGTATGTTTTGGCTACAAATGGCTGGCGGCGAAAGAGAACCTGATTAAGTAATGATAGAATGATTTTTGTTCATACAACTCGTCCGAGGAAAACAATAATTTTATTGTGAGTCTAACTCAGTAGTCCTTTTGTCTAACTCAATTGTCTTGAGTGTCTAACCAAGAAGCCTGGCCGCTTAAAGACCCACCAGATCACGTGTCAAAATCACGGGTTTCACGTGTTTTCCCTCTTATAGCTGGTAAGAAATCTTGTTTTGACCAGGTTCGACTCCCATACAAATGCCCCCAAATTGAAAACGAAACATCATTTTAAAGAGCAGCCTCAATTTCAAGTTGGGGGCATTTGCATGTGGGTCACAGCTACCCAGAAAAAAACAACCCAAGGGACTTAATCGTGGTGGGTCAGTGTGTCTTCAACACATCTAAAACAAAACGACAATCTCATTAATGTATTATATTCTATACCGAAACAGACACTGGAAAGATTCAGAAAGTCTCAGTCCCCGAAATTCCTCATACGTAACACGAGTCTAGCGCTACGTTCCATCCATCCTCCCATCCTCCATTAAGACACGGCTCAGGTGTGCCCGTGTCTGGCACGCATACATACATACATACATACATACATACACAAACACGTTGTTTTTGCCCAGGCCGTTTACCGGCGACTAATTACAATATGCTAATGAAGCCACGCGGCTCAAAGTGAAGTGCTTAATTCAATTCCCTTCGAGGCCATCCTAGCACCACACCACGAAGTAATGGTGGAATGGAAGGTAATGGGCGAGACATCCGAGAGAGGGGCGTGAGCGTGGGTAATAATGAGCCTGGATGGATAATGGGGGGTGGGGGTGGGGGAGATGGAAGGATGAGGGTTGAAAGGGGTGATGTGGTGGGGGGGGGGGGGGGAGGTGAGAGAGAGGCTGGTTCGGGTGATGTTACGCCTACAGTCACCTAGTTCTATACAACGCTATTGTCTTGCGTTTGTGAAGACACCTATTGTCTTGTGTTTGTGAAGACACCTATTGTCTTGTGTTTGTGAAGACACCTATTGAAAAGGTGGCAGAGTGGTTAAGACGTTCGCCTGCCAAATGTAATGCGTGACTGCAGCGTGAGTGACCCGGGTTCGAATCCCGGCCTCGCCCTTTCTTTCTAGTTTCGACAGGAAAATCGAACTGAACGTCGAGTCCTTCGGATGGGGAGTCAAGTCAAGTCAAGTCAAAATCATCTTTATTGAGGGTTAAAGAATAAGCTAACCCATGCTTTTTTTCATCCTGCCCTTAAAGCTAGTCTGACCCGTGCGCTTTACGCACGTAAAAATCCCACGGCAGTTGAAAGTCGGTAAGAGCAGGGAGAAATCCCGCTGCCTGGTATGGCCAAATTGATAGCTAGGTTTCCCAAGTTTGCCCCCCCCCCCCCCCCTCCTCACCCTGTCCCCCCAAAAAAAAAAAAAAAAAAATAGGGTAGTAAGCGCTGCACTTGTGGGGCGATAACGCTCTCCGGGGGAGAGCAGACTGAATTTCACAGAGATAAGTCTGTGAATATACCAAATACCTCATATTGTCTTGTGTTTGTGAAGACACAGAAGAGTAGAAGAGTGAGAGTGATATGAGAAAAGACAGAGAAAGAGAGACAATTAGATACAACTATGGGCAAATGTTAAGAAAAGACCCCTCTTCTGCCCCATCTTTCTAGGCTAATCCTCACATGCATTTAGTCTATTTTTTCAGTCTGTTAGGACTCCAGACTATAAACACAACAGGTGCAGTGGTGCACACGACTGAAAGACAAGAGATATTATAGCGAATGAGAGAGAGAGAGAGAGAGAGAGAGAGAGAGAGAGAGAGAGAGAGAGAGAGAGAGAGAGAGAGAGAGAGAGAGAGAGAGAGAGAGAGAGAGAGAGAGAGAGAGAGAGAGAGAGACAGAGTGAGAGAGAGAGAGAGAAAGAGAGAGAGAGAGAGATGAGTCCCTCCCCCCCTCTCTCTCTCTCACTACCCCCAACAAAGAATATCACGCGCTAAGCCCCTACTGGTTTGACCGCCCCCTGGCGGTGAAATGTGCGTCCTAATCTGCTCATTGCACACCCATTATACGGAAACTGCACAGCCAGTGGATGGACATTGAACCTACGGTATGGGATTTGCATAGCATACACTGACCTAGCACGAGACTTCTAGAGCAGCCAAATTGGCCAAGCCACTAGCCCTGAAGATCGATCATCCTCTTCAATGGTTTATAACATTATTGAAATTCATCTCATTAGCTGTCCACTCTGGCGACGCATGTCAGCGTTATAATGGTTCGTCTCGTGGTCACTCTTGCCCCTTTACTTATGACCAGCGTCAACTGGCTCGGGGGTGGGCAACAGTCGAAAAGCGCACAATATTGCTTTTTCCCAAACGCGCACAGCCGTCAAAAGGCGCACATATTTATGGTAGAAAAGCGCACGATATTTACCATCCGAAAGCGCACAGTTGTTTTTGAGACGGGTGGACTAGGACTAAACCTATCCCTAACCCTATTCCTAACCCTAACCTATCTGAAAAACAAGGAATACCTGGGTACGCAGACTTGCAGTGATACAAATGCTCAGCAGAATGAGCTCAAGTTTTGAACGGTTGAAGTGTGCGCCTTTGGACGGTAAAATTGTGCGCATTTTGCCGTGCGCCTTTGGATAGTGTGCGTTATGTGTGGCGTGCAAATCTGTCGCTCGCTACCTATGAGAGTCGACATGGTACAGTGGAACCTCCCTTATAAGACCTTAAAAAAACATCCAAAATAAGGTCTTATAAGGGAGGGGTCTTAATAAGGAGGTAATTTTAATACTTACAAAGAAGGGCAATGTCTCAGAGAAGTAGGTCTTATATTATGGGAGGGAGTCTTATAATGGGAGATCTTAAAAGGGAGGTTCCACTGTATTGTTAATGATAATCAACATTCAACTCGCCAATAAATTCCTTTCGTTTTTAGAAAATGATACAATATTCAAATGCTGATCGATTCGATCACAATGAATGAGTGAATGTTTGGTTTAACGTCTGCTCGGCTTCAAATAGCACGTGTGTGACGAACCATTAACTGACCACCAAAACTTTCCTTCGGAGCAGATCCTGGAGGTACAGCTGTACCAGGTCTCTCCTTAAACCTGCCCCCCCCAATATGAGATAAGATCCGAACACAAACTCGGCAGCCATGTTATTTAGCAATCGTAGCTACTCGCGAGGACACATACTAGCTTATGAGCGCAGATACGTCATGCTGCCGTTAGGCGCCTAACTAAGAAATAGTTAGGCCCAGCATGTCCGAGACGTTAGTGCGTTATCTGATGCGCCACCTCTTCAGTAGCTTCGGTATCAAAGCGACAGCGAAGAGCTGCCACAGGCTGACAAAGTATTGCAGTACCCCCAGGATCGACCCTCTTCAGTAGCTTCGGTATCAATGCGACAGCGAAGAGTTGCCACAGGCTGACAAGGTATTGCAGTACCCCCAGGATCGATCCTCTTCATAAGAAGACTACCGCACCAGAATGACTGCCAGATAGCAGAGGGGGCAGATACTATTCTGGCGGGCTGGGCAAGAATTTGTTTATAGCGGAGATGCCTTGCCCGGGGTACACCCCCACTCTCTCGGCCAAAGGGATTTGAGGACACAGCTGGCGTTGAGGAAGGTCCCCAAAGGCCAGCCCATCCCTTTGGCTGCAGCACCAGAGCCGGTGCAAGGCCCCTCGTTCGAGAGTCATAGTCTTCCACAAGAGACTAAACTGTACCATGATTTTCCATTACTGTAGAAAATCATCTATGCAAAAGCCACGAGGACGTTAAAGCTTTCTTTCCACAAGAACTTCGTCTTACGAAACGAAAGTTCACACCCTTCTCTTTCAAACATCCCCTCGAAGTATACAGCCCCACTACACCCCTACTCCAGCTTGTCTGCTTTGTTACACTCTTCTCTTTCCTTTCCCTACAAAGCATAGACCCTCAGGCTGAAACCTATTCTACCCGCAGAGAGTCTCTCCAACTCCATCTCTACAAGAAAAGAAAGTAGGTCAAAGTACAAGTCGAACGAACATCCACAGTTGCCTTCAGTCACGGGTTTAACCCTTTCGCCAGTCAATAGCCATGTTATCCAATCTCTGGACACTGACACCATTCAAGTCCACGAAACCACGTGTGAAACAACTGCCATCGCTGACAGCAGTGTGATGCCACATGGTGACAACCCTTTCATCCACGTTTCAAATTAATTTGATCTAATTTCTGAAGGACTGAGAATCAAGTAAGATGATATTTGCAAAACTATGACAGTATACATTTTGTCCTTTTCAAGCAGTACATTCGCGTGGAATTCCGCTGGATACATTTAACAAAACAAATTCAGTTAGTTTCCTCTTGCCCCCCCCCCCCCCCCCCCCCCCCCCAAAAAAAATAAATACAAAAAAATACTGAGACAGATTGTACCGGAGAACAGGTATTACAAAAACATCAACACATAGCATTCAAACTAAACAACGACAAACAGAAATGTAAAGAGGCTCCAAGAACAAGATATTTCAGCAAAAGTAGAAAAAGGAAGCAGGCATAAACAGTGAGACTTTTTAGATTGGGGAAAAAATATTGAGGACTTACCACTGGAATCCTGTGAGTTCATTATTCGTCTACTTTCCCGTTTTCTTGCTAGTCTAATAAATCTTGATACAGTTGAAAACTTTTGAGAAAAGTTTCGAATGAACGGAGCTTTCGGAGCTCACTAGCTAAACACGCGGAAGCTGTCCTTCTGGGACTGAGTCTTACACTATAGTAAGCTCCTTGGTCTAACTTCGAAGCACACGACAACACGACAGAGTAGAATGAAAGTCCTGCGTCCTCCAGGCTTTTGCCACGACTAGAAGAACATTGTGTTTAACGTCCTCCGACCCGGTGAAGATACACATGGAACATTGCTATAAGTACGGATAGAGAGTCGATCCTGGAGATACTGCAATACCAGGACAGACACGACTACACTCTAGAATCGACTTCATTAATAGGCTGTGACTGCAAACTCTGCAGAAAGACAGGGAGATTTCGTGTAGGTAGGCTGATGGAAAGCCAGGGGTCACAGCCAATCAGATTTGTGGATTTCTAAGGTAGCCTAGTCTCAGCAGAGACCCGTTTCAGAAGCGCAGGGAAAATTAGCAGCTCCTTTTCAGCAAAGCGAGCAAGCTAGGTTCGCTACGTAGCGGATTCAAGAGTAGCTACGATTGCTAAATAAAATGGCGGCCGAGTTTCTGTTCGAATCGATCAGCGTTGGAACATTGTTTAATTTTCTAACAACTAGAGGGATTTTCGACGCGTTGAGTGTTGATTAATATTATTACTTACCACGTCGTCGATTGTACAGCCATTTCAGACGGCCATTTCCCCCTCATCTTCGCTAGCTTTGCTAGCCGATCGGAAACGCGTTTCGGCCCTTTGTTGGGAACTTAGACAGGTTTTTACGTAACACTGGTGGTCAGTCCTAGACACGTATAGTAGAAGTGTCACCTGTGACATGGCACAGTCTTTTGACTCTGATGCGTTCCTCCGTGCGCGCGCGCGCGTGTGTGTGTGAATCTACAGAATGTGAAGGGGGACTGAGAGAGAGAGAGAGAGAGAGAGAGAGAGAGAGAGAGAGAGAGAGAGAGAGAGAGAGGGAGAGGGAGAGGGAGAGAGAGGGAGAGAGAAACAGAGACAGAGAGAAACAAACAAAAAGACTGAGATATAGAGACAGAAGAAGCAGAGACAGTGAGAGGCAGAAAAGCAGAGACAAATATAAGAGTGATATTCAAAATAAAGATGATCTAATGCTAACTTATGCAACTTTTAAATTAAAGGCCGTCGAAAGAATACATCATCAAGCAATGAAGCACACATATCAAGAAAGATGGGCATCGATCTGCCGCAAAATATTATTTAACAATTTTGATGCCCATTCATTCAGTTCATCTTTTAAAATAAGCGAAATCACAAAAGGCAATCATTCTTTAAATGACGGTGGTTCAGAATTTATCAGTCAGTCAAACAATTGAGAATGTTACTATCGAAAAGATAAAATGCTGAAAATATTTTGCCAAAGGCGACAAAGCTTCGGGTTCCAAAATCTTTTCATCATTTCCGAATTACTGAGATTTCAAAGAAACAGACACAGCCAGAGAAAAAGCGAAGGCATACAAACTGAACTTACCACGAGTCCCACGTTTCACCCGTGCTGCGCCTTTCCTGGCCATGATGATCACACGAAGCTCTTTTTCTTTTTCAAACTGGAAACTCGTCACAAAGGTAATGTGCTCAAGAACCCTGAAATCGTTCCTTCCTCCTATCTGTTGGAAAGCCAAACGCCAAATGACTACGGAGGGTCGGTCTTGTGGATGGTACCTCGCTACAACATCTAGAACGGTGGTGGTGGTGGAGGGGGGTGGGGGGTGACGGACAGAAGTCGTCACAAAGGTAACGTGCTCAAGAAACCTGAAATCGTTCCTTCCTATCTGCTCGAAAGCCAAACTCCAAATGACTACGGAGGGTCGGTCTTGTGGATGGTACTGCGCTACAACATCTAGAACGGTGGTGGTGGTGGGGGTACAGAACTCGTCACAAAGTAATGGGCTCAAGAACCCTGAAATCGTTCCTTCCTATCAGTTCTGTTCGAAAGCCAAACGCCAAATGACTACTGAGAGCCTTGTGGATGGTACTGCGCTATGATATCTAGAACGGTGAGAGGGACAGAACTCGTCACAAAGGTAATGCGCTCAAGAAACCTGAAATCGTTCCTTCCTATCAGTTCGAAAGCCAAACGCCAAATGACTACTGGGGACCCTGTGGATGGTACTGCGCTATGACATCTAGAACGGTCGGGTAACAGTAGAATCTTCCTTCCTTCCTGTAAGTGACCACAGTCAAACTGGACTAGTCTATCACATGAGCAGACTCATTTTCATCGCCTCGGGAGTTTGTTTGTTCTACAACGTGGAGTCCCAGACCCTTTCTTTTGTTCACTACTGACCACTCGTTCTGGTGGTAGGTTGGGCTAGTCTTGAAAGGACGAAGGTCACACCCCCATCCTCTCACCCGTTCTGGGATCCCTATTTCTTGGCTGGACTAATCGTACCTTTATTTCACCGGCCATAGGGGTCTCGGACCGATTGGACGCTAATCTCACCTTCTCTAGTACCTTTATTATACAAACGTTACACTTGGGGCATCATCGCTGTATAACACACGTGTGATTTTTGTACAAAGAAAACACCCACACATTTCCTCGGTTTGAATTCCAGAAAGCATGTAAATCGTTGGATATTTAAAGCTGAGTAATACAGAACTTGGATACTGGCAAGAAAGGCATAACATTCAATATAATGACAAAAAAAAGTTTCTTTTTGCTAACAAAATGACACACAAAGAACACAACCAAAGCCGCGTTAACACACGTGGATAATCTGGCAGTACACGAACACAAAAACGGTGGTTCAGTGGTACAGACAGTATCACCTTGCCTGTCAAGCAATGAGGAATGGAATCTATCTCCCCCCCATCCCCAATGGGGATACCGAGGGGTCTTTCGTACAATTAGTCCCCCCACCTTCTGGAAGTTCTGTGCTTGTAACTTCCTCTAATCTGTCACTCTCTTTGACTCTGCCTTTTCCCTTTGATTACTGTCATCTGCTATCTTTCTATCTTACTGGTCCATTCTCCTGCCTTTTTTTCTATAAATTCTTACAAAGATTTCTTCAGCCGAAGTCGGACATGCTGGGCCTATTTCTTAGTTAGGCGCTTGACGGCAGCATGGCGCATCTACGCTCATGTGACAGGAAACTGTCTGAGCGAACGAAGAAGAAGAAGAATCTATCTGTCAGTCAAATATATGAAGGATACATATACATATATATAGTATTGCTTTCTCCGCATTAAAAGATAATGTTATACCAGCACACTGCCTACCACAGTTCTGAGAGTTGTGTGTAGTAGTTGAAAAGCCCCAAGTTCAAGCAGACATACCCCGTGCCTTACACCCATTCGGGTGTCTGTTCCCAAACATTTCCCCTTGGTTTATTGATTTCGATTAGGATTATCTTGAACGCATGGTCATCTGAATGTTTTGTGTACACGTTAATGCTAGTTCGTGCCATCGTTTAACTTCTACCTTTCGCCGTGATGAAGCTCGCTAAAGTTGCAACAAATGTTGGTAAAAATGTACTCAATAATTAGTCCCCGAGCCGAAGGTTCGGGGAACTATTGTTTTTGTCTGGTCCGTCCGTCCGTCGTCCGTCCGGTGTCCGTCCGTGCCTCCGTCCGTCCGGCTATTCGTCCGTTTTTCTCAAAAACTATTCAGTCTATCATCATCAAAGTTGGAATACTAGTTTGTCAAGATGCAAGCTATCCACTGATGTATTTAGTTTTACATTAAGGTCAAGGTCGCGCCAGTTACGGGGTTCAAACCCCGAAACACATAATCGCTAAAATCTCGCGAAGTTTTGCATGTATTTCAATGCGGTTTTTTTCACATGTCTTGATGAATGGTCTATAACACAGTTGTCATGAATTTTTCTGTGCGCGCGTGTGCGCATGATCGCGCGCGCTCAAATCACGGGTCCGAACCCCAAGGCTATATATAAAAAAATATTCAGTTACGTGCTGTTTTGATGCGTTTTTATGTAGTTACGTGCTGTTTTGATGCGTTTTTATGTATGTGTACAGCCGACACATTCCGATTTCGGAGTAGCTCGGCGATGCTGCGAGGGGACTTTGCAGCCGCTCGGCGTTGCACTTGTTGGTTAATTGATTTCGATTTGCATTATCTTGAACGCATGGTCATCTGAATGTTTTGTTTACACGTTAATGCTAGTTCGTGCCATCGTTTATCTTCTACCTTTCTCGTGACGAAGCTCGCTAAACTTGCAACAGCTGTTGGTAAAAAAAATGTACCCCATAACTCGGTTTTGCTGATTTAAATTACACGGGGCAAATCAAGCCGGCAATCGAGTTCTCTGTGATATGTGTTAGAGAGAGAGAGAGAGAGAGAGAGAGAGAGAGAGAGAGAGAGAGAGAGAGAGAGAGAGAGAGAGAGAGAGAGAGAGAGATGATGATGAGAGAGAGAGAGAGAAGAGAGAGAGAGAGGAGAGAGCATGAGAGCAGAGAGATTGAGGGGAGATAGACAGAGTGTCTGAAATGATTTAATGGGCCTGTGGCCTAACACATTGAATCATTTCAGAGAGAGAAGAGAGAGAGAGAGAGATGTCAGATAGGATAGATTTCGAGATGAGAGAGAGAGAGCTGGATGGGGCAATAAGGATGGATGGGGGGCATGGGGGGGGGGGGGGGGGGAGAGATTCAATCGCGCCATCTAACTTTTCTCCCTTTAAAAGGTAAAAGGAATGAGAAAATGGCTCCAATCATGCTGGAGCTCTGTGGCCGCATTCTACCCACATTTCAGAGAAAGAGATAACCGCTGCGAGACAACAAGATACTACCACAGGGAAGGGCACAGTAGTGAGAAAACAACGCTTCTGACCCATCAACACAAGTAATTAGAACAACTCATATCATAATGATGCACACGTGATCCCTTCATCAGTGACAATTCTGACCCAGATTACTTCTTCTTCTTCTGCGTTCCCAGGCCATATGATGTCCTGAGTACCATGATGGGTAAGGCTAGAGGAAGGTTACGTATGTGTACGGTTTTTGAAGTATTTTTGAGTAGGAGAGACTGAGAAGAATGATAGAGTTTTCACTGGTCTCCCCGCTGCGTACAGAAAAAGACACATTCAAAGATTTCGGAGGAGCTCAAGGGAGAAAAAGGATGATATTTGGAAGATTTGATTTTTTAGATCCGCGAAAAAGGCAGGAGAATGAGGCCAATAAGTTAGAAAGATAGTAGATGAAGAGAGAGAGAAGAAGAGAAGAGAGAGAGAGGAGAGGCAGACTTGAGAAGCATTATCCGCAAGGAGAAAAGGCAGAGAGGATCGAGGAGGAGAGTGAGAAAGAGAGATGATGAGTGGCAGAGATGATTAGAGAGAATGACGTTACAGAGCACCGAGGTTAGACACAGACGGGAGAGAGAGAGAGAGAGAGAAAGAGATAGAGAGTGGTGGGCGATGAGAGAGAGCCGAGAGAGAATGGAAAGATAGAGAGAGAGAGAGAGATGAGAGAGAGGAGAGAGAGAGAAGATCCGAGACGAGAGAGAAGAGATAGAGAGAGAGAGCGAGAGATGATGGAGAGACAGAGAGAAGAGAGGAGTGCGAGAGCGAGAGAGAGATTGGATGAGCGAGAGATTGAGAGAGGAGGAGAGAGAGAGAAGAGAGAGAGAGACACAGAGGGAGAAGAGAGAGAGAGAGAGAGACGAGGAGGGAGAGGAGAGAGAGAGAGAGGGAGATAGAAGACAAAGAGGCAGAGAGAGAATGTGATGGAGAGAGCGAGAGAGAGAAGAAGATGTAGGAGGGAGACCCGAGAGAGATGGGATGAGAGGGATGACCGAGAAATGCAGAGACACACGGTATGGAAGGGAGTATAGGGAGAACAAAGGTAAAGTCCTTGTCAAACACTTCAGGGAAAGTCTCTCCTGTCCAGCTAACCATGACGTTTGGATGATGGAGGCCTTTCTCTGCCCGGGAAAAAGAAAGGCCAGGTTCCCTGGAGGACAATCCACTGATGTTCCTAACTCTTTGGTTTACCAGTCTCTTTGCGCTCCCCCCCCCCGCCCACCCCACTCACACAGATACACCCCACCCCCCTCCACCCCCACTTTCCAACACGTCTTTCCAACCTACCTTCCTTCCCCACCGACACACACTTTTCTAGTAAAAGAAATAAAACAAAATTACTAAGCGGCCTTCCGTACACGAAGTAATTTTGGTCTAGAACTTTACTGAACTGACGCACTTGAAACTCATAACCCCCCACGTTGCCATTTCACAGACTCCACCCCCCACCCCCCTACCCACAATCGTGCCCTTTTTCCCTTACTTTTCCGATTCCCACTTGTCAACTCTCTTTTTCTCCACCATGGTCGCCTTCCTGTCTAGATTGCCCATCGTTTCTTCTCCCTCTTCTTGAGTTGTTCTGTGGCCTGGGGCTTCTGGATTTCACGATTACCTATTTCGCCTGTCCCTGACAACAGTTTGTCCTTAGTTGACTTTCTGACCTAATCTGGTCCTCAAACTCCGTAAGAGTCGAGCGAAACCCACCCCCTTGATGATGGCACTTTTAGAGTCTCCCCAGAACACACACATTTCCTCCCACGCCCTTTACACACACACACTCCCACACTCCGCCCCCCCCCCCCACCACACACAAAAAAAACACACACAAGTAGCAGCATACACACGCAGACACACAACAATTCTTCGTCTTCATCGTCGATCACTCAGACAATTTCAAAACTATGAGCCGCAGATGGGAAGCGTCAAGCAAGCTTGCCGTTATGGGCGCCAAACTAAGAACTAGTTAGGCCCAGCATGTTCCGTCTTGACTCTTTCGATCCGGCAGAATAAAATCTTTATAAGAATTTCTTGGTCTTGGGGGTGGGGGGGGTTGGGGGGGGGGGGGGGGGGGGGGAGGGGGGGGGGGTGGGTGGGGGCAGGAGACTGGACAAGTTAGGGAGCAAGAAAACAAGTATATGACAGATGACAGTAATCAAGAAGAGAATAAGGCAGAGTGAAAAACAGAGTGACAGATTACAGGAAGGTACATGCAGAGGACGTACAGAAGGTAGGTATTGTCACGGCGGGGGGCACAACGGATTCTAATCCAGAGGACAGTACAGAAGTCAGAGAGGAGAGAGAGAGAAGAGTGAAGAGAGGAGAGAGAAGAGAGAGAGAGAGACGAGAAGAGGATGAGACGAGAGAGAGAGTGCTGGAGAAGTTGAGAGACAGAGAGAGAAGAGATGAAGAGGCAGAACAGACAGGGACGGGAAGGACACAGAGATAGATGAGAGATGGGCAGGAGAGAGGAGAGAGAGAGAGATGAGAGAGAGAGAGAAGAGATGAGAGATGAGAGAGAGAGAGTCAGAGAGCTAGAGAGAGAGAGAGAGATGAGGAGAGACAGAGAGACAGACAGACAAGACAGCAGAGATAGGTTAACATAGGCGAGAGAGAGACGAGAGAAGAGGAGATGTGAGTCGAGGAGAGAGAGAGAGCGAGAATGGACCATGAAGGGATGATGAGTTCGACAGACCGGACACAGAGATAGCCAGACACAGTACAGAGGTAATACGAGACAGAGAGGAGATGAGAGAAGAGATGAAAGATGAGAGGAGAGATGAGAGATATGAGATAGAGAGAGAGAGAGAGAGAGAGAGACAGACTTAACACAGCTTCTAGAGAGACAAAGAGTCAGCGAAACAACCAGGACCCCCCCAACAAAAGAGGTCGCCATCGAGAAACACGACTTTCCTTGGCATTCCATCCCACAGAGCAGGGAACTCACCTACACCACTCCACTTCCCCTACACGTAGGTACAGTTTCTTTTCTTCAATTTACAGTCTACCCCATTCTTCAATCCCCCCCACCCCTACCCGCCTGTATCTCGACACCGGCACTTTCACTCTGTGTCACCTTATGCCCCTCGTGTTGTGTGTCGTGTCTTTGGGTGGTAGAAGAGCCAGACACAGTACCCTGTGGTCTGCTCAGTGCCACCCGTGAACTGGCACACACACAACGACATCCTGTGCTGCCATCAGGCACGGTAGGAAGAGAAGCGGTTGCTGCGAATGAAGGAGAGAAATACCCCCCCACCCCACCCGCCTACCCCCCACCCCCACCCCTCGTTGATGAATAACGGTCGGAGGTGTGGGGTACTTTCGTACAAATTGTTCCGCAAGCTTCCGGAAGATAGTTTACTAGAACTTTCGGACTAATACTTATCTGTATTATTTAAAAAATCGGGACTTTACTGGTGTTGCAGAACTGAAACTGCCTTCCGGCATTGCCTCCAGGATCGCTCCCACCATCTTTATATCTACTAATGCCCCATATGTGTCTGTTCCAGACCAGAGGACGTTAAATGAATTTTCATTCATTCATTCTGGAAGTTCTGTGTTTGTAACTTTCTCTAATTTTTTGTACTCTGCCTTTTCCCTTTGTTTACATCTATCTACTATCTTTGTCCTCCGGTCTGGACCAGACACATATGGGACATTAGTAGATAATAAAGATGTGGGAACGATCCTGGAGGCAATGCCGGAGGCAGTGCAACACCAGGAAAGTCCCGAATGTGTAACAATGCAGATATTATGGGGTCAGGGTGTAGGGTTCTTTCGTTTTAATAGGCGTTCTGGAAGTTCCGTGTTTGTAACTTTCTCTAATCGCTTTGACTCTGCCCTGCCATTTACCTTTGTTTATGTCTATCTACTATCTTTGTCCTCCGGTCTGAAACAGACACAACATATGGGACATTAGTAGATAATATAAAAGATGGTGGGAACGATACTAGATGCAATAGCCCGGAGGCGGTGCAACACCAGGAAAATCCCGAATTTTTAACAATACATAAATATGCATATAACAATGTAAGTATGAGAAAAAAGGTCAAGTCAACACAATCACATATACGACCCCCACCACTCATTGGCATCCCCTCATCTTCCTTTCTCCTCCTCCTCCTCCTCCTCCTCCTCCTCCACTCTTATCAATCATCTCCTACTCCCTTTATTTCCCTTCGCCCTATCCAAAGAGTTCCCACGTAACTGATCGAAGGAAGGAGCCAGCAGGGCAGAAAGCAAATAGAGCGGGTCGGTTTCAAGAAAGAAACGAACAAGAACAGTTTTTTTCCCCCCCAATAAAGTGTG
>CM065699.1:12949331-12951831 GCA_017654935.2 Phymorhynchus buccinoides
TTTTTTGTGTGTGTGTTGTGTGTGTGTGTGTGTGTGTGTGTGTGTGGGTGTGTGTGTGTGTGTGTGTGTGGTGTGTGTGTGTGTGTGTGTGTGTAGGAAAGGTACAGACAGACAGACAGACAGACAGACACACCACACACACACACACACACACACACACACACACACACACACACACACACACAGTCACACACACAAACACATACACACACACGCACACACACACACACACACACACACACATACACACGTACACAAAAAGGCCACTTCTTCATGGAAGATACGGGGTGGTGGTGGGGGGGGGGGGGGGGGGTGAAGGGGGGAGGGGGGGAGGAAGGGAAGGGAAAACAGACCCAAAGTGCCGTAGCACAGATGGTTGTAGTATACACTTACGTAGCCTACACAGGTAGCGAGATTGCACATCAACCAATTCTGGGAGAAATGGAAAGCCAAGTCAGGAAATAAAAGACATACTATCCTACCCGTGTCACCTTCCATCGACCCCCCCCCCCCCCCCACACACACACACACACACACACGCACTCTCTCTCCCTCACTCTCTCCTCCCCCCCCCTCTCTCTCTCTCTCTTTCTCTCTTGGTTTAACCCTTTCACCGCCAGCCATATTTCAGCCAAAAATGTCCAATAAAAATTACCTGGGTAGAGAACAAAATCCATCTGCAGAATTGGGGATTCTTCTGTGACATATCTAAAATAAGTTCTATCCTTACTTACCAAAGCTAAGACAATAGTTTTTTAAAATATATAATAGACCCCAATTTGATGCCTTTTAGTGACACAGGTGTTACATCACTGTGGTGCTAAAATGCGACTTTGGCGGTGAAAGGGTTAAACGAATCTTTATTCATTCGGAAAAGATCCTTGTACCTTTAGCAGAAATAGAAGACTCACGAAGCCATTATATATTACCTGTATCCTGAGTTTTCAACTCAACTTGAATCGTCTCTCTCTGACTCTCTCTGTCACCTTCCAGCGTACCTTCCTTGTACGCTTAGCAGAAATAGAAGACTAATGAAGTCATTATATCTTACCTGTCTGTATCCTGAGGCCTCTTGAAACGTCTTTCTCTCTCTCTCTCTCTCTCTCTCCTCATTTCATCTCTCTCTCTCTCTCTCTCTCTCTCTCTCTCTCTCTCTCTCTCTCTCTCTCTCTCTCTCTCTCTCTCTCTCTCTCAGCTGTTTAGTTTGATGTTTCATGTACATTCCCCATTCAAATGGGCCAATGGCCTCTCTGAATAAACCATCTTACGTCTTGCGTCTCTCTCTCACTCTCTCTCTCCTCTCTCTCTCTCTCTCCACTCTCTCTCTCTCTCTCTCTCTCTCTGTCTCTCTGTCTCTCCCTCCCCCCCCCTCTCTCTCTTTTGCCCCCCCCCCCTCCTTGGCAGAAATAGAAGACTGAAGCCATTAATATAAGGCCCCCACTAACTAGCAGTAGTAGCTGTGTCCTGGGTCGAGTTTCACTAGACGACGGTCGCCGTGCGAATAACTGTTACGCCAAAAGGGGTCTAAGAAACACTTTAGAAAACGTTTGCGAATATAATAAGCTCTTGTCTGATTGGTCCAACAAAGAAGTATTATTTTAACCAAACTTTAATGGACCAATCAACAACAAGAAATGTATTCACACCATGCAAGTCACGTGATAGTTGGCTTAAATAGCATTTTACTTATGAAAGTCACAAATGAAAAGCAGCTATCATCACGTGATAGTTCACCGAGAGATACTTTGGGGGCAGGCTCAGAGCGCTTCGCGAACTATCGGCAAACGAAGGGTGTTTCTTAGACCGGTTTTTTGTGTGGCCGATTTGATCCAACGCTACCAAACGTTAGCTCTTGTGAAAGGGTCCCCTGAAAAAAAAAAAAGTCCTCTTTGGCTCGTCACGCTTGGCTAGCCACGCACCTTTCCTCTCTCTCAGACTCAAGGAACTGACTACTGACTGACTGACTCCTCTGGTATAGTTTGTCCGTCACCCCCCTCTCTCCATCCTAATGGGGAAAACGGAGGCATGAAAAAAAGAGATCGGGGATTGTTAATGGGGTAGAAGAAAAAAAGGAGCAAAATGTTTGGGATGGGGTTGATGGGTTGGTGGGGTGGTGGGGGTGGGGGTGGGTGGTAGTAAGGAAATAAGAATAAAAGGGTAAGTTATTGGGTGTTTTTTTTCTTTTCCTTGAATGGTCATGACATTTCGTTTTTTCTTGACAGGTCACGCAAGTACTGGTGCCATAAATGAGTGCCTTGTATGGGAAGGAACCTCCATTTTCCCTATAAATGAGTGCGTGCGTGTGGGTGTTTTTTGTTTTTTTATAAAAAGAGAAAGAATGGAAAAGGAAATTGGAGCCAATGGACACGGAAAGAGAGAGAGAGAGAGAGAGAGAGAGAGAGAGAGAGAGAGAGAGAGAGAGAGAGAGAGAGAGAGAGAGAGAGAGAGAGAGAGAGAGAGAGAGAGAGAGAGAGAGAGAGAGAGAGAGAGAGAAACGGAG
>CM065699.1:12964331-12971831 GCA_017654935.2 Phymorhynchus buccinoides
AGTGAAGAAGAAAAACAAGAATAGAAATTTGATGGTTTGCACCGATCGTGTATTTGTTTGTTCGTATCGATTATCGACTTGCTAAATGGGCTTAATGGCTTACTAGCAATAAACATTCATCAATTTGTTTATTCATTCTCTCTCTCTCTCTCGCTCTCTCTCTCTCTCTCTCTCTCTCTCTCTCTCTCTCTCTCTCTCTCTCTCTCTCTCTCTCTCTCTCTCTCTCTCTCTCTCTCTCTCTCTCTCTCTCTCTCTCTCTCTCTCTCTCTCTCTCTCTCTCTCTCTCTCTCTCTCTCTCTCTCAGCTTCTGTTTGATAAATAAACCCGTCGTTATCAATCTGCCCGCCTCTTCTCCAATCGTCTCTCGTGACAAACCACCCAGCTATTGTTCTACCACCCAACCCCTTCTTATCACGGGAGGGAGGGTGGTGGTGGTGGTGGTGGTGGTGGTGGTGGAAAGCTAAGACTACCGTTGAAGAGGAAAGGAGTCTAGGGATGGGAAGCACACGAAGTATCATCAAAGAGCGTAGGATAGTATACTAAGCTCGTTGGTATCATGATGAAGCTGTTGTGTCCTTTTTCCAGCTTTTGTGGTCGTGCCAGGACTTGTCGACTGCTGTAGGGGACTGTTGACTAATTCGTCATTGTAGCAAAGATTCTAAAAGGGTAAGATGGACTACGTAAGAGTTACAGCGAACCGGGCTGATAGAGTTGTCGTTAGTGGGGTAGTTATACACCATTCACAGCGGCGGCTATCCAAAAACTCAGACTGGAATTTTAACGGAGAATTCAACTGGCCTATCGACGTGTAAATGTGTCACGTTTAAAAGGGACATAACCAGTGTTTCTGTCCTCACTACTCATATAGGGAAAAGAGACCGGATGCTTGTCTTCCCCTGTACAGTCTTTGATTGTAGTAAAGACCCACCCACTGTCTACTAAGTAACCCATCCTTTGTCTGTCCCGTTATTCCTTACCGACTAGGAACATCCGCTCTTTCTCTCTTTATTGGCTACTGCAAAGAACGCCTTTTGCAAGAGTGAATTCCCTTGGTGGGTGGGGGAAGATGGTTCAGTACTGACCAAACAAGGGGCTAATTCTCGCCACTAACCCTATTTGAGGCCACTAAATGGCTGCCTTTCGCAAGAGTGAATGCCCTTGTCAGTACTGACCAGCAAGGGAATCACTCTCACTGTCAAGGGCGTTAATAACCCCGCTTAGTGTTCGTTAGAAAGATTAGATGGAAACCAATTCCAGTTATTTCAACTAACATTATTTGGGTGGATGGATTAATGGACTTGGTTTGATCAGGGACCCTACATTAAGTGTAATCTAGGATCCTTGGTTTGATATGATACGAATACTCATCTTAGGTAATTTATTTCAACACAATTAATATGTAAGAATGACCAACCATTCCAGGAGAAACAAATGTTGTATGTGCGGGGGGGGGTAGGTAGGTTAAGAGACCTATCTTTTAATGCTGGATTACTTGTTGTCAACAGGACGATTAAAAGTTATGGCTATTAGGCTGGACAGTGAAAAGGGTCACACAAACACACACAAACACACGCATGCACGTGCAGCGCGCACACACACGCAAACACAAACACACACGCACGCACACACACACACACACACACACACACACACACACACACACACGTCTCCTTTTCTCTCGATCTCTTTTCCTATTCTGATTATCTGTGTCCGGTTGTCTTTAACTGTCTCCATCTACCTGCCCGTCTCTCCCCGTCTCTTCTGTCTGTCTGTCTGTCTGTCTGTCTCTCTCTCTCTCTCTCTCTCTCTCTCTCTCTCTCTCTCTCTCTCTCTCTCTCTCTCTCTCTCTCTCTCTCTCTCTCTCTCTCTCTCTCCCAACGGACCATCATCTATCAAAAACATCTGTGAGCACATCCACCCACACCCCGCCCCCAGAAACCGTCACTTTGCACCTCCCCCCACCCCCCACCCACCCCCATATGACAGCCCCTTTTACCTGTCTTTCTACGCCCCTCACTCCACCCCCTCACCCTATTCGCAACGTTGCACCTCAATTGGAGTTCCCTGTTCTCTCTGTCTGTCTGTCTGTCTGTCTGTCTGTCTGTCTGTCTCTCTCTCTCTCTCTCTCTATCCTCTCTCTCTCTCTCTCTCTCTCTCTCTCTCTCTCTCTCTCTCTTCTCTCTTCTCTCTCTCTCTCTCTCTCTCTCTCTCTCTCTCTCTCTCTCTCTCTCTCCTCTCTCTCTCTCTCTCTCTCTCTCTCTCTCTCTCTCTCTCTCTCTCTCTCTCTTTGTCTGGGAGTTTTTTGTTATATCTTACTGTAATTTACGTACGTGTGAACCATTACATCATTTGTTTTTTGCGTAGTAGTTGATTATTGATGATCGATTGATTGATCTACTTGTTTGTTTATTCGTACTTGTGTTCATTTATTTTTAATTTTTAGAGGACCTGATGAAAAGAAGTATTGTTACTTATTCAGTTATCCTCATTAAACATTTCGAGTTCGAGTTCGAGTTCTCTCTCTCTCTCTCTCAATACCATCTGCTGCCATTCCATCTTGGTGGGTATCGACCGGACCCATAGGGCTGCATGCAGCCCACCAGCAACAGCTTTTCTAGTCTACCTAGTTCAGTTCCACCGTATTGCTTTTTCTATACACAAAGAAGAAAGTTAAGCACCCCACCACTGTTTTTGCTGTAGATGAGATGAAATCGATATTTATTGTAAATAATCAATAAAGAATGAAACAACATTGATTGGTAAATGAAAGTTTGACTATCTGACTATAAGAAAACGCATAATTTAATGTATGGTTTTACAAATGCATTCTGATATTTTGAAACCAAAAGGGTAAAGGTCAAGATGTGCCACTCCCCCTACATTTCTCGGTTAATTGCATTTTTCCGTTTTTGCCTTTCTTACCATACATAAAACTGTATTTTAGGAACCTTTTTAGCTAATAACCTTTTTGGAATACTAACCCTATCCCTAACCCTAGCCCTAACCCTAACGATATAAGACGGAAAAACGCAACGAACCACAACTGTGATAAATCGCGGTGTACTGCAGTACATAATGGGGGGTAGGGTTAGGTTTAGGGCTAGGGTTAGGGTTAGGGTTAGTATTCCAAAAAGAGAATTAGCGGAAAATGTTCCTAATATACAGCTTTATGTATGGTAAGAAAGGCAAAAACGGAAAAATACAATTAACCGTTAAATGCAGGGGGGGGGGGGGCACATCTTGTCATGTTCAAATTAAATAAAAATACCATGTTTAATTATCAATTTCATATGGCTATCTGAAAAGTTAATTATTGTGGGAAAACGTCAGAAGGAGTGTCCAAAACTCATTTGGCAAATCAAAGTTCAGTAGCGTGTGTTTCCTCCCTGTGCCTGGATGACTGCTTCAACCCTGCTTATAACGGAATAATGGTAGCAACAACAACAACAACAACATACGGTATTTATACGGCGCTGAATCCTGATATAAATCAAATCAAAGCGCACACACACGTTAGCATTCATAACGCATTCAAACAGAAATGCAATACAAAGCGAGCACACACGTTTGACATAAATGGTATACAGCAGAAACAGACCTAAAGGCAAGAGAGAGAGAAGAGAAAGAGAGTGGAGCCTCAATCACGGGGGAACAGGTGAGTTTTGAGGTTAGATTTGAAGGCTGAGAGGGTCGGTCGCTGACGGAGGGAAAGAGGAAGTTTGTTCCAAGATGTTGGTCCTGAGACAGCAAAAGAGCGCCGACCAACAGTTGAAAGCTTATACCTAGGGATCTGGAGAGAAAGCGGGTCAGAAACTGAACGTAAAGTGCGAGCTGGCGTATAGATGGAAATATTGTCGCAGAGGTAAGATGGAGCAGCTTTATGGATAGATTTATAGCAAAGGGTGTTTAATTTATACTCAATTCTGTCTGCGACAGGAAGCCAGTGCAAAGAACGGAGAAGAGGCCGAACGTAGCCTTGTAATAGCTAAGGGGTGCTTAACTTTTTTCTTTGTGTATATTTCCATCCCATTTACCCCAATATTTCCTCCCCTCCCTCCCTCCCCACCCCCACCACTCCATCTATCTCTCAAGTCTGCTCACATTTCTGCTTACTCCATCGATTCTCGCAGCAGATCGAATATGAAAGAAGGAAAGAAAGAAGGAAAGAAAAGACAGAAAGAACAAAAACGAGAAAAAAAGAAAGAAAAAGAAAAGAAAAAATCGAAAAAAGGCTTGAACATTACTGGAAAGAAGCCAGAATACATCAAATCTCGATCGAACAAACTACACGAAAGAGAGGGTAAAACATTTTGTTGTTTAAGAGGGTGTTTTCTTTGGATGCATTTCGTCTCTTTTGCGGAATAACTGCTTGTATTTAACTGCTTGGATTTTCGTTCAATGAAAAAAAAAAGTTACAACAAAACACTTTTATTTTTACTCACCCTCCCACTCATTTTTAAAATTCTTTGGTGATCATATTACTGCAAAATAAACTAACTGGACCGAACAAAACAAACGAGGCAGAGCGCATAAGCGCATGTGAACATTAAGGCCGTGTACACATATATGCGGAGATTCCGTGCGGAAACCCGTGCGCAATCCGTAAGTAAAAGAAAAAAAAGGGAAAAAGATTTGCGCACGCGTCCGAATTTCCCCTACTCCGTAAATGTTTACCCTTCTTTCTTTCACTCACTTTGTTTCCGTACGGGAATTACGCGTCTAATGTGTACACGGCCTAAAGCAATAACTATTACTTTTGTCCGATGCGCTCGATGATCAACGCCAATACATTTAAATTTCTAACCTGTGGGACACGTGCACCTTGATTGCGGAAATCCCTCCCTCTATCCCACCCTTTGTACAAGTGTGACAAGCAAGAAAATAACTCGAATTGTGCTTAATCACTCAATGGTCAACTTAGGACGATGATTTGACCGCCAGGGGGGCAGTCAAACCAGTAGGGGCTTAGCGCGCGATATTCTTAGTTGGGCGTAGTGAGAGAGAGAGAGGGAGAGGGAGATGAGTCCCTCCCTCTCTCTCTCTCTCTCTCTCTCTCTCTCTCTCTCTCTCTCTCTCTCTCTCTCTCTCTCTCTCTCTCACTACGCCCAACTAAGAATATCGCGCGCTAAGCCCCTACTGGTTTGACTGCCCCCTGGCGGTAAAATGCGCGTCCTACGTTGCTCAATGCAAACTTTCCCGGGGGCTTCGCCCCATGGGCTCCCCAAAAAGCACTGCCCTTTAACCCGGAACCTATGCAGCTCCCTGAATCCCGGACCCCCGGCGGACCCCCCCCCCCCCCCCATCCCCCTCTCACGAATCGCTTGGTCCGGTCCCTGTGTTGAGTTTGCAACAATTCATCAAGTGAATATAGCTGTGATACAATGTTAGTCGGGGGAAACAGATAGGCCTGATCTGCTCTAACTTTTTGCCCCGAACTGTAACCACTTTCAAAATAATACCCCCTTGAATTGCCATGTGACAAAAGAACAAACTGTGCTAGACTCTCTCGTTCTAAGCAAATAATGCTTTACTGATTTATTCGGGACACCCTTTAGGTTGTTTATGACACCATTAACCTCCATGACCCAACACACACCAAAAAAGCAAAGACACTCTCTCGCTTTGCATTTAAAAAAACAACAACTTCACGCATTCAACGGCACACCCATTTTCTTTGATGTGTCTGGAATGATTCAAACAAAACAAATCCTCATCCAGGGCTCTTTAAAGGCGCACCCTGACGGATGAGTTTTTGCAAGAAACACGTCGAGATCACCAGGAAAACAGCCTTTACAGAGATCGCAATACTCACTTTGCTCTGGTTTCCGAGGCTAGAAATCAAACCGTCAATCGGTGATTCCTCCTTGGCGGAGGTGCTGCAAGTCAAATTATTTCACCCAAAGAGAAGGCGTGTGGCGTCTCTTTTCTAATGGCCGCCAAATCGCTTGCACGAAATTTTCGCAGTACAAAAATTAAAAAAATGTTTATAGTTTATCTAATGGAGTTTCGCTGACAACAAAGGATATAGCTCCAATGTTGTTTTTTACTGCACTACAAAAAAAAAGAAAACGCTTCAATTACAATGAGTGTCCTCCACCCACCCCATCCAAAATGGCTACTCTCTCCGGCACCTCCGCCAAGGAGGAATCGCCGTTTTGACGGTTTAATTTCTAGGAAACCAGAGCAAAGTGAGTGTTCCGATACTTGCAAAGGCTGTCTTTCTGGTGATCTCGACGTGTTTCTTGCAAAAACTCATCCGTCAGGGTCCACCTTTAAACAGTGCACCAAAACTGAGTCGTTGGCCCCTCCCTCCCTATGATTTCCTTTTACTGACTTTTGTTCGGGATCATAACTATCGATGTGCCCTCGCCTCTATGTGTCACCCTCATTGGTTTAAATACATTTTTTTAAAATTCAGATCAACAGGGCACATACACATCAATACATTGTCAACATAAATGAGCAGCAACAAGCTTGAAGCTTATAGTGTGCTCGCTATCTACATGTATATTTACATAATTTATGACGACTGTTGAAAACAACCATAATGTGTCACCCTCACTGTGGCTCCTTCTTCTCTGTGTGTCCCCGTCTCTATGTGTCCCCGTCCCTGTGTGCCCCCGTATTTATGTGTCCCCGTCCCTGTGTTCCTGTCTCTATGTGTCCCACGTCCCTGTGTGCCCCCGTCTCTATGTGTCCCCTTCTCTGTGTGTCCCCGTCTCTATGTGTACCCGTCTCTGTGTGTCCCCGTCTCTATGTGTCCCCGTCTCTGTGTGCCCCCGTCTCTATGTGTCCCCGTCCCTGTGTGCCCCCGTCTCTATGTGTCCCCGTCTCTATGTGTCCCCGTCCCTGTGTCTCCCCGTCTCTATGTGTCCCCGTCCCTGTGTGCCCCCGTCTCTATGTGTCCCCGTCTCTGTGTGTCCCCGTCTCTATGTGTCCCCGTCTCTATGTGTCCCCGTCTCTATGTGTCCCCGTCCCTGTGTCTCCCCGTCTCTATGTGTCCCCGTCCCTGTGTGCCCCCGTCTCTATGTGTCCCCGTCCCTGTGTCTCCCCGTCTCTATGTGTACCCGTCTCTATGTGTCCCCGTCTCTATGTGTCCCCGTCTCTATGTGTCCCCGTCTCTGTGTGTCCCCGTCTCTATGTGTCCCCGTCTCTATGTGTCCCGTCGTCTCTATGTGTCCCCGTCCCTGTGTGTCCCCGTCTCTATATGTGTCCTTGTCTCTATGTGTCCCCGTCTCTATGTGTTCCCGTCCCTGTGTATCCCCGTCTCTATGTGCCCCTGTCTCTATGTGTCCCCGTCTCTGTGTATCCCCGTCTCTATGTGTTCCCGTCTCTATGTGCCCCGGCCCTGTGTGCCCCCGTCTCTATATGCCCCTGTCTCTCTCTATGTGTCCCCGTCCCTGTGTGCCCCCGTCTCTATATGCCCCTGTCTCTATGTGCCCCCGTCCCTGTGTGCCCCAGTCTCTATATGCCCCTGTCTCTATGTGTCCCCTCCTATTA
>CM065699.1:12979331-12981831 GCA_017654935.2 Phymorhynchus buccinoides
ATACTACTACCAGTGTTGACTTTCCAAGACGCATTCGTGACTACGTGGCCAGTCTAATAAAGCAAAGTACCCAACAGGTGCACGTTCAAGCTGCTACCCCCCTTTAGAGGTTTAAGCCTAGGTTTGTATAAGGTTAAACAAACAAAAAGACCGAGAAATAAAATTGTTGTTCAAGAAATCCAAATAAAAACAAAAACACAATGACAAATCTTTAAATAAAAAAAAGATGTGTAGTTTGAGCTCCTTGTAATAATGGAGTATGGGGGTCAAAACATGTTAGAGAAAATGTTTCAATTCTTTGCAAGATTTTGTTAATTTTTTTAGTCTTTTGCTTTTTTTTATGTTTTGTGTTTGGTCTTTTCCCTTAATTTGTCCCTTCAATTTGTCCCTTAATTTGTCCCTTCAATTAGTTTGACATCGCGTGTCTTTGTCTGTTTCTGTTCGTTTGTTTATTACATCATCCCTCCCCCGTGGGGACACCGGGGAGTCTTTTGCATAAATAGTTCCCCCACCTTCTGGAAGTTTTGTGCTTGTAACTTCCTCTTATATGTCACTCTCTTTGACTCTGCCTTTTCCCTTTGCTTTGTGTCATCTACTATCTTTCTGACTTATTGGCCCATTCTCCTGCCTTAAACAAAAAATTCTTCAAATAATATTTCTCCTTTGAGCTCTTCCGAAATCGGAATGTGTCGGCTGTACGCAGCGGGGAGACCAGTGAAAACTGAAAACCGGACACATACGTACTTTGCCCATTGTGGCCCTTTGGCCTTGGAACGCAGAAGAAGAAGAAGAAGAAGAAGAAGAAGAAGAAGATTATCCCCAAGTCCCATCCACAGTAAAGCAACAGACAATCTAAACATATTGGACAGATTATGTAAGAGAGGGTGTTGTACAAAGAAAGTTTACACATCAAATTTCGAGAAACATTTTTAGTACGTTTTTCAAAAGTTAGGACAAATAGAAGATAAGACATTACCCTTTGAAAACCCCCATCCCCGAACCATTGATTTTTGTGTTATTTGAACAAAGTTTATTAACAAAACATATTGCAGTATACACATTTTGTTACATGAGCACAACAAGCTATAAAGCTTATAACCGCACTCAAACCCAGCTACATTGCCAACGTAAGGCTGCATAGTGAATTAACAACAACATACAGTATTTATACGGCGCTGATTCTTGACAGAAATCAAATCAAAAGCGCACACACACGTTAGCATTCATAACGCATTCAAACAAAAACGCAATACAAAGCGAATAGAGGTGGGGGAAAAACCGGTTTGAACCGAAAAACCGGTGCTAATCTTTCGCGGGTCGAAAAACCGGTTCGAGTTGCTGTGAACCGGTTTTTTCACTGCAAACTGAAAGTATGTTTTTCTTAGAATAACGCTCTTTTCGAAGAACAACACTGATTCTCAGCGCAGACTGGGTGTTTGCAAACCAAGAATACCTGTTTCTAGTTTGTGGTGGTGTATGGCTTTGACTTTGACTGAGTGTTGAGTTGAGTGTGCGTGTGTTCATAAGTCACACGTTTCTTTATTGTGTGTGTGTGTGTGTGTGTGTGTGTGTGTGTGTGTGTGTGTGTGTGTGTGTGTGTGTGTGTGTGTGTGTGTGTGTGTGTGTGTGTGTGTGTGTGTGTGTGTGTGTGTGTGTGTGTGTGTGTGTGTGTGTGTGTGTGTGCGTGTGTGTGTGCGTGCGTGTGTGTGTGAATATTCTGACAAAGAAATATGTCTTTGCATAGGTGAAACTAGTGATGCGAGTACTGGTTAAAAAAACCCGGTTCAGTGAAACCGGTTCGAAGAGGGAAAACCGATTATAAACCGGTTCGGAATTTTAAACCGGTTCTCAACTCTAAAAGCGAACGCACTCGGATGACATAAATGGAATACAGCAAAAACAGACCTAAAGGCAAGAGAGAGAAGAGAAAGAGAGCGGAGCTTTAATGACGGGGGAACATGACATGAACATGAACCACTGCTTGTTATTTTTTGTCTGGGGCGAGCTTAATAGGGGTCCAAAACTCCCAAGGAGCTGGTACATGTGACAGCGCATTATCAGGGATGGGTCCGGTGTTAAGTGGCTTGAACAAGGCAGAAGCAGGCCAGCATATCTTCGGTTATCTCTCCGTGTCTCTGTCTCTCCCTCAGAAGCAGGCCAGCCTATCTTCGGTTATTTGGCTCTGACCCTCTCTGAGAGAGAGAGAGAGAGAGAGAGAGAGAGAGAGAGAGAGAGAGAGAGAGAGAGAGAGAGAGAGAGAGAGAGAGAGAGAGAGAGAGAGAGAGAGAGAGAGAGAGAGGGAGAGAGAGAGAGAGAGAGAGAGAGAGAGAGAGAGAGAGAGAGAGAGAGAGAGAGAGAGAGAGAGAGAGAGAGAGAGAGAGAGAGAGAGAGAGAGAGAGAGAGAGAGAGAGAGAGAGAGAGAGAGAGAGAGAGAGAGACAGACAGTACAGAGACAGAAGGACAGGCAGACAGATTCTGGTCATTTGTGTGAAGATGGGTC
>CM065699.1:12986831-12989331 GCA_017654935.2 Phymorhynchus buccinoides
TAGGGAGCCATGACTGTCTGGTCACAATCTCCCCATGCTTGCAAACTACAGTTATATTAAGTCTTAGTGAGCAGGGACGGTATTCATGTCGAGATAGCATGAGACTTAGCATGATGCTAACTTAGAAGCTCTTCCAAAAGTCCTATTAAATCCTATAGGACATTGGAAGAGCTTCTAAGTTAGCATCATGCTAAGTCTCATGCTATCTCGACATGAATACCGTCCCAGGTTTCTTTTCTTCAGATTATAATTATGTGCACATGTGAGATTTTCCTCACATAGCGAACAGGATCTTTGCCTAAAACCACGAGTCAAGCTTTCCACAAACTAAATGAACTATTAGTTTCTCGATCCCCTTCATTTTGTATTTCATAGCTGGTCATCTAAAGTAATGTCAAGATTACGGAGTACACATTCTATCTTAGCATAATGTTCCCATCTCAGGTTTCTGATGTGTGTACCATGTATGTGATGCATTAGACCAAGGTTAAAGGTTACCAGCAATCGGGATCGGAAACAAAATGGAGTTAACGTCTGAACGGATACGTAGCAGCACGTTTCACGCGTGTGCACTGTGCACGTCTTCCTCAGACAAACGGGGAGAATCCAAAATATCCCACATAGTGAAAGAATTTGTTCTAGGTGCGACCACCAAGCTCTAGGAGATGAATTTCATTATGTTTTTGAATGTCATACGTTCCAGGATGCTAGAAAACGTTATTTGCCAAATTATTGTTTAAAACAAAACACGTAATAAAGTTTAATTCATTATTTCAGTCAAAAAATAAAAGAACTCTCAGTCGTTTAGCTTGTTTCATAAAGGCTATTTTAAAAGAGTTCTGAATCTTAGTTGATATCACGAACCCCACTCTGTTATTTTTTTCTATTATTATTCACACCTCTTGGTACACGAATGGCATCTCCATGTCTGAGTTTATGTCCTAACTGTTTCTTGTCTTGTTTCATATGTCAATATTTGTTAATGGAGATAAGTTAATTAGCGGGTTTTTTTGGGGGTTTTTAAAAATTGATTCACATGTGAAATTCCAGCAACTGTGTGTGTGTGTATGCATATGTGTGTATGTGTATGGTGGTGTATCTGTGCAAGATGGTATTATGTGCCTGTTTATATGGTGATGAGTACTGTTACAAATATTTTTTAATTTGTTTTGGGGGGAGCCCATGTATGTTGATGTGCACTATGGCGGACGAAATGGTATCAAATGCACGTGCAAATTTACACGTGCTTTTTAAAAAAATGTACGTGCATTTTAGAAAACGCACGTGCATTTTACTATTTATAGAAAATTGCACGTACATTATTTTATACTACACGTGTAAATTTACACGTACATAAATTCACGTGCAGTTTTCTAAAAATAGTAAAATGCACGTGTACTCTTAGTTTTTAAATAACTAGGAATGGAAGACTTTCTGAAACGAATCATTACGGAAGGGTACAAGCCAAGAACGATGACTCTCAGTCTTTGTTTCAAAATGGCGCGGAACGACTTCAGCTGCTCCAGACTAGGTCAGGTCAGGTAAATTATGACGACTAGCCTCGCGGCCTCTCAAGTTTAAGAGTATTGTTGGCACATCTGCCTTCTCGTTGGTGAAATAGATTTCAGTTATATTTCAGTTATATTCCAGTCGCAGTTTTCAATTAACTAAACTGCACGTGCGATTTTATAGACTACACGTGCAATTTTCAAAAATAACACGTGCATATTCTGAACTTGCACGTGCAAAAATGCACGTACAATTTTCTAAAAATAATATAATGTACGGGTAAAACAAAATGTGCGTGTATAAATGTACGTGCAATTTTCTATAAATAGTAAAATGCACGTGCGTTTTCTAAAATGCACGTGCATTTTTTTTTTAAAGCACGTGCAAATTTGCCCGTGCATTTGATACCATTTCGTCCGCCATACTGCACTGTTATGAAGTTTTAAGAACTATTATTTGTAATGTTTAATGCCACAAATATGAATGGGTTTTATATTCAATTTCTTGTACCCCCAGGGTTTTTTGGACTAAAGTTGAATTGACTTGACTTGACTTGACTTGGAAAGTTACATCATTAGAACTTTGTGGTTGCTAGCTGGGTGTTAAGGAAATAATGAAGACCCTTTAAATAAACCCCAGTCTTTCCCAAATTCAGGCCTACTACCTTTTACGCACAACAAGGGGCAAACATTATACATTATTTCAATATAGAAATGCGTAAGAATCTGTCAAGGTGAAACCAAATTTGATAAAGTTACAATAGTCCTCTGATCCACTGCATGGATAGAATATGTACCGACAACTTTACAACCCAAGTCTGAGAGTCTTGCGTTGAAGGGGGTGAGGATGAGGGGTGAATGGGGAATTAATGAGTCCTGATCTGGCAACAGAGTCCCGTGTCAACCAGAAAAGCGAATCCACTATACTACAATAAAAGTCAACGGTTATCAGCCTTATCAGAATTGATTAAATTTTCAGAAACTCGTGCGTG
>CM065699.1:12994331-12996831 GCA_017654935.2 Phymorhynchus buccinoides
TGAAACAGCAAAAGAGCACCGACCAACAGTTGAAAGCTTATTATGCCTAGGGATCTGGAGGGGTCGGAGACTGAACGTAATGTGCGAGCAGGCGTATACTATAAAGAAACAGCGACAATAGTCCTCATCTATTACAGATTTCCCCCCGTGCCTACAGTTTCTACCTGTCCCATGTTTGTTCCTACACGTGATGTCCACTTTCTTTATTACGATTCGCTTTATCAAGAAGCGTGGATAGTGTTCGCTTCTGAGGGCATTTTAATTAATTGAATTAATCATAGCCTGGTTCCGGCTTCTGTAATCTTCACTGGCGATGACAAAGACTTCAGCTAATTATCTGCGTTTCTGATGTCAGCCACTGGCGGTATGAGTACATAGCGATGTGCTCCCATCTCTGTTTGTCCCTGTCTCTATCACTTGTTGTTTTACCATGGCTTATAAACAGACTCCAGGGATCATCCCAACAGCCGAAGCACTTGAACACTATGGTACAAATGCGCCAGCTAGGGGCCATAATGGGTAAGGTACGTATGTGTCCGGTTCTCAGTTTTCACTGGTCTCCCCGCTGCGCACAGCCGACACACACGGCCAAATCGTTTTGGGACAATCTTCTCACTGAAACAGAATCCAAGTTAACTACCGAGTATTCAAGTTTACTATTGTCGAAATACGCGTGACACTTTTTTTTTATTACCCCGCCACGTGAGCAGCCATACTCCGACTTAGGAGGATGTCTCTATCAGTATCTGACACAAATGTTCTGTCTATGTGTCCCCGTTTCTATTATGTCCCCGTCCCTATGTGGCCCTGTCTTATATCTAATATCTCCATCTTTTTTGTGTTTCCTAACACTAACCCTAACTCGAACCATAACACAAACACTAACCTTAACCCCTAATCCTATCACTGATTCGGCAAAGGTACAGATTCACAACCCCCACCCCCTCATTTTCTCGGTTCTTTCAGGGGGGTTTTCAGTCTTGCCTTTCTCATTGCAGATTGAGCACATAAACCTCCTTCGTTTTCTATATTCAAAGTTAATTTTCTTCCTTTTCAACAATTAAAAACATGCATCCCCCCGTGGGGATACCGGGGGCCTTTCGTAAAAACAGTTCCCCCACCTTCTGGAAATTCTGTGCTTGCAACTTCCTCTAATCTGCCACTCTCTTTGACTCCGCCTTTTCCCTTTGCTTACTGTCATCTACTATATTTCGGCCTTTAACCAGTCTATTCTCCTGACGTTTTTCACGACACACTTTCAAGATTTCCTCCAGCCGAAGTCGGACTTGCTGGACCTAACTATTTCTTACTTAGGCGCATAACGGCAGCATGACGCATCTGCGCTCATAATTTACAGGAAAATGTCTGAGCGATCGAAGAAGAAGAAGAAGATCCCTGGAGTCCTTAAGCCAGGGTAAGACAACAACAACAACAGCAACAGGGCTAGCTAGGGCTGTTCTTCTTCTTCGTTCTTCTTCCATCGCTTCCTGCTTGCTGTCACTTTTGTTGTGTCTCCTTTTTGTAGCGTGTCCTCCTTGCATTGAAAACGGGCTTATAGTCTGAGTGATCGAAGAAGAAGAAGAAGAAGAAGAAGAAGAAGAAGAAGAAGAAGAAGAAGAAGAAGAAGAAGAAAAAGAAGAAGAAGAAGAAAACATAGGGCGACTGAAAAAACAAAACAATGAACCAAGACATTGATGGTGGGGCGATGGATCTGCATCTTAACCCTGATTCTAACCCCGACCCTAATACGAGGGACAATTAGAGACGGGGACACATAAATACAGGGACATATAATATAGAAGGGGGCACAATGAGGATGACACATAGGGGCAGTGGGGTGGTTGCCTCGTGCCTCCATACGGGGAGCTGGACGACCCCGCCCCCTCCACGAGTCTCTCCCCGTGGGGATAACTGGGGATATGGGGGGGGGGGGGGGGGGGGGGATTTTCGTTAAAAAAAAAGTTCCCCCCAACTTCTTGAAGTTCTGTGATTGTAACTTCCTCTAATCTGCCACTGTCTTTGACTCTGCCTTTTCCCTATGCTTTCTATCATGTACTGTCTTTCTGACTTATTGGCCCATTCTCTTGCCTTTTAAAAAAAAAGACCTGTCGGAATGTGTCGGCTGTACGCAGCGGGGAGACCAGTGAAAACTGAAAAAACCGGACACATACGCACTTTACCCATTATGGCCATATTACCTGGGAAGGCAGAAGAAAGAAGAAGAAGAAGAAGAAGAAGAAGAAGAAGAAGAAGAAGAAGAAGAAGAAGAAGACACACAGAGACAAGGGCACATCAGTATGATCCCGGTGGCAGGAGTACTGACAAACGCTGATGGTACTGGGAAAGAAACAAAAGCGAGCAAATCAGTGTGTGTGTTTGTGGTGGGTGTGTGTGTTGTGTGGTGTGTGTGTGTGTGTGTGTGTGTGTGTGTGTTGTGTGTTGTGTGTGTGTGGTGTGTGTGTGTGTGTGGTGTGGTGTTGTGTGTTGTGTGTGTGTGTGT
>CM065699.1:12999331-13003671 GCA_017654935.2 Phymorhynchus buccinoides
GTGCGTGTGATATCGTGCGTGTGGTGCGTGCGTGGTGCGTGCGTGTGCGTGCCGTATGTGCGCGCGTGTATGGGAGGAATACGAGCGCGCACATATTATGAGACATGATGAAAATCAGAGAGGGAAGGAGGGGTGGGGGGGGGGGGAGACATAAATGATTAAGAGGGCGGAGAGTGGGAGGAGAAAGGGGGCGCCAAACGAAGGGACAGGTATGGAACGAACAGACAAACGATCTAAGAGGAGGAAGGGGGGGGGGGGAGAAAGAAAGAAAGAAAGCAAAGAAAGAAAGAAAGAAAGAAAGAAAAAGAAAAAGAAGATACTGACGATGAAGAAGAGGATGAGCAAGTCTTCTTTGTGAGTCGTGGGAAGTAAAGTCTTACTCGTTCTACAGAAACCAAGGCATAGATCCTTACTCCGTTTTCAATCTTCTTCTTGGATCCCCGCTCAGGACAGTTTCGGTCAACTAGCGAGCGCAGATGCGTCATGCTGCCGTTAGCCGCCTAACTAAGAAATAGCTAGCCCAGCAAGGCCGACTTCGGCTGGAGGAAATCGTTTTGAAAGAGTTCGTGAAACAAGGCAGGAGAATGACCGGTAAGGCAGAAAGATAGTAGATACAGTAAGCAAAGGGGAAACTGCAGAGTCAAAGAGGAGGACAGATTAGAGAAGTTACAAGCACAGAACTCCAGAAGGGTGGGGGAACTATTATACAAAAGACCCCCGGTATCCCCACGGGGGGTCCATTTCAATGATTCGACTTATTATCTCGACATCCCTTGCCTGTTTGTCGTTTCCGACCATGACTGCCAGCTAGCAGAGAGGGGCAGATGCTATCCTAGCGGGCTCGGGCTAGAATTTGTTTATGAGATGCCTTGCCCAGGGTACATCACCATTCTCTCGGCCAAAGAGATTTGAGGACTTGCTGGCGTTGGGGAAGTATTTTGGTATTGGTTTGGTATTTTGGTACTTTATGGTCACAGAGGCGTCCTCTGTGAAATTCGGGATGCTCCCGCCTGGAGAGCGCGTCACAGCCAGAGGCGCGCCACACACTTTTTTTTTCTTTTTTGTTAAATTTGCAATCGGATTTTTTGTGTGACTGATGAGGAAGGAAATGGGGGGGGGGGTGGTGGGGGGGGTGGGGGGGGGGGTGGGGGGGGGGGGGTGGGGGGGGGGGGGGGGGGTTGTGAGTGGGGGGGGGGGCGGGGGGGGGGGGGGGGGCATTTAACATTTAACAAATCCACCTTTTCGTTGATACTGGGGTTTAACGTATGTGCATGGGCACACGGGACCTCGTTTAATCGTCTCATCCGAAACTCCACGTTCAGACCGCAAGGCCTAGTGCAGAGTGAGAGGAAAATCTCCCGTACCAGGTTCGAACTCGGTGTTATTGTATACGAAGGCGAAAAGCGTTACCTCTGCTGTGCCCTCTGTCCATTCCCCAAAGGCCAACCCTCCATTTGCTGCTCCCACAGCCGGTTGCCAGGCGCCCTCGTTGAGAGCAATAGTCTTCCACAAAAGGACTAAACTGGTACCATGATTTTCCATTACTGTAACAATCAGTTATTGCATAGCTCTCGTGTTACTGTTGGCCCTTACTACAAGCTACTGTCAACCAATGACAAAGCCGTTCTGAGCAAAAAGAAAAGAGAGAGAGAGTTTTTACTACTTCACAAAAATTGTGTACCTTAGCAATTCCCACGGCATGAAAAAAAACACACCAAAAAACTATTTCAAACTTCAAGCCTTCTCATTCTTCAAGCCAGATTCGTGGGCAAAGAACACCCACCCCCCCCCACCACCACCCAAGAAAATTTCCCCCCCCCCCCCCCCCCGATCGCATGCAAACAAGCTGGTGACATCTGTGTTCAAATCCCTGCACAAACAAGGTCATGTTACATCCGCCTAATAAAAATTAAAAAAATTCGGGACGTTCTCTAAAAAGGATGTTTCTTTTATTTTGTTGCCTGCCTCTTTGTATTCGTGAACCGTTTTCTACAATGTTTCTGGGGCATATTATGACCATGTAATAGGTCGTATGTGTCGGGTCTTCACAGCCCTGGTACGGTATTCATGAGTGCACTTTAATCAGTTAACTCGGGTAGTTGTTATGTACGTTAGAATTAAACTGCCAAACCTTTGGCTGTTTCTGTAGAAAAGGCAGAGTCAAAATGCATGAAATAATAGGGCGACAACATGAAAGTGTCGGTGTGGGTAGCGGTAGTATGAGTGCTCGTGTGCGTGTGTGTGGTGTGTGTGTTTGGGGTGTGTGTGTGTGTGTGTGTGTGTGTGTGTGTGTGTGTGTGCGAGTGAGTGCGTGCGAATTGGTGTGTGCGTGCGTGCGTGCGTCCCATATCTTTTCAACAATCACCATGTATAGTGTTTCCTTCAGCATTTAAAAAATATTGAAATGAACTGCTTGAATTTGATCGTTTATAGACGAGATTCTACTTGCGTAGCCAGGGGTTCTACCATATTAATGGCGCCCAAAAGCGCTACAATCCATTTTTCATCAACGAGTAGATAAGAAACAAAAAAGTCTCTGGACATTTTATTTTCCTTTCACTCCACTGCCCCCCTTTCTTCCGTCTCCGATTCTGCAGCCCCACCCCACCCACCTTCAAAATCTCTATCGCAAAATAACCTTCAAAATATCCAACAGAAACAAAAGGGAAGATAATTCCCTACCCCTGTCCAAATCCTTGAGCCTTCCATTCTCCCCCTCCTATATTTTCCCCCCTGACCCCTTACCTACACCCACCCCCATTCCCTAAAACTGTCTCGCTATGGCTTGTTCTCTGCCCCCCCCCCCCCTTCCTCTCTCTCTCTGTCTACTCTCTCTCTCTCTCTCTCTCTCTCTGTGTCCTCTCTCCTGTCTCTCTCTCTATCTGTGGTGTACTCTCTGTGTCTCTCTCTCTCTCTTGTCTCTCTCTCTCCTCTCTCTCTCTTCTCTATCTCTCTCTCGCTCTCTCTCTCTCTTCTCTCTCTCTCTCTCTCTAACTAACTCTGTTCTCTAAATCGTAGCTACACAGATCATAAATTTGCCCGAATGTAATTCCCCAAAGACAATCTCGTCCCGCGCTGCTCTTGATGGGGGGGTGGGCATTCAGAAAAACAAAAAAAAAACGGGAGGGGTCACACCTTGAAATAAAAAAAAAAAAAAAAAAAAAAAAAAAACCATTTTTTCCATAGCCAAGGAAAGCAGGGGCTGAGATTGGAGTGGAATGGGGGGGGGGAATACGGGGGGGGATGAGAGAGGAGAGAGAGAGAGAGAGAGAGAGAGGAGAAGAGGGAGAGAGAGATGAGAGAGTGGAGACGAGAGAGAAGAGGCTGAAAAAACTTCATTTGACAAGGATTAAAAGTGTAGGCCAAGCCTATTCTTCTTCAAATCTGTCCTTGTGAATAAGAGAGGGGGGGGTGAGCGGTGAGAGAGAGAGAGCGAGAGAGAGAGAGAGAGCGGAGAGAGAGAGAGAGAGAGAGGAAGAGAGGACGAGAGAGAGAGCGAGAGAGAGGACAGAGAGAGAGAGACACCAGGAGAGAGAGACACAGAGAGAGAGAGAGATAGGAGAGAGAGACGAGAAGCGGAGAGACGAGAGAGGAGGAGATAGGTAGAGAGAGAGAGGGAAGAGAGAAAGAGAGGGGGAAGAGATTGAGAGAGAGAGAGATTGAGAGAGGA
This sequence comes from Phymorhynchus buccinoides, assembly GCA_017654935.2. NCBI lineage: Eukaryota > Metazoa > Mollusca > Gastropoda > Neogastropoda > Raphitomidae > Phymorhynchus > Phymorhynchus buccinoides. Next base: position 13,003,002 of record CM065699.1, read on the forward strand.
GGAGAGACGAGACGGAGAGAGAGAGAGAGAGACAGAGAGACAGAGAGACAGACACAGAGAGAGAGAGAGAGAAGAGACGGGACGATGGGCCCCATTGTCTTTTCGCCCCAGGCCAGTTTCTTGTGTTATTCCTGTTCAATCTTAGGATCCGGCTCAGGTCTGATAATATATGGATGGGTTTTTTCTTTCCTCTTGATGCTTTTATTTTCTTGCTGCGTGGTCGACATTGTGTTCTTCAAAGCAGACGCGTTGTTACTATTGTTAATATTGTACTTTGTGCTTCAATCTCTTATTTGACATTAAGCAACAGCATAACAACACTGCAAATTTTGTTTGTTGGGTTTTTCAGTTTTTCATGCAGGTGAATTGCGTATGGCTCAAGCTTTTGCTTCAGCTGCCGTTTAAAAGCGAGAATAAGCGTTCGGAGAGAGAGAGAGAGAGAGAGAGAGAGAGAAGAGAGAGAGAGATGAGAGTGAGAAGACGAGAGAGAGAGAGAGAGAGAGAGACGGAACAGAAACAGACACACACACACAGACACACACACAAACACAGACACAAACACCACACTCACTCACACACATAACACACAGGATAAGAGATGAGAGGACGAGAGAGAGAGAGAGCAGAGATGAGAGAGAGAGAGAGAAGAGAGAGAGGAGAGAGAGACCGA
>CM065699.1:13004171-13032567 GCA_017654935.2 Phymorhynchus buccinoides
CCCCGTTTGTTCTTGGCCCCCCTGGGGCTTCTGGATTTCACGATTACCTATTTCGCCTGTACCGGACAACAGTTGTCCTTAGTTTGGACTTTCTGACCTAATCTGGTCCTCAAACTCCGTAGTAAGTCTCGAGCGAAACCCACACCACCCTTGATGATGGCACATTTTAAGAGTCTCCCAGAAACACACACAATCCTCCCACGCCTTTACACACACTACACTCCCACACTTCCGCCCCCCCCCCCCCACACACACACATACACACGCAGGACACACAACAATTCTTCGCTTAATCGTCGATCACTCAGACAATTTCAATCTATGAGCGCAGATGCGTCAAGCTGCGTATGCGCCAAACTAAGAATAGTTAGGCCCCAGCAATGTCAGTCTTGCCTCTTCGACGCAGGATAAAATCTTTATAAGAATTTCTTGGGGGGGGGAGGGGGGGGGTGGGCAGGAGACCTGGACATTAGGCAGAAAACAAGTAGATGACAGATGACAGTAATCAAAAGGAAAAGGCAGACCGAGTCAAAAGCAATAGGTGACAGATTACAGGAACGGTACAATGCAAGAGGGACTTACAGAAGTGGTTATTGCACGGCGAGGGGGCAACAAGGATTCTAATCCAACTTACCTTACAAAAGAGTCAGGAGAGAGAGAGAGAGAGAGAGAGAGAGGTACGACGAGAGAAGGGACGAGGAGAGAAACGAGAGAGGGAGAAGACGATGAGTAGAGAGAGAGAGAGAGAGGAGGAGAGACAGACAGACAGGAACAGACAGCAGTACAGGCATACACAGAGATAAGGTTGAAAGATACGAAGAGAGAGAGATGCGAGTAGGAGGAGGAGAGGAGAGAGAGAGAGAGATTGAGAGAGAGCGATAACGAGAGAGAGAAGAGAGGAGAGATGAAGAGCCGATCCGAGTTTGGCCGAGAGAGAGAGAGAGATCAGGACAGAGAGACAGACAGGAAGACACAGGAAGATAGGTTACAGAGATGATGACGTGAGAGAGAGAGAAAGAGAGAAGAGGGAGAGAGAGAGACAGAGAGTGAGTGAGGACTGAGCGAGAGAGAGAGGGAGAGACGAGAGCGGATGAGAAGAGGGAGAGCGACGATGACCGATGGAGACTGAGCGGACGATGGAGATGAGAGGACGGAGGAGAGACAGACAGACCACAGAGATAGGGGTTAAACAGACAGAGAGAGAGGAGATGAGATAGATGACCTGATGGACGAACGGGGATGAGAGAGAGTGAGGATCCGAACGCTTGAGATGAGAGGAGACAGGAGGAGCTGAGGAGAGAGAATGGGACGGAGAGGAGATCGCACCGAGACGGGAGAGAGGAGAGGGGATGAGAATGCGAGGTGGACGAGACGAGGAGAGCGAGAAAGAGAGAGAGACGAGATATGAGAGAGAGAGAGAGAGAGAGAGAGACAGCCTTACACAGCCTAGAGAGACAGATAGGAGTCAGCGAAACAACCAGAAACCCCCCCCAACAAAAGAGGCGCCATCGAGAAACTACGACTTTCTTTGGCATTCCATCCCACAGAGCAGGGAACCTTCACCTACCACCACTCCACTTCCACCTACACGTAGGTAACAGTTTATTTTCTTCAATTACAGTTACCCCCATTTCTTCAATCACCCCCCCCCACCCCTACCCACTGTTCTTCACCGGCACCTCACCTGTGTCAACCTTAGGCCCACGGGTTGGTTGCCGTGCGTGTCTTGGTGGTAGTAGAAGAGCGACAGGTACCCTGTGGTTGCTCATGCCACCCCGTTGACTGCTACACCACACAACGGGGGACACCTGGCATGCCTCAGGCCCGGTAGGAAGAGAGCGTTGCGCGAATGGAAGAGAAAAATACCCACCACCCCACCCCTCCCCCACATCCCCCCGTCGGGGGATACCGGTCGGGGTGTGGGGTTCTTTCGTACAAATGTTCCCAAGCCTTCCGGAAGTTTTAGTTACTGGGAAACTTTCACTATACATCTGTATTGTTTTAAAAAAATCGGGATCTTTCCTGGTGTTGCACTGCCTTTCGGGCATTGCTCAGGATCGACTCCCACCATCTTTATTCATAAAAAGCCCCAAGTGTCTTGTCCAGACCAGAGGGACCGTTAAAGAATTTTCATTCATTCATTCTGGAGTTCTGTGTTTGTAATTTCTCTAATTTTTGTACTCTGCTTTCCCTTTGTTTACAATCTATCCTATCTTGGTCCTCGGTTCTGGGACAGACACATAGGGGACATTAGTAGATTATAAAGGTGGTGGGAACGATCCTTTGGATGGCAATGGCCGGAGCCCCAGTGCAACATCCAGGAAAGTCCCCAGAATGTGTAAACAATGAGATTTATGTGGGTCAGGGGTATGGGTCTTTCTTTAATAGGCGTTTGGAAGTTTCCGTGTATGTTTGTAAACTGATTCTCTAATCGCTTTGACTCCGCCCTGCCATGTACCTGTGTTTATATCTATCTACTATCTTTGTCCTCCGGTCTGGAACGACACACATCATATGGGACATAGTAGATCGTAAAGATGGTGCGGAAACGAATCTAGAAGGTCAATGCCCGGAGGCGGTTGCAACGCCAGTAAAGTTCCGATTTCGTTAAAACAATACAAAGTATGAATATACACTAAGGTAAAGTATGAGAAAAAGGTAAGCTAACACAATCACATTTACGACCCCCCACCCTATTGCACCCTTCATCTCCTTTCGCATCCGCCTCCTCCTACAGACTCTCTCATCAACTCTTATCAATCATCTCTGACTTCCCTTTATTACCCTTCGCCCTATCCCAACGAGTTTCCCACGTAACTGATCGAAAGGAAGGCCCACAAGGAGCCAGGGGGCAGAAAGCAAAGACCGGTCGGTTTCAAGAAAGAAAGAACAAGAACAGTTTCAAAAAGGTGGTGTGTAGGTGTAGTGATGTTGTGGTGTGTGTGTGTGTGTTGCTGGCTGTTGTGTGGTGTGTTGTGTGTGTGTGTTGTGTGTGTGATGTGTGTGTGTGTGTGTGTGGGTGTGTGTGTGTGTGGTGGTGTGTGAGTGTGTGTGTGTGTGTGTGTTGTGTGTGTGTGTGGTGAGTGTGTGTGTGTCGTGTGTGTAGTGTGTGGTGTGGTGTGTGTGTGTGGTGTTGTATGTGTGTGTGTGTGTTGTGTGGTGTGTGTGTGTGTCGTGTTGCTGTGTGTGTGTGTGGAGTGCTTGTTTGTAGTTGCGCAGATTCCCGTGCGTGTGCGTTGCACTGGTAAGTCAAGTCACAATTTATTTCCAAGATGAAACATTGAATAAGCAAAAAATGTACTTTTTTTTCCTCAAGACATCTGTAAAAAAACACACAAAAAAACACACGAAAAGAACTAACGATTCCAAAGTGGTAAACAATAAATAAAGACAGGGGAAAAAAAACAAGAGGGGGAAATAAACAAAGAAACATTACAATTACAAAAAAAGGGAAGAGGTGTGGGGCTAGTGGGAGGAGTAACATGTTATGTACAATATATACATCGATTGCTTAATTAATTAATTGGGTGTAGTGTGTGTGTGTGTGTGTGGTGTGTATGTGTGCGTTGTGTGGTGTGCGTTGCGTGCGGGGGATGTTCGTGCGTGGTGCGTGCGTGTGGCGGCGTCTTCTTGGCAGTGTTGCGTGGTTGCGTGAGTGCGTGGTGGTGCCTGTGTTGTGTCACGCTCGGTTGAATCGGTCAGACCAAAGACACTGGTCAGTACAGACCAACCTCCGCTAGAAGAAAATTCCATGACAGCTTCGAATGGTCACTTAAGTCAATGGTGCTGATCTAAATGAAAGCCCAGCCGCGCGCAGTGACACAGCGAGGAGGAGAAAAGTCACCGGCTGAGACTATGGACGACCCGAGCGGAGGGGGGGGGGGGGGTGGGGGGGGGGGGGGGGGGGGGTGGGGGGGGGTGGGGGGGGGGGTGTATGGGTGTTCAGAAAAGAAAAGGAGAGAAAGTCAGAACGAAGAAAGAAAGAGCGAGCCGGCGTTGAGCGGGTGTAGAATTCTCAAAATGGATTTGTTCTTTCAACATGTCCGCAATATGTGCGAAATAAAGATCAAGATCAAGATCTTTAATCAGCCAAATGCATCGTAATAAAAAGGAAATCGTTTGTGTTGTACAAAGACCACAATCCTAACAACAACGAAAGCATGTCACATGGATGGACAACCCAATCTAAGACTGAGGAAAGAAAAAAACCCACAAAAAAAAAAACCAAGGAAAATTAACAGTATCGGTGTAGTCAGGCTCTCTCTATTCAGATTCTTGTGTTCTTCCAGACGCACACCTACACATACCACCAACACACATCACAGACACTGCATACACATTTATAATAAACACATGTCCCTCCTCCTCAACACTACACACGCGCTCAAACAACACTCAAAACAAGACCGCGAGCATGCAGAGGCACAACGATTAACACAAGTCTAACAAAATAGGATACAAAAATCGATCATGATCGTACAATCAAATATATCTTTCGGTGTATTCGACACTAAATTGACCCTAACCCCTAATAAGCCTATCCCCTATCCTAAACTCTTAACCCTACTACCTATCCCTAAACCTCACACATGCGCAGGCATGTTGAGAACAAATCCATGTTCGAGAAAGGACACGGGCACAACAACGCGACTGATGGAAGGGGCAAGTTGCGGCCGCGCAGGGGACAGTGGAGGACAGGTATTGGGTAACGCAATGAGTGAGAGATGGGACAGAGAGAGGAGACGGAGAGAGAGATCCGCAGAAGGAGGACAGGGAGGGGAGATGAGGAGGAGGGCCCCTTCTTCCCACCTGAGAGACTGAGGAGGAGAGAGAGAGCAGGGGGGGTGGATGGAGGAAGGTGGTGTGCGGTCCGTGAATGCCAGGGGGCCTGTGTTTTCACGCGCGCACGCACGCAACGCACAACACGCACAGCACACGCACACTACACACACACTGAGACCTGCCATCAATCTCGTTCCTTGACAAACAAAGACAGTCCTGGCAGGCGAGGAGACCCCCCCCACTACACCGAAACACCAAGGCATGCAGGAAATTCATACACGAGCGTGTGCGCGCCGCTACCACTGGTTTTCAGCACTAAGCAAGCACACACACAGATAGAGAGAGAGAGAGACGGGGGGGGGGGGGGGGGAGACAGGGGAGAGGTGGGGGGGGGGGGGGGGGAGGGGCGGAGACAGAGAGGAGAGAGGTGGGGGGGGGTGGGGGGAGAGGGGAGAGACAAGAGAGCGAGGGGGGGGGGGGAGGAGGGAGAAGGGAGGGAGGGGGGGGGGGGGCACGGGGGGCGGGGGCCGGGGGGGGGAGGACAGAGGGGGGGGGGGGTGGGGGGGGGGAGACAGAGAGTGAGCGGAGGGACGACAGAGCGGAGGGGGGGAGGGAGAGGGAGGGGGGAGGGGGGGGGAGACAGAGAGAGCGATGGAGAGAAGAGAGAGAAAACTTGAAAACTTGACACTTTATTTTCAAGGGATAAAGATCTTAGTATTCCAATCTGTCCTTGGTACATATACAACCATAGAATTACAAACATGGAAGGCACGATATTACACATAACATTGGTGGGTGTTTGAACATAAAGGTTAGCACCTTTGTAATATTACGAACATAGAATACAAAACCTGGCAACAAGGCATAGATTTACACATACATAAATTAAAACATAAAGGTAGCACAGAGAGCGAAGAGGGACGAGCAGAGAGAGAGACGAAAGAGGACGTACGGACAGACGAGACGAGGAGAGAAAGAGGAGAGACAGAGAGTACGAGAGAGAGAGAGAGAGAGACGAAGCCGGGGGGAGAGAGACGAAGTGAGAGAGAGAGAGAGAAGGAGAGAGTCAGTAAGAAAGGAACAGAAAAAGAGACAGACGACAGGAACAAAGACAGTCTCCATACATTGGAACCGAGAGAAGAAAAAGAAAACGGGAGACAGACACCCATTTATACGTAATTACCGAAGAAAGTGCAAACTGAAAACAATGACGCGCGGCACCATACCCACAACATACCCTCCAACTCCAAGCCCTGTTAACAAGACGGAGACCCCCCACCCCACCCCCCTCATTTCTTCCCTCGTCCCTACCACTACAAACCTCCCCCCTTCCTTCCTCTCAATTCATAAGAATCTTGAAGTCAGCGTAGCCATGCAGGAGGTATCCATTGTACGAGGCCGACGGGAATTGAGAGAGAGAGAGAGAGAGAGATGGAGGGAGGGAGAGGAGGAGACAGAGAGGAGAGAGAGAGGAGGAGGAGAGAGAGAGAGAGCAGAATGATGAAGAGACTGACGAGGCGAAGGGAGGCGCAATATACTGAGGACCGGAGACGTGAGATAACCGAGAGAGAAGAACAGAAGAGAGAGAGAGTGTAGTGTGTGTGTGCGTGTGCGGCGTTGTATACATATATATAGATATGGGTATGTGTGGTGTGTGTAAGCGCGCATGAAGAGAGAGAGAGAGGCGGTGTGTGTGTGTGGTGTGTGTTGTGTGTGTGTGTGTGTGTGCGTGTGCAGTGCGTGCGTGCGTGTGCGTGTGTCGATTTTGGTGCGTGCGTGTCCTACCGTGCGTTGTGTGTGCCCTGCCCTACCTTAGATGTTGAGAAGAAAAATAAGAGACGAGCTTAATGTTCTAATACGGAACCATCCTCCTGCATTGTGATACACCACCACACACCAAATTGAATGCCCTCTGTTCACGGTTCATGAGATACAGCTCGGAAATGAAATACATAGCCCAAATCAAGTAAATGTTGGTTGTCAAGGTCAAGGTCAGCACAGTCATGAATATTGACAAGAACCTTCCTTAAGATGCGTCCCACTCTTATCAAAGTGATTAAAATGCCGTCCAAAACGTATCGAAAAAAATCCGGCTTATAGACAGACAGACAGACCGACAGACACACACACCACACACACACACACACGGCACACACACCACATGCATGCACCCACACACACACACACACACACAATACACCACACAAACACAACCACACATATAATATATATATACACACACATGCCCACACCCACGGAACCGATTTTTTTTTCCCCCCCCCACACAATAGTTTCCCATCGGGAAGCTAATAAGGCATGGCGGTTGAGGAGAAGAGAGAGAGGAGAGAGAGAGAGAGAGAGGGAACGTGAGAGAGGGAGAAGATATGACGGGAGGATGGAGACACGAGAGAGAGACAGACCTTGTGAGAGAAGGAGGAGATTTGAGATGGGATTGACTGAGACGCGATGAGAACGAGAGAGAGGCGCGAGAGAGAGAAGGAGAGAGAGACGCTAGCAGAAGAGAGAGAGAGGAGAGACAGGGAGGTTGAAAGACAGTCAGAGACAAAGAGACACAGAATACAGATAGAGACAGACATCCCGAGAGAGAGTACAGACAGTACAGAGGGAGACGGAGAGACCGAAAGAGAGAGACAGAGACAGTCAGAGACAAAGAGACACAGATACAGATAGAGACAGACATTCAAGAGAGAGTAGATACAGACAGACAGAGGGAGAATTCAGAGACAGAAAGAGAGAGACAGAGACAGTCAGAGACAAAGAGACAAGAACTACAGATAAAGACAGACATCCACAGAGAGAGAGATACAGAGCAGACAGAGGGAGACAGAGCGGATAGAAAGAGAGAGACAGAGAAGTCGAGACACAGACTACAGAAGAGACAGACACCAGAGAGAAGACTACAGACAGACCAGAGGGGACGACAGACGAGATAGAAAGAGAGAGACAGAGAAAAGCTGACACAGACTACAGACAGAGACAGACATCCACAGAGAGAGATGCAGACAGACAGAGGGAGACAGAGGGAGACAGGAGGGAGACAGAGGGGACATTGAAAGGACAGAGACAAAGTGACACAGAACATAACAGACAGAGAACAGACATCCCAGAGATGAGATGCAGACAGGACAGAGGAGACAGAGACAATTGACAGACGAGACAAAGTGACACAGATACAGACCAGAGGGACAGACATCCACGACGAGAGAAGGGCAGAGGAAACTGCGAGAGAACTAATGGGTTACAGTATGGCAGTAGAAAGAAGTAGAGAAAGCAGAGACACAGGTTGACAGGGGGACGACGAAGCGACAGAGTGAAATTCGATCGCAGCCAACTAAGAGGGCAGGCAGAAAACCTCACGTCAGTCAAATCTCAGCAGAAAGCCCTGAAGATTACAAAGAGATAGCACTCCGCAGCTGGCTGAAGCCGGTTGGTTTTAAAACTCCCACCCCTTTCACCTCCTATGCTACAGATGGGGGGTAATTGTGAATCACTCACTGCTACAACAACACTAACATTTCCCACCTTTTCAACTTCCAGGTGGGAATGTTGAGAACGGTTGGCTCATTCTTGGCGTTTGTAGGCTGCGAAGGTACACTCTGTAAACCATATAGCTTTTTGGTCTCAGTCAGCACATCACACACAAACACACACCTGTACCTCACAAAGTTTTAATTCTATTCCGACACATTCGTGTTATATTTTACAAACCGGTGGGTCGAGATCGTTCGTCTTTAAATTTAACGTCTATCCACCTTACATGATCTTAGACACAACACAAAGATGTAGTTGTGTATGATAGTGTACAATGTTCGTCCTCTAAGGGTGTGTGTGTTGTGTTGTTTTGGTGGTGTGTGTGGTGTGTGGTGGGTGTGTGTGTGTGGTGTGTGTGTGTGTGTGTGTGTGTGGTGTGTGTGTGTGGGTAGGAAGGTACAGACAGCAGGACAGACAGAAGAAACACCACACACACCAAACACACACACACACACACACACACACACACCACACACACAGCACACACACAAACTTACACTACAGAATCACACACCCAACACACACACATAACACTGTCACAAAAAGGCCAACTTCTTCATGGAGATACGGGTTGAGTGGTTGGGTGGGGGGAGGGGGGAGTGAAGGGGGGGAGGGGGGGAGGAAGGGAAGGGAAACAGACCCCAAGGGCCGTAGCACAGATGGCTGTAGTATACAATACGTAGCCTCCACAGGTAGCGAAGATGCAACATCAACCAAATTCTGGGAGAAATGGAAAGCCAAGTCAGGAAAATAAAAAGACATACTATCTACCCGTGCACCATTTCCAGAGACCCCCCACCACACTACACACACACACCCACACACGCATCTCTCTCCCTCACTCTTCTCTCCCCCCCCTCTCTCTCTATCTATTTTCTCTCTGGTTAAACCCTTTCACGCCAGCCATATTTCAGCCACAAATGTCAATAAAAATTACTGTGTTAGAGAACAAAATCCATATGCAGAATTGGGGATTCTTCTGTGACATATCTTAAAAATAAGTTCTATCCTTACCTGACAAAGCTAAGACAATAGTTTTTTAAAATATATAATAGACCCCATATTGATGCCTTTCAGTGACATAGGTCGTTGAATCACTGTGGTGCTAAAATTGCGTACGTTGGCGGTTGAAAGGAACAAAAAAAAAAGGTTTAAACGAATCTTTATTCATTCGGAAAAGATCCTTGTACCTTTAGCAGAAATAGAAGACTCACGAAGCCATTATATATTACCTGTATCCTGAGTTTTCAACTCAACTTGAATCGTCTCTCTCTGACTCTCTCTGTCACCTTCCAGCGTACCTTCCTTGTACGCTTAGCAGAAATAGAAGACTAATGAAGTCATTATATCTTACCTGTCTGTAGCCTGAGGCCTCTTGAACGTTCGTTCTCTCCTCTCTCTCTCTCTCTCTCCTACTCTCTCTCCTCTCTCTATCTCTCTCTCTCTTTCTCTCTCTCCTCTCCTCTCTCTCTCTTCTCTCTCTCTCTCTCTCACTGTTTAGTTTGAGTTTCATGTACATTTCCCATTCAAATGGGGCCACTGGCCCTCTCTGAAGTTAAACCATCTACGTCTTGCTTCTCTCTCTCTCTCTCTACCTCTCCTCTCTCTCTCTCTCTCTCTCTCTCTGCCCCCCCCCCTTCTCTCTCTCATTCCTGGCCTCCTTACTCCCCCTCCTTGGCAGAAATAGAAGACTGAAGCCATTAATATAAGGCCCCGACTTAGCATTTAGTAGCTGTGTCCTGGGTCGCGTTTCACTAGCGGACGGTCGCCCCCGTGCGAATAACGGTTACGCCAAAAGGGGTCCTAAGAAACAAATTAGAAAACGTTTGCGAATATAATAAGCTCTTGTCTGGTTGGCAAAAAAAAAAAAAAAAATTATTATTTTAACCAAACTTCAACAACAAGAAATGTATTCCCACCATGCAACCGCACCTCCCGTGATAGTTTGATTAAATAGCATTTTATTTCTGAAAATCACAAACGAAAAGCAACTATCATCACGGTGATATTTCCCTCGCGAGATACTTCGGGGGCATGCTCAGAGCGCTTCGCGAACTATCGGCAAGCGAAGTGGTGTTTCTTAGACCGGTTTTTTGTGGCCCCCCCGATTTGATCCAACGCTACCAAACGTTAGCTCTTGTGAAAGGGTCCCCTGAAAAAAAAAAAAGTCCTCTTTGGCTCGTCACGCTTGGCTAGCCACGCACCTTTCCTCTCTCTCAGACTCAAGGAACTGACTACTGACTGACTGACTCCTCTGGTATAGTTTGTCCGTCACCCCCCTCTCTCCATCCTAATGGGGAAAACCGAGGCAATGAAAAAAGAAGATCGGGGATTGTTAATGGGGTAGAAGAAAAAAAGGAGCAAATGTTTTGGGCTGGGTTGATGGGGTTGGTGGGGTTGGTGGGGGTGGGGGTGTGTGGTAGTACGGAAATAATCACTACAAGGTCCCGTTCTTGGGTGTTTTTTTTTCTTTTCTTGAATTGGTCATGACATTTCGTTTTTTCTTGACAGGTCGAAGTACTGGTGCCTAAATGCGTGCCTTGTATGGGAAGGAACCTCCATTTGTTTTCCCTATAAATGAGTGCGTGCGTGTTGGTGTTTTTTTAGTTTTTTTTATAAAAGAGAAAGAATGGAAAAGGACATTGTAGCCATGGACACGGAAAGCGAGAGAGAGAGAGAGAGAGAGAGAGAGAGAGAGAGAGGAGAGAGAGAGAGAGAGAGAGTAGAGAGGAAGAGAGAGAGAGAGACAAGAGACACAGAGAGAGAGAAACGGAGGGAGTTGGCGCGTTTTCAAAAGTTGTCTATAATAATACTAGCCTTCCAATTAAACAAGCGCGGATTCGCAATCGTTTTGTGGCGTGTGACATTGAAAACGAAACCTCATTTTTAAAGAGCAGCCTCAATTTGAAGTGCAGCCTCTATTTGAAGTGCGACAATTTTGTAGCCTCGATTTGAAGTGCGACAATTTTGGACAGACCGACAGACCGACAAAGTGAGTTTATAGGTTTGTGGCTTGTGCCACAACGAAAACAAACGCGGAATCGCAATAGTTTGTTGCACGCAGTCTATTTTCAACTAAAACAAGGGCATCGCCGAGCGCAGAATTCTTAAATATAATTTGAAAGAGATATGTTGCGCATTTACATTATGCTCTTCACACAGACAATTTTTGATCAAATACTTTCACTCCACAAGACTGCAGCCCAGCGGTCTATTTTTATCACTCCAATCAGTACATACCCTGAGTCGCCTCCCCTGGATTTTCAATAATAATTTTAATCACTGTAAACCGGAATGTTATCTCTGCACCGTTTCGTAATTTTTTAATATATTTTGGAAATCATTTAATACTATGTATCCTACTTATACTCATCATAAGAATCACCACATACTCATCGTGTCTTTTGTATTGTCTACATTACGTATGTTTATTATTTTGTACAATTTAAAATGAAGATTCATGTGCTCTGCTCAGAATACAATTATTTCCATACCTGTGCACTGTAGATATGACAACTGAAATGATGCATTATGCCCAAGTTTTTTTTTTTCTGTCTGTACTTTTCTTTCTCTTTTACAATTATGTGGGATTTGGGGCAGGTTAGAGTAGATAATTAAATTTTATTGGGGTGGGGGATGAAAGAGAGAAATATTATCAGCATCGTGAAACTGATAACGAACACAGAATAATGTCATGAATATACTGAGCAAAAAGACGGGGGGGAAAGATCAGTCAAAGAACTGAAGAACCACACTCGCACCAAAACAGTTCAACACGCTATTAAGCAAGTTAACAGACACTTCTTTTGTTTTGTTTGCGTGAATTTGCCTGAATAAATCCGAATCCATTTCTCTCCAATGGATATATGACAGATAATCGGAAAATCTGATCCGAGAGACTCTTTATCCGATGAGCAAATAGATTATGAAGAATCTTGGTAAGCTGGGAAGAGGTTACTATGTAGTAAGTGTCACTTAATCTTATGGATTACAGCCCCAGACTGTCTCTGATCAAAGATTTGTTAAACTGACCCAGTTTGTCGAGAGAAACGTGTTTTGGGGGCCCACATGTTCAGCAATACTTGCACAGCGGGGAAAAAATCCCACCTTCGTAACCTGTTTATTTTGACCAAAGTGGACAGTCAATCAATCAATCAATCAATCGATCAATCAATATTTGTTTTATCCATTTTACAGGAAATTCTTTTTCCCCCCCCCCCCGACAAAGACCCCCCACGTCACGTGTCACATTCCTTCTTATGCTAGGAATACTTCTTAAGATTTATTACCAGCTATAAGGGTGAAAAACACGCGAAAACCATAATTTCGACACGTGACGTGCTGTGTGACTTTCAGCCTTGCCTTCCAGTCACCAACGGATTAATTCGCTATATAGAAGCGCGAGACTACTTAGTACCCCTGAGCGTGTGGTCATGAAGTGCTTCGTAAGACGGGTCGACACTGGTAGTATGTAAATTAGACTAAACTCCCTAAGCGATTGGATGGTTAAGCCTAATTTACATAAGACTACACAGTGTTGACTGTCTAAAGACACACTCGTGACTACAACGCCCTGGAGACACTGACCACTAGCGATTTGAGACTAATCTTATTGTCACTGCAGGGTAAAAAAAAAACAAAAAAAAGAATTTAAAAAAAACCCCCAAGACAACAGAGAGAATGGGGGGTGTTCTTTGGTATCCCGGCCATTTTTAGGCCAACGGACATTTAGCCAACAGATAATAATTAGCCAATGGACATTTAGCCAACGGACGTTTAGCCAACGGCCATTTAGCCAACGGACATTTAGCCAACGGGACACTTAGCCAACGGATATTTAGCCAACGGATATTTAGCCAACGGACACTTAGCCAACGCATATTTAGCCAACGGACACTTAGCCAAAGGACACTTAGTCAACGGACACTTAGCCAACGGACACTTAGTCAACGGACACGTAGCCAACGGATATTTAGTCAACGGACACTTAGCCAACGGAATTTTTAGTCAACGGACACTTAGCCAACGGATATTTAGTCAACGGACACTCTAGCCAACGGATATTTAGTCAACGGACACTTAGCCAAACGGATATTTAGCCGAAACGGACACTTAGCCAACGGATCTTTAGTCAAAACGGAAACTTAGCCAACGGTATTTAGCCAACGGAACACTTAGCCAACGGATATTTAGGCAACTTTTGCGAGGGGGGACTAATCTTAGCCCACATTTAAAACAAAAATTGATTATCAGAGTAAAGTTAATTTAATGATCACAATGTAATGTCTAATATTCTAAAACTGGTATGTGTGGCGTGTATGTGTGTGTGTGTGCGTTGGTGCGTGTGTGTGCGCGCGTGTCGGTGTGTGTGTGTGTCTCTCTCTCTCTTACTCTCTCTTTGTCACTCTTTCTCTCAATCTCTGCTCTCTCTCTCTCTCCTCTCTCTGTGTGTGTGTGTGTGTGGTGTGGGTGTGTGTGTGTCGTGTGCGTTTGTGTGGTGTGTGTGGTGTGTGTGTGTGTGTGTGAGTGAGTATGTGCGTGTGTGTGCGTGTATGTGTGTGTGGTGTGTGTGCGGTGCGTGTTGCGTTCGCGATTACAAATATGTGATGCAATATGTGTATGCGTGTAGTGTGTGTGTGTGCTACATTGTGATCATTACATTAACTTAATATTTTTTTAAATTCCAATGTTGGCTAAATGTCCCCCCTGCAAATGTTGGCTAAATGTCCGTTGGCTAAGTGTCCGTTGGCTAAATGTCCGTTGGCTAAGTGTCCATTGGCTAAATGTCCGTTGGCTAAGTGTCCGTTTGGCTAAATGTCCGTTGGCTAAGTGTCTATTGGCTAAATGGCCGTTGGCTAAATGTCCGTTGGCCAATTATCCGTTGGCTAAATGTCCGTTGGCTAAATGTCCCCGGATTTCGTGTTCTTCAGTACAATAAAGAATATTGGACAAACACGTTGCGAAATCAAATGGTAATGTAGAATACTTAGGTGAGAGGGTATTGCACATTATCTGTTTTATCACAGGCACCTTCGATGGTGGAGAGAGAGAGAGAGAGAAAGAGAGAGAGAGAGAAGAGAGATGAGAGAGAGAGAGAGAGAGAGAGAGAGAGAGAGAGTGGGAGGGAGAGAGAGAGAGAGAGAGAGAGAGAGAGAGAGAGAAGAGAGGAGAGGGGGGGGGGGTACGCACAGATGCACACACACCACACACACACACACACACACACACACAGGCAGACACATATATTCTAATTTCAGGTCTCCCCCCCCCCCCCCCCCCCCCCCCTAAAATTAACATTATTTTACGCGTTTTACATTCTAGGCATAATTTAAAAGCATGTTTTCAGCATAAATAAGGCATAATGCACCAATAATATGAATCGCAGTTTAGCCTATTCTTGAACGTAATGATTACGTTGGTAAAGGAAGACCTCTTTAGCCTTTAAAAAAAAAAATCGTTCAAACAATTATAAATGACTTCACAAAGGAAATGCCAAACACAAGGCAACTTGGATTTTCCAAGAGAACAGAAGGAGTGGGAGGAAAGGACAGAGAAAAAGGAGTAAACCTAGGAGATAGGGTTGGAGCAAAGGGGTGGGGATCATCGAAGTAGCACCTAGTGCTGGGAACAAAGACTGGCTGCACTTCTACCATCGATTCCCACGGAGTGGGGGGGGGGGGGGGGGGGGGGGGGGGGGGGGGGGGAGAGGGGGGGGGGGGGGGGGGGGGGTCTTTCGCACAAATAGTTCCCCCACATTCTGCAAGTTTTGTGCTTTTTTTCTCTCTTTTCTTCCTCTTCTTCTTCTTCTTCTTTTCTTCTGCGTTCCCGGGGTCATAAGGCCACAATGGGTGCGTGTGTGTCCGTTTTCCAGTTTTCACTGGTGTCCTCGCTGCATTCATTCAGCCGACACATTCCGATTTCGGAGGAGTTTGTGCTTGTGATTTCCTCTAATCTGTTTCTCTCTTTGACTCTGTCTTTTCCCTTTGCTTACTGTCATCCACCATCTTTCTGCGTTTACTGGTCCATTCTCCTGCCTTTTTCATCATCATCATCATCATCATCATATCATGTCCTGCCTTTTCTCTCTAGAAACGCTTACAAGCATGTTCTCCAGTCTCCCGTCCACTAGACATGCTGGGCCCAACTATTTTCTTAGATTTAAGCGCATAACGACTGCATGACGCATCTGCGCTCATAATGGACAGGAAACTGTCAGAGCGATCGATCGATGAAGAAGAAAGAAGATGAATGAAAATCCGTTTAACGTCCTCCGGTCTGAAACAGACACATATGGGACATTAGTAGAAATAAAGATGGTGGGAACGATCCTGGAGGCAATGCCCTGGAGGCAGTGCAACTCCAGGAAAGTAGACGATTTTTTAACGATACCGATAAGAAAGAAGATTCCCACCAAAGCCTATTTATGGTCTACCTGTCTTACGACTAGGACGCAGAAAAGAAAGGGGGCGTAGGCAGGAAGATGGTGAAGGGAAGATGGGAATGAGGGGGGTGGGGGTGGGGGGTGGAGGAGGAGAGGGAGGGGTGTGGTGTGTGTGTGTGTGTGTGTGTGTGTGTGTGTGTGTGTGTGGGTGCTTGCTAAATTCCAGGTTTGGCGAGGAGACAGTAGCTTCTTTCCTGTCCGGAAACAGGAAAGTAAGAAAACCAAGATGGCAAGCCGTATAAGTATGCTCTCAGAAATGGTAAAGGACCGTAGAGAGAGAGAGAGAGAGAGAGAGAGAGAGAGAGAGATGAGAGAGAGAGAGAGAGAGAGAGAGAGAGAGAGAGAGAGAGAGAGAGAGAGAGAGAGAGAGAGAGAGAGAGAGAGAGAGAGAGAGATGAGAGAGAGAGAGAGAGAAGAAGAGAGAGAGAGAGAGAAGAGAGAGAGAGAGAGTGAAGAGAGAGAGAGTGAGAGAGAGAGAGAGAGAGAGAGAGAGATAGAGAGAGAGAGAGAGAGAGAGAGAGGAGGAGAGAGAGAGAGAGAGAGAGAGAGAGAGAGAACTTTGTCCCGCGACCAAGCTGAGCAGCCAAGCATGTGAGCATGAGTCAGTTGATTTAATTAAAATTCACTAGAGGTGGGGGGGAAAAACCGGTTTGAACCGAAAAAACGGTGCTAAACGTTTGCGGTTCGAAAAACCGGTTCGAGTTTCTGTGAACCGGTTTTTTTTAACTGCAAACTGAAAGTAAGTTTTTTCTTAGAATAACGCATTCTTTTCGAAGAACAACACTGATTCTCAGCGCAGATTGGGTGTTTGTAAACCAAGAGTAGCTGTTACTACTCGTAGTTTGTGGTGGTGTATGGCTTTGACTTTGACTGAGTGTTGAGTTGAGTGTGTGTGTGTGTGTGTGTGTGTGTGTGTGTGTGTGTGTGTGTGTGTGTGTGTGTGTGTGTGATAAGTCGTAAGTTTCTTTATTATGTGTGTGTGTGTGTGTGTGTGTGTGTGTGTGTGGTGTGTGTGTGTGTGTGTGTGTGTGTGTGTGTGTGTGTGTGTGTGTGTATGTATGTGCGCGCGTGCGTGCGTGCGTGTGTGTGAATATTCCGACAAATAAATAATGTGTTTACATAGGTCAAACTAGTGATGCGAGTACTGGTTAAAAAACCGGTTTGGTAAAAACCGGTTCGAAGAGGGAAAACCGGTTTGAAACCGGTTCGGATTTTTGAACCGGTTCTCAACTCTAAAAGTCACACGTGATAATGGTCGTGAGTGTAAGACTAGATACGTTAATTTAATCTAGAGTTGTAAACGTCAATTCTTAGACCTTTGTTTTGCCACACTGTTCGCATTGATGACATCTCTTTGAAATAGCTGGTGTGCCAGTCATCACTGTGGAGATACAGGTGAAAAGTATGCCAATTTGTAAAGTAATGACCGGTTTATAGTGTACTTAGTATGCTGTATTTTGTAACATTTTTCGTTTTGTTTCGTTGTTTCGTTTTTTTCCGCTTTTTTTTTTCTTTCCTTTTTTCTTGTTTTCTTTTTTTACTTCTGTTGCTTTTTCTAGTTATAAATGGGTGCATGATGTATATTTGCTTAGTTTATTTTTCTTATTCCAATGCAGTTGATTTTCTCATAGCTATTCAAGTACATTCATGATGCAGCCTTATGTTCGTAACTGAAACGTTTTTGAGTGCGCTTATAAGCTTATAACTTGTTGTGCTCATGAAATAATGTGTGAATACTGCAATATATTATGTCAATAAACTTTGTTTTATCAAACAAAATGATCGGTCCAATAGTTTAAACTGTTAAGGCTGAAACGTAGTTCTGTCACGACAAACAGACGACGAAACGCACAGCCAGTTCCTCGTCCCAGTTGCAACGCACTCCAGGTCTTACATATTGAGAAACTGGGACCATAATTTCACCGTAAAAGCCCCCCGTGCTGAGAGAGTCAGACTACCTGTATTCAGGGGACACGCGGAAGGACGAAGGTGGGTCCTGGGAAGAATCACCCAGGGAGGGATCAGTTTACACAGATAAGAACGACACACCGATCGAGGAGGCCATGGGGGAAGAAGCTAGCATTGGGGCCAGAAGGAATGCTTTGGTAAAGGTCCGTGTACACGTTAACAACAACATTCACAAGATATTTACATTTCCCCGTGGCAACACAGTGAGCTGTAAGTCATCGAGGCCATGGGGGAAGAAGCTAGCATTGGGTCCAGAAGGAATGCTTTGGTAAAGGTCCGTGTACACGGTAACACTATTCACAAGATATTTCCATTTCCCCGTGGCAACACAGTGAGCTGTAAGTCATCGAGGCCATGGGGGAAGAAGCTAGCATTGGGTCCAGAAGGAATGCTTTGGTAAAGGTCCGTGTACACGGTAACACTATTCACAAGATATTTCCATTTCCCCGTGGCAACACAGTGAGCTGTAAGTCATCGAGGCCATGGGGGAAGAAGCTAGCATTGGGTCCAGAAGGAATGCTTTGGTAAAGGTCCGTGTACACGTTAACACTATTCACAAGATATTTCTATTTCCCTTTGGCAACACAGTGAGCTGTAAGTCATCGAGGCCATGGGGGAAGAAGCTAGCATTGGGTCCAGAAGGAATGCTTTGGTAAAGGTCCGTGTACACGGTAACACTATTCACAAGATATTTCCATTTCCCCGTGGCAACACAGTGAGCTGTAAGTCATCGAGGCCATGGGGGAAGAAGCTAGCATTGGGGCCAGAAGGAATGCTTTGGTAAAGGTCCGTGTACACGGTAACACTATTCGCAAGGGAAATGAATAAGGGGAAGTAACTTCTGGTAATTAACTCCCTTTTAACAAAGTTATTTATGGCACCTATTCGCCTAGCAAAGTGCAAGTAGCTGCCCCAAGTTCATCCTCACTATTCACAAGATATTTCTATTTCTCCGTGGCAACACAGTGAGCTGTAAGTCATATTTATTTAAGAGTGGGCTATCACTGTGTTGCTATGGGGAAATAGAAATATCTCGTGAATAGTGTCAACGTGTACACAGACCTGAACATTGGGGCCTCGCGCTTCCCTTCCCCGAGATCACATCCGATGTTCCCCCGTATCTATGTGGCCCGGACTGTATGGTTTTCTTCTTCTTCTTCTTCTTCTTCGTCTGCGTTCCCAGGCCATATGGCCATAATGGGTAAGGTATGTACGTGTCCGGTTTTCAGTTTTCACTGGTCTCCCTCGCTGCGTACAGCCAACACATTCCGATTTCGGAGGAGCTCAAAGGAGAAAACATTATTTGGAAGATTGTTTTGAAGAAAAGGCAGGAGAACGGTCCAATAAGCTAGAAAGATAGTATGACAGAAAGCAAAGGAAAAGGGCAGAGTCAAAGAGAGTGGCAGATTAGAGGACGTTACAAGCACAGAACCTCCAGAAGGTGGGGGAACCATTTTTACGACCCCCCCCCCCCCCTCCACCGGTATTCCAACGGGGAGAGACTCGTGGAGGGGGCGGAGTCGTCCAGCTCCCCGTATGGAGGCACGAGGCATCCACCCACTGCCCCCACTGTACGGTTTATTGTTGTTTATTTACTTTCTTGTTTTCCAACACAAATGCTCGATATGTGTGGTGCACATGCATGAATCTTTCATTAACAAAGTCATAAAATTTGAGCAAGATTCTTTGAACGGTTTTGAAAATATGAAGCAAAAAGTAAAAGTATGGGTGCACACACACCCATTGGGTACGGGAATTAAACAAAACTTTATTTTTTTAAACAAGTTTACACAATACAGTAGCAGCGACATCAATTTGCAATAGAGTACAACAAGCAATGCCTTATGCATGGTACTCAAACTTATATGAAAGGTTACATGACACTGGCTTATGCATGGTACTCAAACTTATATGAAAGGTTACATGACACTGG
Source organism: Phymorhynchus buccinoides (assembly GCA_017654935.2). NCBI lineage: Eukaryota > Metazoa > Mollusca > Gastropoda > Neogastropoda > Raphitomidae > Phymorhynchus > Phymorhynchus buccinoides. The sequence continues at coordinate 13,023,848 of CM065699.1, forward strand.
CTTATGCATGGTACTCAAACTTATATCAAAGGTTACATGACACTGGCTTATGCATGGTACTCAAACTTATATCAAAGGTTACATGGCACTGCCTTATGCATGGTACTCAAACTTATATGAAAGGTTACATGACACTGCCTTATGCATGGTACTCAAACTTATATGAAAGGTTACATGGCACTGCCTTATGCATGGTACTCAAACTTATATGAAATGTTACATGGCACTGGCTTATGCATGGTACTCAAACTTATATGAAAGGTTACATGACACTGCCTTAATTATGCATGGTACTCAAACTTATATGAAAGGTTACATGGCACTGGCTTATGCATGGTACTCAAACTTATATGAAAGGTTACATGGCACTGCCTTATGCATGGTACTCAAACTTATATCAAAGGTTACATGGCAATGGCTTATGCATGGTACTCAAACTTATATCAAAGGTTACATGGCAATGGCTTATGCATGGTACTCAAACTTATATGAAAGGTTACATGGCACTGCCTTATGCATGGTACTCAAACTTATATCAAAGGTTACATGGCACTGCCTTATGCATGGTACTCAAACTTATATCAAAGGTTACATGGCACTGCCTTATGCATGGTACTCAAACTTATATCAAAGGTTACATGACACTGCCTTATGCATGGTACTCAAACTTATATCAAAGGTTACATGGCACTGCCTTATGCATGGTACTCAAACTTATATGAAAGGTTACATGGCACTGGCTTATGCATGGTACTCAAACTTATATCAAAGGTTACATGGCACTGCCTTATGCATGGTACTCAAACTTATATGAAAGGTTACATGACACTGCCTTATGCATGGTACTCAAACTTATATGAAAGGTTACATGGCACTGGCTTATGCATGGTACTCAAACTTATATCAAAGGTTACATGACACTGCCTTATGCATGGTACTCAAACTTATATCAAAGGTTACATGACACTGCCTTATGCATGGTACTCAAACTTATATGAAAGGTTACATGACACTGGCTTATGCATGGTACTTGGGGTGGTTTATGCATGGTACTCAAACTTATATGAAAGGTTACATGGCAATGCCTTATGCATGGTACTCAAACTTATATGAAAGGTTACATGACACTGCCTTAATTATGCATGGTACTCAAACTTATATGAAAGGTTACATGACACTGCCTTAATTATGCATGGTACTCAAACTTATATGAAAGGTTACATGACACTGCCTTAATTATGCATGGTACTCAAACTTATATGAAAAGTTACATGGCACTGGCTTATGCATGGTACTCAAACTTATATCAAAGGTTACATGGCAATGGCTTATGCATGGTACTCAAACTTATATGAAAAGTTACATGGCACTGACTGCCGGACAAAATACAACAGAAGGAACAGCACAAATAGCATCAATGAGAATAACATAGAGTGCTAAGACGCTCTAGACCACCAGCATCGCGCGGCAGCATTATCGGCGTCCAGTGACCTTGACCTTTGACATTTTCATTTTTGAATTTGGGCCGAGATATAGACAGGGACAACATAGACACGGGAGCAGTTAAAGACGGGGACATGATTATAAAGTGAAGAATATAGAGACGGGTCACATTGAGAGGAAACTGGCGACACATAGAGATGGGGACACATCGCTTCGTGACCCCTTCCCCTGTAGCAGGCTTTGCCTCTTCGAAACTGCACCCTTCTTTTTGCTTCATGCTCATCCCCATCTATTCTCCCCCATCAGTTCCCCACCCCCAAAATACACACACACACACACCACACACACACACACACACACACACACACACACCCACACACACACACACACACACACACACACACACCACCCACACACACACACACACACGACACACACAACCACACACACGACACACACACACACACCACACACACACACACACACACAAACACACACACACAACACAGATTGTCACACCACCTACAAACAAACACACACACACACACACACACACACAACACACACATACATACACACAACCAAACACACACCACACACACACACGCTGCGCGTGGGGGCGCGGCGCGCGCACACACACAACACACACACAACATACATACACACCACACGGCATACACACACACCCACACACACACACACATCAACAACACACACTACAGCACACACACACACACACACACAACACCAAAACACAAACAACGCACCACACACACGCGCGTGCGTGCGCGCGCTGCGCGGCGATGCGCACACACACTCACATAACACACATACATCCACACACACACACACACACACACGTCGCGCACACGCACGCACACACACGCACACACACACACACTTATAAGCGCAGGTGAGGGAACAAGAGAAATTGTGCAGGCAGCGTTTGCTGTGCAGACAATAGAGTTTCTACGGCTCCCGAAAAGAGTAGGTTGAAGTTCTCATACAGCAATGTAAAACAGGTGGCTCCTCTTAAACAATGCCCTGTATGTCTGTCTATGTCTGAATCTCTCCCTCTGTCTGTCTGTCTGTCTACCTCTGTATGTCTGTCTGTATGTCTACTCTCTCTCTCTCTCTCTCACTCAAAACATCTTCGTCTCACCTGCCTCTCTCTCAACCTGTCTCTCACTCAGTCGTCTCTCGCTCTCTCCTCCCTGACAATAACACAATTTCTTTGAGTTTGTTGAGTCTCTCTCCTCTCTCTCTCCTCTCTCCTCTCTCTCACTCTCTCTCTCGTCTCGTCTCTCTCTCTCTCTCCCATCTCGTCGTTCTCTCTCTCCTCCATCTCCCACGTCACTGCTCCTCTCTTCTTTCTTCCTCCATCCTCCCATCGTCTCCCCGCTCTCTCTTCTACCTTCTCTCTCTCTCTCTTCTCTCTCTCTCTCTCTCTGCTTTCAGATGTCTCTATCTCTCTGATCTCTCTCTCAACACCAACAAAGAGAGAATAAGCGAGAAGACGTTCTTTCAGTTTGACAACATTGGTAAAACTCGAGACATCATTAAAACCTATTATAAAAAAAAGGGGGATTCTCCTCGGGCTAAGTTCTCAGCTACAACTCAATTACCTCACAGGTGCGAATGTGTGTGTGTGGCTAACTTAGAAAACCCAGGTGTCAAAAGGGATCTGCCTGCATCCCCGTTGCGTAGGGTTGCGTGACGAAAAGCCGCCCCGACAGAACAGAGACGCCATAAAAAGGGATTGCAAGATCCTTAGGGTCCGTTTACAAATGGACCATATGTGTGTCTGATTCAGAACAAGATGACGTAAAACACCATTTTTTTTTCTTCTTCTTAGGGTCCACATACTCTACGCCGTCCCCCGCCCCCCCACCCCCCCCCCATGGGGAGTTGTCGGGGCGACAGGGTGGAAAACGTCCACCCCGCGTCCTTTCTTTGAAGCTTGGCAGGGCTCTCAGCAATGTAAGTGGAGGAAACGGGACATATAGTACAGGGCAGGACACAACACATCAGTCCTGTCTGGTAGGGAGAAGGTCCTTTTTATGAAAAAAAAAAAAAAAAAAAACAAAATTTTTTGGGGCAGACGTTTCGGACTATAAGCCCGTTTTCAATGCAAGGAGGACTTGCAACAAAACGGAGACACAACAAAAGTGACAGCAAGCAGGAAGCGATGGAAGAAGAACGAAGAAGAAGAACAGCCCTAGCTAGCCCTCGTTGCTGTTGTTTGTTGTTGTCTTAACCCCTGGCTTAAGAGAATCCCATGGGATCTTCTTTTCTTCTTCTTCGATCGCTCGGACCATAGTTTCCTGGTCATTAATATGAGCGCAGATGCGTCAATGCTGTGCCGTTTTATGTGCCTAACTAAGAAATACTTAGGCCCAGCAAGTCCGACTTCGGCTGGAGGGAATCTTTCTGAAAGTGTTTCATGAAAAAAAGGCAAGAGAATGGACTGGTAACAAAGCAGAAAGATAGTAGGTGACAGCAAGCAAAAGGAAAAGGCAGAGTCAAAGAGAATGACAAATTAGAGGAAGTTACAAGCATAGAAGAACTCCGGGAAGGTTGGGGGGAACTATGTATACAAACAGTACCCCCCGGTAATCCCCCCGGAGGAACCCCAGGGATCAATCCCAGCCGAAGCACTCGAACACTAATTATACAAAAAGCAGCAGCTAGGGTAATGAGAAACATTACGTGGGTGAACCGTTTTTCGAATTAAACCCCCGCAAACGTGGGCAGCCACACTCAGACTTCGGAGGATGAAGATTTTTTACTGATATGATGACAATTATGCAAAGATAGATTGTCATGGCTTAAAGCTAACACTGACGCACCACGATTAAGTCGCTTGGTTGTTTTTTTCTCTCTAGGTAGCTGTGACACACATACACATGTCCCCATCTTCAAATTGAGGCTGCTCTTTAAAAAATGATATTTCGGTTTGAATTTGGGGGCATTTGTATGGGAGTGAGACCTGGTCAAAACAAGATTTATTTCCATCTATAAGAGGAAAAACACGTGAAAACCGTGATTTTTTGTCACGTGGATCTCTGGTGGATCTTTCTTTAGACATCCCGACAATCCCCGCACAACCAACCGTGCAGAGTATAACATTTTGATGTAGCCTTTGGCGTTCTAGTTTATGTCAAGCTGGTCTGACACAGCCTCATGCCCAAGGCAAAGCCAGTAGCCCTGTTGAGGCAGAACAGACAAGAACGTCTTGTGAGAAAGATGACAAACTTGGACGACTTCCTGCAGACCTAATCAAGGTATGGGAGAATGCTGATCAAGGCCAAAATAACACAAAGTTGGCAGGAAGTGTGTGGCCTCGCAAATCGCCAGTTGACGGTAGCCAGTAATACAATTATCCTATTGGAATATTTTTTTTAATAAGGCGGTTTCACTGCCCTTGGGAAAAAAAGGTAAAATTTTGGCTGCAATAATTTCTGCCAGAGTTCTTTTTCCTGTGCTGTCCTTCAATTTTAATCCGTGTCTCCTGTTGTTACAGCTCCCACATTATTGACTTCCTATGTGAAAGCAAAACAACAATTTCTCTTTTCAGAGATAATAAAGATGTTTTGATTTGATTGATTGATTGAACAACAACAACAAAACAATGTTTAGATCTGATTTCAGAACCTGGGTTCACTTTTGCGGTTCATGAATTACATCTAATCTAATTTGGTCATTATTTCCTGATGTTGTGTAGGCTATTTTCATTTGGAGCTGTTTGAACCAGTCGGACATTTTGCGACACACTCGGTTCAGTGAAGAAGAAAAACAAGAATAGAAATTTGATGGTTTGCACCGATCGTGTATTTGTTTGTTCGTATCGATTATCGACTTGCTAAATGGGCTTAATGGCTTACTAGCAATAAACATTCATCAATTTGTTTTATTCATTCTCTCCTCTCGCTCTCGCTCTCTTCCTCTCTCATCATCTTCATCGCCCTCTCGTTCTCATCTGTCTCTCGATCTTCATCATCTCTCTCGCCTCTCTCACTCTCTCTCTCCCTCTCCTCTCTCTAATATGTCTTGTCTCTCTCTCATCTCCTCTCCAGTCTCCCTCTCGCTCTCTCGACTCTCCTCTCAGCTTCTGCTTTGTAAATAAACCCTTTCGCTTATCAATCTGCCCTCCCTCTTCTGTCTCCTCCCGCACTGTCTCTCGGACAAAAAAACCACCCAGCTATTGTTCTAAACAAACCACCCCAACCCCTTCTTATCACAGGGAGGTGGTGGTGGTGTTGTGGAAATCTAAGTACTAATACCGTGAAGGGAAGGAGTTCTAAGGATGGGAAGCACACGAAGTATCATCAAAGAGCGTAGGCTAGTATACTAAGCTCTTGGTATCAATGATGAAGCTGTTGTGTCCCTTTTTCCAGCGTTTTGTGGTCGTGCCAGGACTTGTGTCGACTGCTGTAGGGACTGTTGACTAATTCGTCTTTTGTAGTAAAGACCCACCCACTGTCTACTATACCCATCCTTGTCTGTCCCGTTATTCCTTACCGACAGGAACATCCGCTCTTTCTCTCTTTATTGCTACTGCAAAGAACACCTTTATGCAAGAGTGAATTCCCTTGGTGTGTGGGTGAAAAGAATGGTTTCAGTACTGAACAACAAGGGATCTAATCCTCCGCCACCTAAGCAACCCTATTTTGGAGGCCACTAAATATGGCTGCCTTTCGCAAGAAGTGAAATGCCCTTGTCGTAACTGACTACACAAGGGAATCACTTCCCTCGCTCACTGTCATGGGCGTTAATAAACCCCGCTTAGTGTTTTCTTAGAAAATTAGATGGCAACCAATTCCATTTATTTCACCTAACATTATTTGGGTGGATGGTTAATGACTTGGTTTTTGATCATGGACCACTACATTAAGTGTAATCTAGGATCCTTGAGTTTTGATTATGATACGAATACTCATCTTAGGTATTTTATTTCAATTTCAAAACAGCAATTAATAGGTAAGAATGACCAAACCCATTCCAGAAGAAACAATGTTTTGTATGTGCGGGGGGTAGCTAGGTTAAAGAGAGAGACCTATCTTTAAATGCTGGATTACTTGTTTCAACAGGACGCTTAAAAGTTATGGCGAATTGGCTGGACAGTGAGAAAGGGTCACACAACACACACAAACACACGCATGCACTTGCAGCGCGCGTAGCGCGCCACACACCCCACACGCAAACACAAACCACACAAAACTCACGACCTGCACACCACCACGCCAACACACAACTCCAAACACACACAACACACACCGTCGCTTTTCTCTTTCCTCTCGATCCTCATTTCCATTTTCCTATTACTGACTACTGTGTCCGGTTTGTCTTTAATTAACCTGTCTTTCCATCTAGATCTACCATCCCGTCCTCTCCCGTCTCTTCTGTCTTCTGTCTGTCTGTCTGTCTGTCTCTCTCGTCTCTCTCTCGCATCTCTCAGCACTCTCTCTCCTCTCGTCCGTCGGCACTCATCGGGCCTCCCTCTCCGTCTCTCCCTCCTCTCTCGTCGCTCCTCTCCTCTCTCTCTCTCTCTCTCCCAACGGACCTGCATCTATCAAAAACATCTGTGACGCACTAATCGCACCCCACACCCCGCCCCCAGAAACCGCACTTTGCACCTCCCCCCACCCCCCCCCCCACCCCATATGACCAGCCCCTTTTAACCTTTCACCTTTCTCTACGCACCTCACAGTTCCACACCCTCACCCTATTGCGCAACGTTGCACCTCCAATTGGGAGTTCCCTGTTCTCTCTGTCTGTCTGTCTGTCTGTCTGTCTGTCTGTCTTCCGCTCTCTCCTCTCTCGTCTCTCTCTCATTCTCTCTCTCTCTGTCTCTCCCCCCTCTCTCTCTCTCCTTCGTCGTGCTCTCTCAGGTCAGCGATCCTCCGCTCTCTCTCTCATCCTCTACTCTCGTCGTCTCTCTCTCTCTCGTCTCTCTTTTGTCTGGGATTTTTGTTATATCTTGATACTGTAATGTTACAGATAACGTGTGAACCATTACATCATTTGTTTTTTTTTTGCGTAGTATTTATTTATTGAATATCATTGGTTGATCTACTTGTTTGTTTATTCGTACTTGTGTTCTTTATTTTAATTTTTAGCGGACCGTTATCAAAGAAGTATTGTGACTTATTGCAGTTTATCCTCATTAAACATTATCGAGTTCGAGTTCGAGTTCTCTCTCTCTCATCTCAGTCATCTGCTCCATTCCATCTTGGTGGTTATCGACCGGAGCCATAGGCTGCATGCAGCCCACCCAGCACAGCTTTTCTAGTCTACCTAGGTCAGTTCCACCGTATTGATTTTTTCTATACACAAAGAAGAAAGTTAAGCACCCCCCCAACACTGTTTTTTTGCTGTAGATGAGATTGACATACGGGGAGATTTATTGTAAATAATAAATAAAGAATGAAAACAACATTGATTGGTAAATGTTAAAGTTTGACTATCTGACTATAATAAAACGCCATAATTTAATGTATGGTTTTTGCAAATGCTTCTGATATTTTGAACCAAAAGGGTAAAAGGTCAAGATTGCCACTCCCCGTAACACATTTCTCGGTTAAAATTGCATTTTTTTTTTTTCTCGTTTTTGCCTTTCTTACAATACATAAAAATGTATTTTAGAACCCTTTTTAGCTAATAACCTTTTTGGAATACTAACCCTATCCCTAACCCTAGACCTAGCCCTACCCCTAAAGATATAAGACGGAAAAACCAACGAACCACAACTGTGATAAAATCGACGCGCGTGTCTGCTGCAGTACATAATGGGGGGTAAGGGTTAGGTTTTTAGGGCTATGTTTAGGTTAGTGTAGTTTTAAAAAAAAAATTTTTATCCAAAAAGATAATTAGCGAAAGATGTTCCTATATAACAGCTTTAAATGATGTAAAAGATAAGGCAAAAACGGAAAAATACACAATTAACCTTAAATGCAGGGGGGGGGGGGGGGGGGGGGGGGGGGGGGGGGGGGGGGGGGGGGGGTGGGGGGGGGGGCACTACCTTGCTTGTCCATGTTCAAATTAAAAAATAAACTACGCCATGTTTAAAAAAAATTATGGAGGCGCAATATTTCATATGGCTATCTGAAAAGGGGAGTTCATTATTGTGGGCAAACGTCAGGAGGAGTGTCCAAACCTCATTTGGCAACTCAAGTTCGTACGTGTGTTTCCTCCCTGTGCCTGGATGACTGCTTCAACCCTGCTTAAACGGAATATGGTAGCAACACAACAACAACAACATACGGTATTTTACGGGA
>CM065699.1:13033067-13043067 GCA_017654935.2 Phymorhynchus buccinoides
CATAGGGAAAAGGCAGAGTCAAAGAGAGTGGCAGATTAGAGGAAGTTACAAGCACAGAACTTCAAGAAGTTGGGGGGAACTATTTTTTTACGAACCCCCCCCCCCCCCCCCCCCCCGGTATCCCCACGGGGAGAGACTCGTGGAGGGGGCGGGGTCGTCCAGCTCCCCGTATGGAGGCACGAGGCAACCACCCACTGCCCCTATGTGTCATCCTCATTGTGCCCCCTTCTATATTATATGTCCCTGTATTTATGTGTCCCCGTCTCTAATTGTCCCTCGTATTAGGGTCGGGGTTAGAACCAGGGTTAAGATGCAGATCCATCGCCCCATCATCAATGTCTTGGTTCATTGTATTTTTTTTTCAGTCGCCCTATGTTTTCTTCTTCTTCTTCTTCTTCTTCTTCTTCGATCGCTCAGACTATAAGCTCGTTTTCAATGCAAGGAGGACACGCTACCAAAAGGAGACACAACAAAAGTGACAGCAAGCAGGAAGCGATGAAAGAAGAAGGAAGAAGAACAGCCCTAGCTAGCCCTGTTGCTGTTGTTGTTGTTGTTGTCTTACCCTGGCTTAAGGACTCCAGGGATCTTCTTCTTCTTCTTCTTCGATCGCTCAGACACGTTTCCTGTCAAATTATGAGCGCAGATGCGTCATGCTGCCGTTATGCGCCTAAGTAAGAAATAGTTAGGTCCAGCAAGTCCGACTTCGGCTGGAGGAAATCTTCTTGAAAGTGTTGTCGTGAAAAAAGTCAGGAGAATGGACCGGTTAGGCAGAAAGATAGTAGATGACAGTGAGCAAAGGGAAAAGGCAGTCAAAGAGAGTGGCCGATTAGAGGAAGTTACAAGCACAGAATTTCCAGAAGGTGGGGGAACTATTTTTACGAAAGGCCCTCAGTATCCCCACGGGGGGATGTATGTTTTTAATTGTCGAAAAGGAAGAAAATTGACTTTGAATATAGAAAACGAAGATTTATGTAGTCAATCTGCAATGACAAAGGCAAGACTGAAAAAACCCTTCATAGAACTGAGAAAATGGAGGGGATGGGGTCTTTGCCGAATCAGTGATAGGGTTAGGGTTTAAGGTTAGTGTTTGTGCTAGGATTCGGGTAAGGCATAGGGTTAGGCCGGGTTCACATTAGACGCATAAGTTCCGTACGGAAAACCCTAAATAAGTGGAAGAAAGAAGGATAAACGTTTACGCATATAGAGGAAATTCGGACACGTGCGCAAATCTTTTCCCCTTCTTTCTTTTACTTATTTACGGATTGCGCACGGGTTTCCGCACAAAATATCCGCATGTATGTGTACGTACCCTTAGGGTTAAGAAACACAAAAATATGGAAAGATTAGATATAAGACAGGGCCACATAGGGACGGGGACATAATAGAAACGGGGACACATAGACACAGAATTTGTGTCAGATACTGATAGAGACATCCTCCCAAGCCGGAGTGTAGCTGCTCGCATGGCGGGGTAATAAGAAAAAAGTGTCACACGTATTTCGACAATAGTAAACTTTAAGACCCGGTAGTTAACTTGGATTGTGTTTCAGTGACAAGATTGTCCCAAAACGATTTGGCCATGTGTGTCGGCTGTGCGCAGCGGGGAGACCAGTGAAAACTGAGAACCGGACACATGCGTACCTTACCCATTATGGCCCCTAGCTGGCGCATTTGTACCATAGTGTTCAAGTGCTTCGGCTGTTGGGATGATCCCTGGAGTCTATAAGCCATGGTAAAACAACAACAAGTGATAGAGACAGGGACAAACAGAGATGGGAGCACATCGCTATGTACCCGTACCGCCAGTGGCTGACATCAGAAACGCAGATAATTAGCTGAGGTCTTTGTCATCGTCAGTGAAGATTACAGAAGCCGGAACCAGGCTATGATTAATTCAATTAACTAAAATGCCTTCAGAAGCGAACACTATATCCACGCTTCTTGATAAAGCGAATCGTAATAAAGAAAGTGGACATCACGTGTAGGAACAAACATGGGACAGGTAGAAACTGTAGGCACGGGGGGAAATCTGTAATAGATGAGGACTATTGTCGCTGTTTCTTTATAGTATACCAAAGATATTCTAAAAGGGTAAGATGGATTACTTAAAAGCTCGGCGAACCGGGCTGATAGAGTTATCGTTAGTGCGGACGTGTACACTATTCACAGTGGAGGCTATCCAAAACCTCGGACTGGAACTTGAACGGTGAATTCAACTGGCATATCGATGTGTAAAATGTGTCACGTTTCAAAGGGACATAACCAGTGTTTCTGTCCTCACTACTCATATAGGGAAAAGAGACCGGATGTTTATCTTCCCCTGTACAGTCTTTGATTATACGCCTGCTCGCACATTACGTTCAGTCTCCGACCCCTTCAGATCCCTAGGTATAATAAGCTTTCAACTGTTGGTCGGTGCTCTTTTGCTGTTTCAGGACCAACCTCCTGGAATAAACTTACTCTCTCCCTCCGTCAGCGACCGACCCTCTCTGCTTTCAAATCAAACGTCAAAACCCACCTGTTTCCCCGTCAATGAAGCTCTTTCTCGCTTTCCCTCCTCTTTCTCGCCTTTAGGACCATTTCTCAAACGTGTGTGTGTGTGTGTGTGTGCGTGTGCGTGCGCGCGTGTGCGTGTGCGTGCGTGTTATCTTTGTTTTAATGCGTTATGGATGTTTAACCTGTGTGTGCGCTTCGATTTGATTTCTATCAAGATTTAGCATTGTATACATACTGTATGTTGTTGTTGTTTCTCTCCCACAGAGACAAACATGTATGTACTTACTGGAATATTCAGATAATTGTCAGTGGATGCCTTAGGCCGGGTTCACATTAGACGCGTAAGTTCCGTACAGAAAACCCTAAATAAGTGGAAAGAAAGAAGGATAAAAAGTTACGCATATAGGGAAAAATTTGGACACGTGCGCAAATCTTTTCCCTAAACTTTGTTTCACTTATTTATGGACTTGCGCACGGGTTTCCGTATGGAATATCCGCTTCTGTGTGTGACACGGCCTTAGAGTCAAAACGGACTACCTTCAGAGTGTCCATTGACTTATTATCTGAATATTCCAGTAAGTACATACATGTTTGTCTCTGTGGGAGAGAAACAACAACAACATACAGTATGTATACAATGCTAAATCTTGATAGAAATCAAATCGAAGCGCACACACAGGTTAAACATCCATAACGCATTAAAACAAAGATAACACGCACGCACACGCACACGCGCGCACGCACACGCACACACACACACACACACACACGTTTGAGAAATGGTCCTAAAGGCGAGAAAGAGGAGGGAAAGAGAGAAAGAGCTTCAATGACGGGGAAACAGGTGGGTTTTGACGTTTGATTTGAAAGCAGAGAGGGTCGGTCGCTGACGGAGGGAGAGAGGAAGTTTGTTCCAGGAGGTTGGTCCTGAAACAGCAAAAGAGCGCCGACCAACAGTTGAAAGCTTATACCTAGGGATCTGAGAGGGGTCGGAGACTGAACGTAATGTGCGAGCAGGCGTATAATCAAAGACTGTACAGGGGAAGATAAACATCCGGTCTCTTTTCCCTATATGAGTAGTGAGGACAGAAACACTGGTTATGTCCCTTTGAAACGTGACACATTTTACACATCGATATGCCAGTTGAATTCTCCGTTCAAGTTCCAGTCTGAGTTTTTGGATAGCCTCCACTGTGAATAGTGTACACGTCCGCACTAACGATAACTCTATCAGCCCGGTTCGCCGAGCTTTTAAGTAATCCATCTTACCCTTTTAGAATATCTTTGGTATACTATAAAGAAACAGCGACAATAGTCCTCATCTATTACAGATTTCCCCCCGTGCCTACAGTTTCTACCTGTCCCATGTTTGTTCCTACACGTGATGTCCACTTTCTTTATTACGATTCGCTTTATCAAGAAGCGTGGATATAGTGTTCGCTTCTGAAGGCATTTTAGTTAATTGAATTAATCATAGCCTGGTTCCGGCTTCTGTAATCTTCACTGACGATGACAAAGACCTCAGCTAATTATCTGCGTTTCTGATGTCAGCCACTGGCGGTACGGGTACATAGCGATGTGCTCCCATCTCTGTTTGTCCCTGTCTCTATCACTTGTTGTTGTTTTACCATGGCTTATAGACTCCAGGGATCATCCCAACAGCCGAAGCACTTGAACACTATGGTACAAATGCGCCAGCTAGGGGCCATAATGGGTAAGGTACGCATGTGTCCGGTTCTCAGTTTTCACTGGTCTCCCCGCTGCGCACAGCCGACACACATGGCCAAATCGTTTTGGGACAATCTTGTCACTGAAACACAATCCAAGTTAACTACCGGGTCTTAAAGTTTACTATTGTCGAAATACGTGTGACACTTTTTTCTTATTACCCCGCCATGCGAGCAGCTACACTCCGGCTTGGGAGGATGTCTCTATCAGTATCTGACACAAATTCTGTGTCTATGTGTCCCCGTTTCTATTATGTCCCCGTCCCTATGTGGCCCTGTCTTATATCTAATCTTTCCATATTTTTGTGTTTCTTAACCCTAAGGGTACGTACACATACATGCGGATATTTTGTGCGGAAACCCGTGCGCAATCCGTAAATAAGTAAAAGAAAGAAGGGAAAAGATTTGCGCACGTGTCCGAATTTCCTCTATATGCGTAAACGTTTATCCTTCTTTCTTCCACTTATTTAGGGTTTTCCGTACGGAACTTATGCGTCTAATGTGAACCCGGCCTAACCCTATGCCTTACCCGAATCCTAGCACAAACACTAACCTTAAACCCTAACCCTATCACTGATTCGGCAAAGACCCCATCCCCTCCATTTTCTCAGTTCTATGAAGGGTTTTTTCAGTCTTGCCTTTGTCATTGCAGATTGACTACATAAATCTTCGTTTTCTATATTCAAAGTCAATTTTCTTCCTTTTCGACAATTAAAAACATACATCCCCCCGTGGGGATACTGAGGGCCTTTCGTAAAAATAGTTCCCCCACCTTCTGGAAATTCTGTGCTTGCAACTTCCTCTAATCGGCCACTCTCTTTGACTGCCTTTTCCCTTTGCTCACTGTCATCTACTATCTTTCTGCCTAACCGGTCCATTCTCCTGACTTTTTTCACGACACACTTTCAAGAAGATTTCCTCCAGCCGAAGTCGGACTTGCTGGACCTAACTATTTCTTACTTAGGCGCATAACGGCAGCATGACGCATCTGCGCTCATAATTTGACAGGAAACGTGTCTGAGCGATCGAAGAAGAAGAAGAAGAAGATCCCTGGAGTCCTTAAGCCAGGGTAAGACAACAACAACAACAACAGCAACAGGGCTAGCTAGGGCTGTTCTTCTTCCTTCTTCTTTCATCGCTTCCTGCTTGCTGTCACTTTTGTTGTGTCTCCTTTTGGTAGCGTGTCCTCCTTGCATTGAAAACGAGCTTATAGTCTGAGCGATCGAAGAAGAAGAAGAAGAAGAAGAAGAAGAAAACATAGGGCGACTGAAAAAAAAATACAATGAACCAAGACATTGATGATGGGGCGATGGATCTGCATCTTAACCCTGGTTCTAACCCCGACCCTAATACGAGGGACAATTAGAGACGGGGACACATAAATACAGGGACATATAATATAGAAGGGGGCACAATGAGGATGACACATAGGGGCAGTGGGTGGTTGCCTCGTGCCTCCATACGGGGAGCTGGACGACCCCGCCCCCTCCACGAGTCTCTCCCCGTGGGGATACTGGGGGGGGGGGGGGGGGGGGTTCGTAAAAAAATAGTTCCCCCCAACTTCTTGAAGTTCTGTGATTGTAACTTCCTCTAATCTGCCACTGTCTTTGACTCTGCCTTTTCCCTATGCTTTCTATCATGTACTGTCTTTCTGACTTATTGGCCCATTCTCTTGCCTTTTAAAAAAAGAAGAATAATAATAATAAGAAGAAGAAGGAAGAAGAAGATAAGAAGAAGAAGAAGAAGAAGAAGAAGAAGAGAAGAAGAAGCACACACGAGACAAGGGCACATCATATGATCCCGGTGGCATAGTACAATCAGCCAGCACAGACACTCAGCCAACAGTCCACATGCCACAGGCAGGTAAGCAAAGCTGCTGCATGCCTTGACACAGCGCTGATGGTACTGGGAAAGAAACAAAGCGAGCAAATCAGTGTGTGGTGTGTGTGTGTGTGTGTGTGTTGTGTGTGTGTGTGTGTGTTTGTGTGTGTGTGTGTGTGTGTGTGTGTGTGTGTGTGTGAGAGAGAGAGAGAGCGAGAGAGAGAGAGTGCGTGTCAAGTCAAGTCAAGTCAAAGTCAAAGTGATCTTTAATGAGGATGAAATAATAAAGCCTGAAACAGCTTTTGTTTTACATCTTGTAATCTCTCGCTCTCTCTCTCTCTCTCTCTCTCGGATCTCTCTCTCTCTCTCTCTCTCAGCTCTCTCTCTTCTCTCTCTTCTCTCTCTGTCTCTCTCTCTCTCTCTCTCTCCTCTCTCTCTCTCTCATCGCTCTCTCTCTCTCGTCTCTCTCGTCTCTCTCTCTCTCTCTCTCTCTCTCTCTCTCTCAGTAACATTGCCAAGGCCTGTGTGCGACACCCTCATTCGTTGTGTGTGTGTGTGTGTGTGTGTGTGTGTGTGTGTGTGTGTTGTGTGTGTGTGTGTGTGTGTGCGTGCGTGCGTGTGTGTGCGTGTGTGCGTGTGTGCGTGCGTGTGCGTGCGTGTGCGTGCGTGTGTGTATGGGAGAATACGAGCGCGCACATATTATGAGATATGATGAAAAATCAGAGAGGGAGAGAGGGTTGTGGGGGGGGAGACATAAAATGATCAAGAGGGCGGAGAGTGGGAGAGAGAAAGGGGGCGAACGAGTGAACAAGGTATTGAACGAACAAGACAAAACGATAATAAGTAGATGGGGGGGGGGGGGAAGAAAGAAAGAAAGAAAGAAAGAAAGAAATAAAGAAAGAAAGAAGAAAGAAAGGAAAAAAAAAAAAAGATACTGACGATGAAGAAGAGGAGCAAGTCTTCTTTGTGAGTCGTGGGAAGTAAAGTCTTTACTCGTTCTACAGAAACCCAAGGCATAGATATCCTATACTCCGTTTCAATCTTCTTCTTTGATCGCTCAGACAGTATCCTGTCAATTATATATGAGCGCAGATGCGTCATGCTGCCGTTATGCGCCTAACTAAGAAATAATTAGGCCCAGCAAGGCCCGACTTCGGCTGGAGGAAATCGTTTTGAAAGTGTTTCATGAAAAAAGGCAGGAGAATGGACCCGGTAACGTAGGCAGAGAGATAGTAGATGACAGTAAGCAAAAGGGAAACGGCAGAGTCAAAGAGAGTGACAGATTAGAGGGAGTTACAAGCACAGAACTTCCAGAAGGTGGGGGAACTATTTATACAAAAGACCCCCCGGTATCCCCAACGGGGGCTCCATTTCAATGATTTCGAACCTATTATCTCGACATCTTTGCCTGTTATTTCGTTTCCGACCATGACTGCCAGATAGCAGAGGGGGCAGATGCTATTCCGGCGGGCCGGGCTATAATGTGTTGTTTATAAGTGGAGATGCCTTGCCCAGCGGTACATTCCCACTCTCTCTGCCAAAAGGGATTTTGAGGACTGCTGGCGTTTGGGGAATGGTATTTGGTATTTGTTTGTATTTGTTACTTTATGGTCACAGAGGCGTCTCTGTGAAATTCGGGTATCTCCCAGCTGGAGAGCGCGTCGCAGCCAGAGGCGCGCCACCACTTTTTTTTTTTTTTTTTTTTTAAATTTGCAAGCGATTTTTTGTGTGACTGTGATGAGGAAGGAAATGGGGGGGGGGGGGGCATACATTTTAACAAATAGACAACCTTTTCGTTTGATACTGGGTTTAACGTATGTGCTAAGTGCATTGGCACACGGGACCTCGGTTTATCGTCTCATCCGAAAGACTCCACGTTCAGACCGCGGTAAGGCCTAGTGCAGAGTGAGAGGAAAAATCTCCCGTACCCAGGTTCGAACTCGGGTTTATTGTATACGAGGCGAACGCGTTACCTCTGTGCCTCTGTGCCATTCCCCAAAGGCCAACCCATCCCTTTGGCTGCATCACCACAGCCGGTGCCAAGGCGCCCTCGTTTGAGAGCAATAGTCTTCCACAAAAGACTAAACTGTACCATGATTTTCCATTACTGTAGCAATCAGTTATTGCATAGCTCTCGTGTTACTGTTGGCCCTTACTACAAGCTACTGTCAACCAATGACAAAAGCCGTTTGAGCAAAAGAGAAAGAGAGAGAGAGTTTTTACTACTTCACAAAATTGTGTACTTAGCAATCTCCCACTGCATGAAAAAACACACCCAAAAAACCTATTTCAAACTAAAGCCTTCTCATCTTCAAGCCAGATTGTGGGCAAGAACATTCCCCCCCCCCCCCCCCCCCCACCACCCCAAGAAAATCGATCGCATGCAAACAAGCTGGTGACATCTGTGTTCAAATCCCTGCACAAACAAGGTCATGTTTACATCCGCCCTAATAAAAATTCAAAAAATTCGGGACGTTCTCTAAAAATGATTGTCTTTTTATTTTGTCTGCCTGCCTCTTTGTATGTCTGTGAACGTTTTCTACAATGTTTCTGGGGCATTCATTATGACCATGGTAATAAGGTCGTATGTGTCTGGTCTTCACAGCCCTGGTACGGTATTCATGAGTGCACTTTAATCAGTTAACTCGGGTAGTTGTATGTACGTTAGATTAAACTGCCCAAACCTTTGGCTGTTTCTGTAGAAAAGGCAGGTCAAAATGCACTGAAATAATAGGCGACAACATGATAAGTGTGTGTGTGTGTAGCGGTAGTATGAGTGCTCGTGTGCGTGTGTGTGTGTGTGTGTGTGTGTGTGTGTGTGTGTGTGTGTGTGTGTGTGTGTGTGTGTGTGTGTGTGAGTGCGTGCGTGCGTGTGTGCGTGCGTGCGTGCGTCCCATATTCTTTTCAAACAATCACCAATGTATAGTGTTTCCTTCAGCATTTAAAAAATATTGAAATGAACATGCTTGAATTTGATCGTTTATAGACGTATATTCTACTCTGCGTATGCCAGGGTTTCTACCATATTTAATGAGCCCAAAGCGCTTTACAATCCATTTTTCATCAACAAGTAGATAACAAAACAAAAAAGTCTCCTGACAATTTTTCTTTCCTTTTCACTCCACTGTCCCCCGTTTTCTTCTGTCTCCCGTTCTGCATCCCCCCCCCCCCCCCCCCCCCTTTCCAATCCTCTATCGAAAATAACCTTCAAAATCATCCAACAGAAACAAAGGGAAGATAATTCCCTACCCTTTCCAATCCCCTTGAGCCCTATCCATTCCCCCCCCCCTCCTCTCTCTCTTCCCCCCCCTGCCCCCTTACCTCCACCCCCACCCCCATTCCCTAAACTGTCTCGCCTATGGCTGTTCTCTGCCCCCCCCCCCCTCTCTCTCTCTCTCTCTCTCTCTCTCTCTCACGTCTCTCTCTCTCTCTCTGTCTCTCTCTCTCTGTGTCTCTCTCTCTGTGTCTCTCTCTGTGTCTCTCTCTCTCTCTCTCTCTCTCTCTCTCTCTCTCTCTCTCTCTCTCTCTCTCTCTCTCTCTCTCTCTCTCTCTCTCTCTCTCTCCTCTCTCTCTCTCTCTCTCTCTCTCTCTCTCTCTCTCTCTCTCTCTCACTCTCTGTTTCTCTATAAATCGTATGCTACACAATTGTCATAAAATTTGCCCTGACTGTAAATTCCCTTCAAAGACAATCTCTCGCTCGCTGCTTCTTGATGGGCTTCAGAGATAACGGGCAAGGAAAGCAGGGGCTGAGATTGGAGTGGGATGGGGGGGGGGGTGGGGTGGTAATACGGGGGGGGGAGAGAGGAGAGAGAGAGAGAGAGATAGAGAGAGAGAGAGAGAGAGAGAGAGAGAGAGAGAGAGAGAGAGGCTTGAAAAACTCATTTGACAAGGATTAAAAGTTTAGGCCAAGCCTATTCTTCTTCAAATCTGTCCTTGGTGAATAAGAGAGGGGGGGGGAG
>CM065699.1:13053067-13058067 GCA_017654935.2 Phymorhynchus buccinoides
AGTGTTGTGTCCCCCCGTCCCCCCTTTTCCCCCCCCCCCCCCCCCCCCCCCAACCCCCCGTGTCCCCCCCGGGTGTAGAGTGGCACAGTGGTATCGCGTTCGCTTCGTGTCAAGTAAACCCGAGTTCGAACCTGGGTACAGGGGATTTTTTTCCCCTCTCATTCTGCACTAGGCCTTAACGGTCTGAACGTGGAGTCTTTTGGATGAGACAATAAACCGAGGTCCCGTCTGACCATGCACTTAGCATACGTTAAACCCAGTGGCAGCGACAAAGTTGTCATTTGGTCAAAATTTACTTCCCCCCCCCCCTCCCTCAGTGACAAAAATCGCATGCAAAAAACACACAACAACAAACAAACAATTTGGGTGGCGCGCCTCTGGCTGCGACGCGCTCTCCATGTGGGAGCAACCCGAATTTCACAGAGACGCCTCTGTGACTATAAAGTACCTAATACCTAATACCTCTATGTGACTGTGTTCCGCCGTATCTACGTCCCCGTCTCTATGTGACTAGTCAGTAGTGTGTCCTCGTCTCAAAAATAATATATATATGAGTTTAGTCCCGTCTCCCTGTGACTGTGTCCCCGTCTCTATGTGACTGTGACCCCATCTCTATATAAAAAAAGAGTTTGGCCCCGTCTCTATGTATCCCCGTCGCTATGTGTCCCCGTCTCTAAGTGACTGTGGCCCCGTCTATATGTGGCCCTGTCTCTAGGAAAAGCAATTATGACTGTGGCCGGTCTCGACGTGCCCCCGTGTCTATGTGACTCTGCCCCCGTCTATATGTGATTGTGTCCCCGTGTCTATGTGACTGTGTCCCCATCTCTATGTGACTGTGTCCCCATCTCTATGTGACTGTGTCCCCATCTCTATGTTTCCCCGTCTATATATTAGACTGTGTCCCCGTCTATATGTGACTGTGTCCCCGTCTCTACGTGCCCCCGTCTATATGTAACTGTGTCCCCGTCTCTATGTGACTGTGTCCCCATTTCTATGTTTCCCCGTCTATATATTAGACTGTGTCCCCGTCTCTATGTGACTGTGTCCCCGTCTCTACGTGCCCCCGTCTATATGTGTGACTGTGTCCCCGTCTCTATGTGACTGTGTCCCCGTCTCTATGTGGCTGTGTCCCCGTCTCTATGTGTGTCCCCGTCTCTATGTGCCCCCGACTGTGTGTCCCCGTCTCTATGTGACTGTGTCCCCGTCTCTATGTGGCTGTGTCCCCGTCTCTATGTGACTGTGTCCCCGTTTCTCTATGTGTCCCCGTCTATATTAGATAGTATAGTGGTTAGTGTCCCCGTCTCTGTGTGACTGTGTCCCCGTTTCTCAATGTGTCCCCTCCAATTACGGATAGGGTTAGGGAGTGGTAGCAAAGTGTGTGCTGTGTGTGTGTTTTTGTGTGGTGTGTGTGTTGTGTGTGTGTGGTGTGTGTGTGTTGTGTGTGTGTGGTGTGTGTGTTGTGTGGTGTGTGTGTGTGTGCTTGTGTTGTGTGTGTGTGGTGTTGTGTTGTGTGTGTGTGTGTGTACTGTGTGTGTTGTGTGTGTTGGTGTTGTGTGTTGTGTGTGTGTGTGGGTATTGTGTGTTGTATGTGTTGGGTGGGTGTGGTGTGGTGTGTGTGGTGTGTGTGTGTGTGTGTGTGTGTGTGTGTGTGTGTGTGTGTGTGTGTGTGTGTGTGTGTGTGTGTGTGTGTGTGTGTGTGTGTGTGTGTGTGTGTGTGTGTGTGTGTGTGTGTGTGTGTGTGTGTGTGTGTGTGTCTGCGTGCCTGTGTGCGCGCACGCGCGCGCGCGCGCGTGTGTGTGTGTGTGTGTGTTTGTGTGGGGGTGGATGGGTGGTGGTGTATGTGCATGCCTATTTGTATGTGCGTAAGCGGTTATAATGTCATTGTTGAATTTCTTGCTTTTAATGTTTGTTGTGTTGTTAAGCGCATAGAGCTCCACATTTGGTGGAGGAATGCGCTATATAAATGCTTCACTATATATTATTATTATTATTATTATTGTTGGTAGTACTATGATTATGATTATTATTATTATGGATAGGATTTCGGTTTTGCGTTAAGGTTAGCTACAGGGCTATGGTCTTAAGATTATATTTATGGCTTGGATTAGGGGTAGGGGTAGGGTTTTGTTTCGCATACAGCATAAATATATGACGGGAACACATAGAGATGGGAATACATAGAGACGGGGACACAAAGAGACGGTGATTGGTGACACATAGAGACAGGGACACATAAAGACGGGGACACATAGATTAGAGAAAATATTTGACACATAAAGACGGGGACACATAGAGACGGGGACACATAGAGAAATATTGGTGACACAAAGAGACGGGGACACATAAAGATGGTGACACATAGAGACGGGGACACGCAGATCAGAGACAAACTTCGTGACACGTAGAGACGGGGACACATAAAGACGGGGACACAAAGAGACGGGGACACAGAGAGACGGGGACACGCAGATCAGAGACAAACTTGGTGACACATAGAGACAGGGACAGAAAGAGACGGGGACACAGAGAGACGGGGACACGCAGATCAGAGACAAAACTTGGTGACACAAACAGACGGGGACACAAAGAGACGGGGACACATATATATTAGACAAAATTGGTGACACGTAGAGACGGGGACACATAAAGACAGGGACACAAAGAGACGGGGACACATAAAGACGGGGACACGCGAATCAGAGACAGAATTGGTGACACATGGACACATACAGACATGGACACACAGATTAGACACAAAAATTGGTGACACATATAGACAGGGACACATAAGGACGGGGACACAGAGAGACGGGGGGACACGCGAATCAGAGACAAAACTTGGTGACACGCAGAGACATGGAGGGACACACAGAGAGACCGAGGAACATCGCTCTACCAGTAGTCGTGACCGCAGCTCGCTCTTCAAACTCTCTGACTCTGTCACGACTTCTCTTCTTTTCCCTTTGCCCATCCAAAGCCTACCACTTTCTCCCCCCCCCATCCCCCCCCCCCCCCCCCACCCCTACCCCCTCCTATCTACATATTGTTGTCTTCTCGCAGCACAGGTGCGGGGATTTGTTTCGGTTCTCATGTCACTTCTAGTTCTACTGCAGAGGCTCAGGTACATTAAAACGTAAAGGCACGTCAAGCAGAGAGATTGTCTTCGGAGTAGGACGTAAATACACTGGGGGTGCACACTCTCACAAGTCTCTCACAAACATGATCCCTACTAGGTCTAGCACGCACGCACGCACGCACGCGCAAGCACGCGCGCACGCACACACACACACACAATCACGAGTGCGCGCGATGCAAAGATATGGAACTAAAGAGCAACAAGTTACACGCGCATACAGACATGCCTGGCGTGCACATAGTGTGTGCGCCGCGCACACACAGACACACAGACACACACACACATTCTCTCTCTCTCTCTCTCTCTCTCTCTCTCTCTCTCTCACACACACACACACACACACACACACACACACACACACACACACACACACACAGTGACACACACACACACACACACACACACACACACACACACACACACACACACACACACACACACACACACACACACACACACACACACACACACACACACACACACACACACACACACACACACACACACAAACAAACACGCGAGCACGCGCAGTCAGGTGACATCTCTATAATGTCTATGGGTGCCCGTCAACATGCATGAAACAAATAATAAAAATATAGATGACAAGAAGCATCGGAGCAAGAACAACAAAGGCAAACTAGAAAGGGGATGGGGTTAGAGACAGGAGGGGGGTGGGGGCAGAATTGAGAGCTCTGGTTACCATATGCAAACACAGAGGCTCGGGGTACGGGCCCGTATCTCGCATTCTCAAGGCTACGGATACGGCGCTCAATCACGGGACGCATAAATTGTGCGCAATTGTTTTATATTAACTCTGACATGTTCCTAACTAACCCTATTCCTTACCAAGATGGCGTTAAATATACGAAATAAGAAAATGGATTTGTTGACGAAAAAATTCGACTAGGAAGAGTTACTATCCCTGAACATGGTCTGAGTGTTGCAGCGATGCTGTACCCGTAGCCACTGTGTGTGTACTAAAAAAGACGGGTCCAAAAACACGACAACGAACGAACGAAATGTTGTTTGCCTACATTAATGAGATTTAACGCAATAAATAGAAAGGGGGAAGAGAGTCATACGCATGGAGAGAGAGAGTAGAGAGAGAGAGAGAGACAGAGAGAGAGAGAGAGAGAGAGAGAGTCTTCGGAGAGAGTAGAGAGATTGGGGGTGAGAGAAAGAGAGAGAGAGAGGTGAGAGTGCAGAGAGAGAGAGAGAGAGAGAGAGAGAGACAGAGAGAGAGAGATGAAAGAGAGAGGACGAAAGACGAGACGAGATGAGAGAGAGAGAGAGGAAGAGAGAGAGAATGAGCATAGAGAGAGAGTGAGGTCCTCTCTGAGAGAGAGAGAGAGATGAGAGAGACGAGACAGAGAGAGAGAGAGAGAGAGAGAACGAAGAGAGAGACGAGGAGTTGAGAGAGAGAGAGATGCTGAGAAAAAGAGAGGGAGAGAGAGAGAGAGAGAGAGAGAGAGAGAAGAGAGAGAGAGAGAGCATGAGAGAGAGGAGAGAGAGACTAGTGGAGAGAGAGAGAGAGAACGAGAGAGTGAAGAGTGAGAGAGAGAGAGAGAGAGATGAGAGAGAGAGAGAGAGAGGGAGAGAGAGATAGAGAGAGAGATGAGGAGAGAGGAGAGAGAGAGAGAGAGAGAGAGAGAGAGAGAACGAGGGGAGAGAGAGAGAGAGAGAGAGAGATGAGAGAGAGAGAGAGAGTGGAGAGAGAGAGAGAGAGAGAGGGAGAGAGAGAGAGAGAGAGAGAGTGAGAGAGAGAGAGATAGGGAGAGAGAGGAGAGAGAGAGAGAGAGAGAGAGAGAGAGAGAGTGAGAGAGAGAGCGAGTGAGAGTGAGAGAGTGAGAGAGAGAGAGAGAAA
>CM065699.1:13070567-13075567 GCA_017654935.2 Phymorhynchus buccinoides
TTTCTCTCCAGATCCCTAGGTATAAGCTTTCAACTGTTGGTCGGCGCTCTTTTGCTGTCTCAGGACCGACCTCCTGGAACAAACTTCCGCTCTCCCTCCGTCAGCGACCGACTCTCTCTGCTTTCAAAGCTAACCTCAAAACCCACCTGTTCCCCCGTCATTTAAAGCTCCTCTCTCTTTATCTTCTCTCTCTTGCCATTAGGTTCTGTTTCTGCTATATTCCATTTATGTTATCTGTGTGTGTTCGCGTTGTATTGCGTTTGTGTTTGAATGCGCTTTGAATGCTAACGTGTGTGTGCGCTTTGATTTGATTTCTATCAAGATTCAGCGCCGTATAAATACTGTATGTTGTTGTTGTTGTTATATCACCCTTTCCACCCCCCTACCCCCAAAATCATCTCTACTCCATTCCCCTCTCTTTGTACTCCCACCAAGTTCTGTAAGAAGGAGAGTACGCTGGAATGGGAACGAGGGCTTATCTCCCCGTCTCTGTCTGTTTATCTGTCCGTGTTCGCCTTGGCTTAAGGCTGTGTCAGACCAACCGACATAGGCTAGAACACCAAGGCTACATCAAAATAGTTTATATGCGGGGATTGTCTTTAGCCGCAACAAGCTCCTAGCATAATATCACCAGTCTACAAAAATCCACCGAAGACGGGAGTGTGGCTGCCCACGTGGCGGGGTAATCAAAAACGGTCACACTACGTAATGCTCTCATCCGTAGCTGATGCGCTTGTACCATAGTGTTCAAGTGCTTCCGCTGTTGGGATGATCCCTGGAGTCTTTTAGCCAGGGTAAGCCAACAACAGTGTGAACAGATTGTGCGGCATGTCATAACCGAAAAACAACATTATCAGATACAAAGGTAGCTTGGCGGAATGGTACCCCCAATGCGTTGTCAATCATGCCCGTTATGTCATATTTCACCAAATGACAAGCCATATAAACGTATGTACAGTCAATCTGATTTTTTAATTTAAATATAAAATCCAACGCGGTTCTTCTGTCGCAACTGCCGCGTGAATAGCATCAGCCCAGAACTTTATGTGTTGATGTTTCTGATTGGACGATAGCGTTGGCTTGGTCCAATCACATACATTCTCTGCCAGCTTCGCCGTTTCCGGCCAAGCGGAGTGAAAGTCCGTTTTACGTCCGCCGGCCTGGAACAAGCACACGTCAGACATTAGTGACTATAAAGATGGTGGGACGATCCAATTGCAGGAAAGTCCGGATGTTTTGAAATTATCAAGATGACTTTTAAAATAATCCAAGATGATGTAAATAATTATGTGTTTCAAACAGTGCCTACTCGAAAAAAATGTTTTGAAATTCTCGCTTTTGGTTTGTTCTTTGCCTTGTACGGAGAATACGTTTAAATGGTTATTCCATCTTAATCTTTTCACCCTGGTTGGTTTGTTCAGCCCGTCGTACATGGCGAAAGCCGATACGCGACGTTAAACTGAACTTCCATCAATCTTTTCACGTGTTTAAAAAAAAAAATCATCTTCTCCTCCCGTTTCTTCT
The DNA here is from genome assembly GCA_017654935.2 of Phymorhynchus buccinoides. Taxonomy (NCBI): domain Eukaryota; kingdom Metazoa; phylum Mollusca; class Gastropoda; order Neogastropoda; family Raphitomidae; genus Phymorhynchus; species Phymorhynchus buccinoides. The sequence goes on from CM065699.1 coordinate 13,072,092, forward strand.
CACCCCGTTTACTTCGACTTCTCTTCTTGACAAATTTGGACTCCTTGCTTGTGGATGTGGCGCAATGGGCTGTAAACAAACCAATAAAACTCCGGGTTGGCTTTCAATGGCGCAGGCCTTCATAAAGCATTCCTAGTTTTAAAAAAACAAAAAAACAAAACAAACAAAAAACCGAAGAAGGTTTCCCTCTGTGATATAAATAGTAGAACTTCAGAAACGGGATGTTGTGATGAGACTTTCGAAATTTGACGGTTCAGAAGAAGAAGAAGGTTGATTGATTGATTGATTGAACTTTTTAATGGGTAAAGACTTAGGCACTTTTTACAAATCAGCCCATTTAAGCGACGACTTTGTTGTTTATTTACTCGTTTGTTTTGCAACACAAATGCTTGATGTCTGGGGTGCACATGCTCGCACCTTTCATGGACAGAGTCATAACAGTTTAGGAAGATTGAATGAACGGTTTTGAAAATATGAATCAAAACGTAAACGTATGGGTGGAAACACACCCACGGGGTACGGGAAGGGTTAAATAATGAAATGAAGAAGAAGAAGAAGAAGAAGAAGAAGAAGAAGAACAACAACAACAACAACAACAACAACAAAAAGAAGAAGAACAAGAACAAGAAGAACATGAACAATTATTATCATCGTCGTCTTTCTTTTTATTTGCTTTCTTGCTTGTTTGTTTTTCCAATCATTTATGTGATTGAATGTCTGCTTCTACAATGTTATCTTAAAATCTGCTTACTCGTCCGGGACTTCATTGGTTGTATCGTTTGACAAATGTGTTGGAATATGAATTCGATCTTTCCTATATTAGTTGTCATTTAACCCTTTCACCGCCAAAGTCGCATTTTAGCACCACAGTGATTTAACACATATGTCACTAAAAGGCATCAATTTGGGGTATATTATCCAAAGACCATATTGTCTTAGTTTTGCGATGTAAGGTTAGGCCTTATTTCATATCTGTGACAGAAGACTCCCCCAATACTGCAGATGGATTATGTTCTCTACCCAGGTAAATGTAATGGACATGTTTAGCGGAAATATGGCTGGCGGTGAAAGGGTTAAATTCAGTTGCCTATGTCAATTAATGTTGGTGTTTTCTATTCTAGTCATTTGCGTTCAACAGTCGTCGAACACTATCTTCCACTGTATAGAGTGAGCACAATATAAGCTTCCAGCTTGTTGTTGCCGATACATGTTCTGTCTATGTCTTGTGCATGTATTGGTGACCTAATAAACAACAAACACAACTATTTAAACCAACAAGAAGAAGTCGAAGAAGAAGAAGAAGAAGAAGAAGAAGAAGAAGAAGAAGAAGAAGAAGAAGAAGAAGAAGTCGAAGAAGAAGAAGAAGAAGAAGAAGAAGAAGAAGAAGAAGAAGAAGAAGAAGAAGAAGAAGAAGAAGAAGAAGTAGAAAGAAGAAGAAGAAGAAGAAGAAGAAGAAGAACAAGAAGAAGAAGAAGAAGAAGAAGAAGAAGAAGAAGAAGAAAGAAGAAGAAGAAGAAGAAGAAGAAGAAGAAGAAGAAGAAGAAGAAGAAGAAGAAGAAGAAGAAGAAGAAGAAGAAGAAGAAGAAGAAGAAAGAAGAAGAAGAAGAAGATGATGAATTGATTGATTGATTGATTGAACTTTTTAAAATTATCCAAAAGAAGAAGAAGAAGAAGAAGAAGAAGAAGAAGAAGAAGAAGAAAGAAGAAGAAGAAGAAGAAGAAGAAGAAGAAGAAGAAGAAGAAGAAGAAGAAGAAGAAAGAAGAAGAAGAAAGAAGAAAAGAAGAAGAAAGAAGAAGAAGAAGAAGGAGAAGAAAGAAGAAGAAGAAGAAGCAGAAGAAGAAGAAGAAGAAGAAGAAGAAAGAGAATTATAGAAGAAGAAGAAGAAGAAGAGAAGAAGAAAGAAGAAAAGAAGAAGAGAAGAAGAAGAAGAAGAAAGAAGAAGAAGAAGAAGAAGAAAGAAGAAGAAGAAGAAGAAGAAGAAGAAAAGAAGAAGAAGAAGAAGAAGAAGAAGAAGAAGAAGAAGAAGAAAAAAAAAAAAAAGAAGAAGAAGAAGAAGAAGAAGGTCCCAGCAAAAGAAACAAAGCAAGACAGTGCTGTTCTCACGTACACCTCAGACTGTCGCGTCTATGTCAACAACACTCCCGTTCTGCTTCTAGCCACCACCCGTCTCACCTTTACTTTAACCCCCACCCTCCCCCTCTGCCCCTCATCCCATTCCCACCACCTCAGTCAGTCTCTCCTCTGTGTCTCTGGGCCAACGAACGAAGAAAATGCATTGCCAGCCTCAAAGGAAAACAAGGCAACGGACTCATATACGAAGTCCCAGAAGCCTAAAAAAAAGACATGTTTAAAACGCGCTTCTTTTCTCGGATAATTCTTCTTCTTCTTCTTCTTCTTCTTCGATCGCTCAGACAGTTTCCTGTCAATTATGAGCGCAGATGCGTCATGCTGTCGTTATGCGCCTAACTAAGAAAATAGTTAGGCCCAGCAAGTCCGACTTCGGCTGGAGGAAATTATTATCTTTTTGAAAGAGTTTCGTGAAAAAAAAAAAAAAAAAAAGGCAGGAGAATGGACCACCGGTAAAGCTGGAGACAGACTATGCGACTGCCTCATATTACTCGATCAGGTCGTGACGTTGACCAAATTTTGTTTCCCGCACAGAAGAGGTCACAAGCCATCTGACTCGATCGGACTCAATCAGTGAAATTTAGAACCCGCCCTATTCGGCCCTGTCACCTGACTGGGCCCGACTGAGTCAGACTGATCAAGCAGGATGGTATGCAAATGAGGTGAAACGTCACGACCTGATCGAGTCACATGAGGCAGTCACATAGTCTGTCGCCGGCTTAAGGCAGAAAGATAGTAGATGACAGTAAGCAAAAGGGAAAAGGCAGATTCAAAGAGAGTGACAGATTAGAGGAAGTTACAAGCACAGAACTTCCAGAAGGTGGGGGACTATTTATAGAAAAGACCCCCCCCCGGTATCCCCACGGGGGGTTCTCGGATAATTATATCTTACACGCTACACCAGGCAAAAGTGCAGATTAACACCCCCCACTCCCATTTTCTCGGTTCTTTCCTGTTTCTGTTTAGTCAACGAGCCACGGTCTCGTTTGTGATGGATCGGAGTATGGACCATTAATAATTTTCGCTGAAGAACTTGACTGTATATTGTGTGTTACTGCTGCAGTCGAACTGCTACAGTCGAACCTCGCCTAACGGGCACCTCCGTATTAAGGACACCCCGGTTTTCCGGACAGTTTGACTCAGTCTCCTCTCTTCTTATTTATTACTAAAAAGAGTCTCCTGTATTGGCCACTGCAACTAGGGTTATTAACGCCCTTGACGGCAAGAGTTAAGCCCTTGTTGATCAGTATTCAAAAGGGCATTCGCTCTTGCAAAAGCCATCCATTAAGTGGTCTCAAACAGGGTTATTGGCGAGAGTTATTCCCTTGTTTTGTCAGTACTCAACCAT
>CM065699.1:13083067-13088067 GCA_017654935.2 Phymorhynchus buccinoides
CCTTTCTCTCTCTCTCTCTCCCCGCCTCTCCCCCCTCTCTCTCTCGTCCCTCTCCTCTCTCTCTCGTCTCTCTCTCCGCACCCCCCCCACCCCTCCCTCTCTCTCTCTCTAACAAATCAAGTAGAGTGGCACAGTGGTAGCGCGTTCACCTCGTGTCAAATCAACCCGAGTTCGAAACCTGGAGTACAGCGGATATTTCCCTCTCGTCATGCTCACCTTTGCACTAGGGCCTTTACGGTCTGAACGTGGAGGCTCCTGTCGGATGAGACGATAAACGAGGTCCCTGTGGTGTGGCCCATGCTAATTTAGCACACGTTAAACCCAATGGCAACCAAAAAAGTTTGTCATTTGGTCCAAATTTACCCCCCCCTCTGCCCCCGCACCCCCCCCCCCCCCCCCCCCCCACCACTTTTCCTTCCTCATCCGTCACACACCCACAAAAATCTAAAATGCAAAAAACAAAACAATTGGTGGCGCGTCTCTGGCTGCGACGCGCTCTCCAGTGTGGAGCACCCCGAATTTCACAGAGACGTCTCTGTGACTATAAAGTACCTAATACCCCCCGTCTTCTATTAAATGAGCATTAATTTCTTCCTAAGTGTGGTCTTTCTTTTCTAAAACCATTTTTTTACTTTCCACCCCACCCATCACTATGCATCTCCACAATATGTTGCAAGCAACTCCTCTCTCTCTCTTTCCCTCTCTCTCTCGCCCTAGCTGTCCTCCTTCTCTCATCTCTCTCTCTCTCTCTCCTCTCGTCTCTCGTCTCTCTAGCTGTCCTCCTACTCTCTCTCTCTCTCTATCTACTGTCCTCCTCTCTCTCTCTCTCTCTCTCTCTCTCTCTCTCTCTCTCTCTCTAGCTGTCCTCCTCCTCCCTCTCCCTCTCTCTCTCTCTCCTCTTCTCTCTCCTCGTTCTCTCTCTTCTCTCTCTCTCTATCTGTCTCCCCGTCTCTCTCTCTCTCTCTCAATGCTTCACTCAGCCCTCCCTCTCTCTTGGACTCTGACCCTCCAAACTTGTCTGTCTCTCTCATCTCTCGCCTCTCGACTCTCTCCGCTCACTCCTCTCTCATCACCTCTCCCTCTCTCCTTCCAATCCTCATTCTCTCGCTTCACTTTCGCCTAGACAATCTCCTGCAGAGGATTATAATCTGCTCTCCTAAAATCTCCCTCCCCCTTCAAAGTCTCACCCCCACCCCCCACCATCTCCAATACATTATGCAAGACCCCCATTTTGTACTGAATGTCATATCTCTCTCTCCTCTGTGGAAAAAGTCTCTCTCTCCTCTCCAGAGTCGTCCGGTCCATCTTGCCTCTCATCTCTCTCTCTCTCTCTCTCCTCTCTCAATCTCCTCCCTCTCCCTATTCTCATCTCACTCCCCACTCCCCCACCATCTCTCAATACATTATCGTTGCATGCTGAATGTCATCTCTCGCCGAGTCATGTCATATACCATTTTTTACTGGCGGGGTCTCTCTCTCTCTCTTCTCTCTCTCTTCTGGCGAGATCTGAATGGAAAACTCTAAAAGGATTTGATGTACGCACTTTATCATCCTCATAAATAGCAGTTTTATACATTATGCCCCTGCACCAACCTGTGCACACACTACACACCCACGTTATGTACAATTATTATACTTTGTCTTTCTCCTCTGTTTCTCTCGCTCACTCTTATTTTGTCTGTGCTTGACCTCTTTCTCTCATCTCTCTCTCTGTCATCCTTTTCGCTCTCTCGTCTGTTCTCCGCTCTCAACTCACACATACTCTCTCTCATCTCCCCTGCGCTCTCTTACAAACCCCACAATAATTGTCTCTGCTTCGCCCCGGAAGTCTCCTATCATCTCCCTCTCCTCCTCCTCACTCCATCTTCTCTCCGCTCTCGTTCTCTCTCCCGTCCCACTCTCTCTCGCTCTCTCTCTCTGTCGATCTAAAGGACTCTCGCGCCTTAATCTCCTCTTTATCTGCATCGTCTCTACTCTCTCTTCTCGAATTCCCTTGACACACACCACATCTCTCCTCGCCCCCCCGCCTCTCTCGATCCGGTCGTCCCCTTCTCTCGCTCATCTCTCTCGCGCTCTCGTTTTCGCTTCATCCCCTCTCCCCACTCTCTCCTGTTCCGCCCTCCCTCCTCTCTCTCAGTCCCCTCTCGCTGCTTCTCTCACTCTCTCTTCTCATCCTGCTCAATCTCCCTTCCGCTCCTCTCCCCGCTCCCCCCCCCCCCCCCCCCACCTCCTTCCGTCGCTTCTTCTCATCTCCTCCTTCTCCCTTCTCTCTCTCTCTTCGGGGGATCGTCTCTCTCTCTCTCGTCTTCTCCGTTCATCTCTCTGTGTCTCTCTCTCTGTCTCTCCGCTTCTCTCTCTCTCTCTCTCTCTCGTCTCTCTCCTCTCTCTCTCCTCTCTCTCTCTTCTCTCTCTCTCTCTCTCATCTTCTCTCCTCTCTCCTCTCTCTCTCGTCTCTCTCTCTCTCGTCTCTCTCTCTATATATATTTCTCTCTCTCTCTCTCTCTGTCTCTCTCCTCTCTCTCTCTTCTCTCTCGGTCTTCTCTCTCTCTCTCTCTCTCTCTCTCTCTCTCTCTCTCTCTCTCTCGTCTCTCTCGTCTCTCTCTCCTCTCTCTCTATCTCTCTCTCTCTCTCTCTCTCTCTCTCTTCCGCTCTCTCTCTCTCTCTCCCTCTCTCTGTGGAAAAATCGCGCAAATGGTATTCTCATGTCCGCGCCAATTGAACTCTCGCGCGCTTTTTGACACCCGATCGACACACAGACAGAAATAAGAGAGAGAGAAGTAGAGTTCGGAAAGTGGGGTGGCGAACGACTAACTGAAAATAAGGAGACTCCGGAATTGTACGAGGTGATTTCGAAGACAGAAACAAAGACGTACGATACTCAAAACACGATAGCAAAGACACACGAACGTACTCTCCGTTCATCAAAAACCCAACCCAACGACAATGTTTACTGGTATCTCTGGTTTTTCATTTCCGTAAATTGAGACAACGGCCATCAACACCCGAGGAATTATGGACATAGTTAGTGTCCTGTTTCCAGTATTATCGTTTTAGTATCTTTCACAAAATGCAGTGTTATAGAAATCGAACTCACTGAATATATGTTTATACAAGGGTGCAACTCAACTACGCAAAATAAAAATAAAAACCTGAAAGGCCGGGGTCCAGGGGTAATGTCCCCCTGCAGCTGAAGCAAAACTTGATTTATGAAGGTATTTTAGTTTCCTTTTTCCACAAAAATGCTTATCTTAAAGTGTTTGAAAAACACAGTAGACACACAAATATCTTGTATGACAAATTCATATGAAAAAGGAACTTCCTTTTCTGGTCAAATTCAAAAACAGGAAATCCTTGTATACCAGGAAAAGTTGCACCCATGTTTATATGCTTGCCGTTTGGGTAAAATAGCATTGCAGGCATCATTATCAAGACTGAGAAGACAACTCTGCCACTTTTTTTTTTTTTTTTATTGTGGTTGGTTCAGTAATGTAGAGTATGTACATTCAAATACATTCGAACTCACTGGGAGTACATTCATATTGCTTGCTATTTGTGTGAAGTGACATTTATTGCAGGCATCATCAGTGCATGCAGTGGGAAATGGAGGACAATTCAACCAATATCCATCATGATTGGTTCATAAGAAAAGAAAAACCGGAAATATGTATATTTAAAGACCCACCAGATCACGTGTCAAAATCACGGATTTCACGTGCTTTCCCTCTTATAGCTGGTAAAAAATCTTGTTTTGACCAGGTCTGACTTCCATACAAATGTCCCCAATAGGTGAAAATCGACATACATTATAGTCAAGAGCAGCCTCTTACCTTTTCACTAGCAGGTGGACTCATGATATGCTGAGGTCACTGTAGTTACCGTATAAAAAACCTACCAAGGGAGCTGATTTAATCGTGGTGCTGGCCCCATGTAGCAAAGTGTGTCAGTTTAACAATGAAGCGAGATTGTCCTATAAAAAAGTTGGAATCCTCACTGGGGATTACGTAAACATCGACTTCTTAATCATTGAGCCTACACACACAAATTATTGGAGTGAAATAAGATTACGGGGCATCGTCTTCGAGACATGGGAGTCATATCTGCCAGTTTTCATTATGATCGATAGAGTAGTTTCTTCTCTTTAACCCTTTCACCGCCAGCCATATTTCAGCCAAACATTGCCTTAAAAATCACCAGGGTAGAGAACACAACCCTCTGCAGTATTTGGGGATTCTTCTGTGACGTATATGAAATAGGTCTATCTTACTTCCCTAAACAAGACAATGGTCTTTTGGATAATAGACCCCAATTTGATGCCTTTTAGTGATATGGTGTTGAATCACTGTGGTGCTAAATGCGACTTTGGCGTGAAAGGGTTAAAAGTGGACCCTGACATTTTCATTGACTCACTTCACTTAACGTGCGGACCATAGCCGGTGAGGTTATAAGACCGAGGCGTGGTTACTGCTACCCTATCTGTATTGCCTAAAATTCGGGACTTTACTGTGTTGCACTGCCTCCGTATTGCCCTCCATATCGTTCCCACCTTTCCTTTTGTATCTGCAAATGTCCCTATGTTGTCTGTTTCCAGACCGAGAGACGTAAAGCACCATGTTTTCATTCATTCTTCCATGACTCACAAGACATACAAGACGAGTAGAGGCAAAGGCCTCGATTCCCATTGCAATGTTACGACGTACTACAGAACAGGGAGTACATGGACAAAATACGTATTCAAGGGAAAAGGAAGCTTTCCTGTGTGGCAGTGTTTTAAATCTTAAACAGAGGAGTTTCAACACTGTCTTGAAACGGCTTTGTTCGAAACAGTGGCTAAGCACGTCCGCCACCCATCGCACACCAACCCCTCCACCCCCTTTTTTTAAAAATGGGAATCAGTGAATATCACAAAGGATCATTGACTATCCCTCTCTTTTTTTACCATATTCAGGGCAGTACTTTATCGTTTTACGTATTTAAGATATTTCAGTCATCGCTCGCTTTGA
>CM065699.1:13100567-13105567 GCA_017654935.2 Phymorhynchus buccinoides
TAAAGCTGGGTCTAGGATACGATTCGTCTTAGTGTGTTCTACATTTGCTCACCTCTTGTGTTAGTTGTATTATGCATTTCACATTTAGGCCGGCATAGTACTTGACGACCACAATAATAATTGTCAGAAGTACTTCTCTCTTGGAAATGAAAGATAAGGGGGAGAGGGTTGGAGCGAGAGAGAGAGAGAGAGAGAGAGAGAGAGAGAGAGAGAGAGAGAGAGAGAGAGAGAGGAGAGAGAGAGAGAGAGAGAGGAGAGAGAGAGAGAGAAGAGAGAGGAGAGGAGAGAGAGAGAGAGAGAGAGAGAGAGAGAGAGAGAGAGACGAGAGAGAGAGAGAGAGAGAGAGAGAGAGAGAGAGAGAGAGAGAGAGAGAGAATGGTGATTCCGTTCTGAATGGGTAGGTGTATTAATTGTGTTAATGTCTTGGGTCGTATTTTATCCCATGTTCCTTTCGTCGCACGAATAACGTTCTTTGGGAGGAGGAGAATCGAGGGCGGATCTCTCATGTTCGCATATAGTATGCTGAATCCCACACGGGGGTTCGCCTTTATAGAATCTTATCGGATCACGTGAAGCAGAACTTAAAGTAGTTGGCCCTACGTATCACACACTCCAAAGAGAGTTTACCCGCCTTTCAAAGAATTACATCTAATATAACCCAAACAATCTCTTTCACAAGTAGGATTCGCGTGAGACTGAACCTGGTATTTTATTGCCAACGCAGACGGGTATATCTTTTTTCTCAGCACAACACGACATCAGTCAAGAAGGTTGAGAGAGGAAAGGGATTTGAAAGAATGGATGAGAAAAGCCAAGGGAGAACGAACAGGGTGTGGTGATTATTGTGGAAGAGAACAAATTAAGGAAGAAGTTGTCAGTGTTCCCGTTTTCAAGTGCATATACTTATTGTGTGTTTGACATCCCTTTCAAGAAATGTCACCCACTAAGCAAAGAAAATCGTCACCACAGCATAATAATACAAGAAAAGAAAGAAAGAAAGAAAGAAAGAAAGGAAGAGAGAAAGAAAGAAAGAAAGACAGACAAGAAAAGAAAGACGTTGACTAAATTGAATCGACACAATTCTATGGGCAAGCAATACTACATGAATAGGAACATGTAAGGTAGACTAGATAAATCGAGACTCATGAAAAGAAAGTATGTAATGTACGTTTTGATAAATGAAAAACCATTTAAACCAAAAGAAAGGTGAGCGGAGATCGAGGAGAGAAAGATTATAAAATAAAAACCCTTACTATAACACAAGGAATAAGAAGAGCAAGACAAACTAACAGACAAATACAGTGTGTGTCATCTGCTGGATGCCAACTGCCTGCAGTTCTTATTGGCCTCCGTTCTCCACCACTGAACCAGTAACTTTGTGATTGGAACAAGAACATACCGACCCTCACTCTACTGAGTCTCAGCCTGACAGGGCCTACATTTTATGAACCTCTTCTCGGTTGTTGTTAGTCCCCGAGCCGAAGGTTCGGGGTGCTATTGTTTTTGTCTGGTCCGTCCGTCCGTCCGTCCGTCCGGTGTCCGGCGTGTCTCCGTCCGTCCGGCTATTCGTCCGTTTGTCTCAAAAACTATTCAGTCTATCATCATGAAATTTGGAATACTAGTTTGCCAAGATGCCAGCTATCCACTGATGTATTTAGTTTTACATTAAGGTCAAGGTCGCGCCAGTTACGGGGTTCAAACCCCGAAACACATAATCGCTAATATCTCGCGAAGTTTTGCATGTATTTAATGCAGTTTTTTCCCACAACATTTCTTGATGAATGGTCTATAACACAGTTGTCTGTACGCGCGTGTGCGCATGATCGCGCGCGCTCAAATCACGGGTCTGAACCCCAAGGCTATATATATATAAACTATTAAGTTACGTGCTGTTTTGATGCGTTTTTATGTAGTTACGTGCTGTTTTGATGCGCTTTTATGTATGTGTACAGCCGACACATTCCGATTTCGGAGTAGCTCGGCGATGCTCCGAGGGGACTTTGCAGCCGCTCGGCCGCGTTGCACTTTTGTTTTTTGCATTTCAAGAACCATCAAATATTAATTATAGGTGCATTCAACTGTTGGGTAAATGGACAGCAAAGTGATTACAATTATTATATATAAAAAAAAGATTAAGATGACTAAAAGAATCGATATCGCCGAGTTTTAGCACTGCGCAAAGCAAGATATTTGAACAATAGGCCTCTTCACTGTTGCTTCTCCTACTGGCTTGCGAGACAAATGTCCAACACACCACGCATGTTCAGTTCGATGAAAGCGAAATAAGTGTACCTCGTTTTGTTGATGCATATTGATAATGCCATCCTCTTAGACTAAAAAAACACGTATAAATCGCGTACGCGCGCGCGCGCGCGTGTGTGTGTGTATGCGCGCGCGCTCTTGCGTGTGTGTGTGTGTGTGTGCTCGCGCGCGCATGAGCATGAACTTGTCCATTCACGAGTGCATGTAGTCACACAACAAACGATGCACAGTATTTCTTGTTCTTAACCCCTTGACTGCCACCAACGTATTACGTACTGACCTGATGACATCACTGATGATGTCATCAGATGAAGAGGAATAACCCTGATAATTCTGCTGGCTTTTGCTCTAACACAGTCAAGAGAGTAATATCCCCAGACCATTTTACCAGATTGGCTCTATCAGTTGTCTTTTTTTAATGGCTTGATTTACCCAATGATTTTTCTTTAATTTTCTCTGGCAGTCAAGGGGTTAATTAATTAAAATCGCCTGAGATGCTAGGCTATATTCACATTTATGCCCGTCAAGAACGATAATTTGCAACAGAAAAGAACATAGCGATTGCTTTTTCAGTCAACAGATTATCGTTCTTGACGGGCATAAATGTGAATATAGCCAGATGTGAATATAAGAGGCGGTCTACCAAACTTCGTTAATCAAACATAAAGTAAATACCGCTTCTGGAAAGTCTCAAACTGAACTCAATCGTCTTAACACCAAACCACACCCGATTCGGCTTAGCGTAGCAACGCAGGACTGCCTCGCAACCTTATCTCCTCTACAGGGAAGTGAACCCAGGTCACCACCTCGAGGAGTTTACATCCATACACATACATGTTCCTCACCGGGCTTTCGCACAGACTTATCAACGAAAATCTTCCCACATTCCTTGACCACACACCGTCACTCAAAATGGCGCCTAGAAGCTGAAACAAGAAACTATCTTCTTGGCTAAATAAAATGCATACCAAAATTGTGAGCCTTTTAAAATAATGTCGTTAATGCTTTCGTGAAGTATTTACCATTTTTATGCATTCATATTCGTGAAAGGGACAAAGTTTTACGTTTTCTAAGAAAAATAAAACACGGTTTTATAGGTTTTGAGCTGAACAAAATTAAGGAGACGTATTTTTGTTTCAACTTCAGTGTCCACCCACCCCACCCCTTTCCCCCATACCAAGGTATTTCGGACGGCAACAAGAGAATGAATACAACATATCTGTGTGTCGCCATGGCAACACAGTGTTAGGCCACTCATATCACTTACAACTCATTGTGTTGCCATGGGGAAATAGTGATATTTTGTGAATATGTTAGCGTGCATAGAAACCTTAAGAAAATCATATACATATTGGTCATCTTGTACTTTATGCACCTCCCAACCCCACCCCTCAAATTGTCACATTGAAAAATTTCACTGAGAAGCAACATTCTGCCATTCTGGGAAAAAAAAGGATAGGGGTAGGATCAGCCTAGGATTATTTTCATAAAACTGAAAGAAAGCAGACTTTGAGATTGAGGATCGTAAACATGAGCGTGTTTTTATAAAGAACAATTTTGCACAAATGTTATTGCTATAAGTACAGTTATCAAGTTGGTGTAAACCAACAACTGACTTCAAACGGCAATAATACCACTGGGCCAGACATCCATATGCTTTTAGAATCGATAAAGCGCATTCAGGTTTAACGTTTCAATCACCAAAGGGAATGACAGAGAGGGGTGGTGGTGGTGGTGAGGGGAGTAATATGTTTGCTGCACGATTCGAACTCTCACGACCTCGGCGCCCCATGCACCTCTATAAACTCATCTTTCATCATAAGATTATTATTTTCGTTGTCTTGAAAGGGGCAGGAGAGAGGAAGGAGGCGTGTGTGTGTGTGTGTGTGTGTAGAGGGGGAGGGGGGGGGGTGTCAGGCGGAGTTGGAGTAGGCCTAACAATGCAGGTGGGGAGGGAGGCAGGGGCAGAGGAATGCTTGTATTGCTTGTATTTCCTGGTAAAATTCCGCCAATGTTTATACTGTGTAATTCGTTTTGAACTGAGCACGCCATAAGCTCTGCTTGTTGTTGCTTCAGTTATGTCATAGTTGTTGTTCATGTTGATTTGGAAAATAAAACATTTAAACGAGAGGAATGCAATGCGTGAGTGGGAAAGGAAGTACGGTCAGAGCTAGATCGAGAATGTCGGAGTTTCGCAACATCATATTTCACAAAGCTGTTCGTTAAACAATTTGTTCGTTGAAACGCCATGCTAAATCTGTGCATTCCCATTCTTGAAAACAAAATATTCTCAAAGGGGCCAGAAGCACTCACGCTTAGTGTTCCATTTAACCCTTCCCGTACCCCGTCCCGTGGGTGTGTGTGTACCCATACTTTTACCTTTTGCTTCATATTTTCAAACCCGTTCATTGAATCTTGCTGAAATTTTCTGACTTCGTCCATGAACGATACGAGCATGTGCACGCCAAACATCAAGCATTTGTGTTGACAAACAAGCGAGTAAATAAACAACAAAGTCGTCGTTTAACAGTCTACAAGTGCTCTTCCTCTCGCCACCCCACCCCACCTCTTGTCACCCCCCCCTCCCTTAACTCCTACCCACCCCCCTCCCCTTCAGCCCCTACCGAAGTCTGTACGTTGAAAGCGCTTGGCAGGATGACAGAGACGGTCTCCAAATCGAGGCCTACCCCCTGAGTCAACCATGGCCAGCCAGAGTGGCTGCGAGTTGACACAGCACG
>CM065699.1:13108067-13110567 GCA_017654935.2 Phymorhynchus buccinoides
TCTTCTCTCTCCTCCCTCCTCCCTCTCCCTCTCCCCCTCCCTCTCTCTCTCTCTCTCCCTCTCTCTCTCTCTCTCTTCCTCTCTCTCTCTCTTCCTCTCTCTCTCTCCCCCTCTCTCTCTCTCTCTCTCTCTCCTCTCCCTCTCTCTCTGTCCCTACGGTCAATGTCCTTCCATTTAAACCATTTCAGTGGTTCAGTGCTCCCCCCACCCTCTCCTTCTCTCTCTCCCTCTCCCCCCTCTCTCTCTCTCTCCCTCTCTCACTCTCTCTCCCTCTCTCCCTCCCTCTCTCTCTCTCTCTCTCCTCTCTCTCTCTCTCTCTCTCCCTCTCTCTCTCTCTCTCTCCTCTCTCTCTCTCTCTCTCTCTCTCTCTCTCTCTCTCTCTCTCTCTCCCTCCCTCCCCCGGCGTGTTACACAGTAAGGCGGGGACATTCTTGGAGGGAAAAGAAAACACGAGAAAGGTTTGAAGAAACGGAAACGGACACAGAATCGAGCTATTATCATACACTGCCAAAGCACCAAGAAACTGTTACAACTACAAGAGATAGTTTAGTAAAGGGATGATGGTTGAAGGTCAAGACGTGCCACCCCCCTACATTTCTCGGTTAATTGTATTTTTCCGTTATTGGCTTTCTTACCATACATAAAGCTGTATTTTAGGAACATTGTTAGCTAATAATAACCTTTTGGGAATACTAACCCTATCCCTAACCCTAGCCCTAAGCCTAACCCTCCCTACCCCCCACCCTATAAGACGGGGAAACGCAACGAACCACAACTGTGACAAATCGCGGTGTACTGCAGTACATAGTGGGGGGTAGGGTTAGGTTTAGGGTTAGGTTTAGTATTCCCAAAAGATAATTAGCTGAAAATGTTCCTAAAATACAGCTTTATGTATGGTAAGAAAGGCAAAAACGGAAAAATAGAATTAACCGAGAAATTAACCTTTACCTGCAAACGCAAGCAGCTGAATTATCAGCACAAGATCCCTCTCCTTTAAAAACAACAACAAACAAGTGCAACGCCGAGCGGTAGCAAAGTCCCCTCGCAGCATCGCCGAGCTACTCGGAAATCGGATTGCGTCGGCTGTGCACATACATAAAAACACATAAAAACAGCACGTAACTACATAAAAACGTATCAAAACAGCACGTAACTGAATAGTTTTTTTTATATATAGCCTTGGGGTTCGGACCCGTGATTTGAGCGCGCGCGATCATGCGCACACGCGCGCACAGAAAAATTCATGACAACTGTGTTATAGACCATTCATCAAGAAATGTGAAAAAAAACTGCATTGAAATACATGCAAAACTTCGCGAGATATTAGCGATTATGTGTTTCGGGGTTTGAACCCCGTAACTGGCGCGACCTTGACCTTGACCTTAATGTAAAACTAAATACATCAGTGGATAGCTTGCATCTTGGCAAACTAGTATACCCAATTTGATGATGATAGACTGAATAGTTTTTGAGAAAAACGGACGAATAGCCGGACGGACGGACGGACGGAGGCACGCCGGCCGGACGGACGGACGGACGGACACCGGACGGACGGACGGACCAGACACAAACACAATAGTTCCCCGAACCTTCGGCTCGGGGACTAAAAAGCTAGTCTATGTCAAGCAACAAAATAATGAAGTAAATTAAATGCTTTATGAACCAACCGTGAATTAACAATAATTATTTACAGCTTAAAAATTATTATTCCAGGAGAAAATCTTGATGATGATGACGACGACGACGATGACGATTGACAAGATTGTGAACTTTCAAGACCAAAGTCGTAAAACTGTATCCCAACATTCGTCTAAGAGATGTTTCTGCAAATGTTGGTAGTATTAGAACAAAGCAATGACAAGTAACAACGGGTGCAGACATGATACATATAACAGAAAACCGAACTACAGTATCAGTATGCAAAGCTTTACCAATTTGTGTGGAGGTGATCGTACAATGTTAATAAAGAGATGACATGTGTATGATCGCATGTTATTGTTAATGCCATGATAATAGAGAATCCAGGACATTTAGCCAACGGACATTTAGCCAACGGACACTTAGCCAACGATTTCGCCAATGGACACTTAGCCAACATTTGCACCGGGGACATTTAGCCAACATTGAAAACAATATATTAGGTTAATGTAATGATAACAATATAATGTCTCATACAGTGGAACCTCACCTATAAGAGGAGGTGACGCAACATTCAGAGTTTTTGTTGTTGCTGCTAGTGTTGTTGAGAGGGCTACTTGCAGAGATTCAACAAATTTAGCGGCTAACTAAACCAATAACAAGACGGACTAACAATACTCGACAGACTAACACAAAACTGACCAGACAACATTGCCGAACTCGGTATGGATGAGACCAATTTCCAAACACAGTGGCTAGAGGTACGGCATTCTTGCAACACTCAGACCATGTTCAGGAACTCTTCCTAGTCGAATTTTTCGTCAACAAATGCATTTTCTTATTTGTTATATTTAACGCATCT
>CM065699.1:13118067-13125567 GCA_017654935.2 Phymorhynchus buccinoides
CCTCTTATAGCTGGCAAGAAATCTTGTTTTGTCCACGCTTGACTCCCATACAAATGTCCCCAAATTGAAAACGAAACATCATTTTAAAGAGCAGCGCGTAGCGTGACCTACCAGAAAGCGCGGAGGGTAACCTACCAGAAAATGAGTGTGGAGCACTGGAGACACGAGAAATGCAACTCGGCCAGCTGTTCATGATGTACCTGCGATAGTCATTCTTACAGGCCATGGATTTCACTGTATCAGTGTATGGAATACGAATAAAGGAAAGGAGTCTCTAATGCACGATGGGTATGTCTACCGGGTTGACAGCGTTTTGAAAGATGGCATAATATCGTGGCGCTGCACCAACAAAAAATGCAAAAAAAAGGACGACTTCGAACTGACAGTGACATGACATATCTGATCCCAGTGACAAAATAATGCAAAGGACGATTTCGAACTGACAGTGACATGACATATCTGATCCCAGTGACAAATGGAACACAACCGCGACGGCGACGGTGGGGTGAATTGGTGGGTGGGGGTTGGAAATCTGTGCTCAAAATTGTAACAAAAAAATCAAAAAAATCCGCGCTTACGTATGCCGATTTGACGCGCTTTCGTAAAACAAATTCCGCGCTTCTGATAAAATTATGCCAATACGCGCTTTCGTAAATCTCCTGGTTTGGGGTCTAGGGCAAGGAAAGATAAGAGTGCAAACTTGTACAAGCCAGGAGGGGACTCTATGGGGATTGCCTGCCGCCAGCCTGACTGACAGGAATGGTAGACAGTGGAGTTTGAAGAGAGGTACACAATTGTCATTGTCATGGAGGCTAAACCTCCTCTGTCATTCCAAGTCTCATTCGTTATGTATCGGTAAGCTTACTTCTCTCTCTCTCTCTCTCTCTCTCTCTCTCTCTCTCTCTCTCTCTCTCTCTCTCTCTCTCTCTCTCTCTCTCTCTCTCTCTCTGTCTACCTGTGAATCTCTCTGTATGGCATTCTTAAGGAAGAAAAAAAGAAAAGAAGAAAAAGAAAGGGGAATACAGATAGAGCAAACACGAACGAACGCAACGAATGAACGGAAGAAAGAAAGAAGGAAAGAAAGAAAGAAAGAAAGAAAGAAAGAAAGAAAAAAAAGAAAAAAGAACAAACTAGAACTTAAAAAACAGGAAAAAAAAACACGAAAGAAAAAAAATAGAGAGAAAGAAAAACAACGACAACAACAACAAAAACACGTGCAACTCCGAGCGGCTGCAAAGTCCCCTCGCAGCATCGCCGAGCTACTCCGAAATCGGAATGTGCCGGCTCTACACACAGCGGGGAGACCATTGAGAACTGAAAACAGGACGCACGCACGGACGGATGGACGGCCGGAAAGAAGTGGGACATATCGGGCCTGTGACACAAAGGGCCTAGGGCACAGCGGGCTTATCACATGTTTAGCGACTCTCGACGCGCATTGCTTTCTCGCCCGGGATTGCGCGCCTGGTTTGGCTGTCGGGTTTGACTGTAGATCTGATGGCGGCGTCTTTCAAGTGAATCTTCCCACCCAATGCCACGTGTTTCATGGCGCATGTGTGTTCGGACCCGTGATTTGAGCGCGCGCGATCATGCGCACACGAGCGCACAGAAAAATTCATGTCCTGGAACAGGCGAAGCGGCAGATATCAAAAGAAAACGTACTTACATAAAAACGCATCAAAACAGCACGTAACTGAATAGTTGTTTATATATAGCCTTGGGGTTCGGACCCGTGATTTGAGCGCGCGCGATCATGCGCACACAAGCGCACAGAAAAATTCATGACAACAAAAAATGTTGTGAAAAAAACTGCATTGAAATACATGCAAAACCTCGCGAGATATTAGCAATTATGTGTTTTGGGGTTTGAACCCCGTAACTGGCTCGACCTTGACCTTAATGTAAAACTAAATACATCAGTGGATAGCTTGCATCTTGGCAAACTAGTATACCAAATTTGATGATGATAGACTGAATAGTTTTTGAGAAAAACGGACGAATAGCCGGACGGAGGCACGCCGGACGGACGACGGACGGACGACGGACACCGGACGGACACCGGACGGACCAGACAGAAACAATAGTTCCCCGAACCTTCGGCTCGGGGACTAACAACAAGAGAAGTAGGCCTAAACGGGAAAATCAAGTAGAAGCCTACTGTGTGAAAAGTGCACGAGTGCAAAAACTAGTTTAGTTATTCGGTGTAATAAGGTAGGCCTACGTCATCCACACCAGGAGGAGATTCTATCTTCTGAACTGCATGTCATGCATAGCGGGACCAAGATAGCTAAGCGTCTCTATACACGTGAATATTTTTCACTCTCTCCGCATGGCAACATAGTGATAGGCCAGTGATAATGTGTAGAGTGATAATGTGTAGAGTGCTCACAGCGCGTTCGCCTCGTGTCAAGTAAACCCGAGTTCGAACCTGGGTTACAGGGGATTTGTCCTCTCACTTTGCACTAGGCCTTACGGGTCTGAATGTGGAGTCTCTCCGGGATGAGACGATAAACCGAGGTTCCGTGTGCCCATGCACGTAGCACACGTTAAACCCAGTGGCAACGAAAAAGGTGTCAGTTGGTCCAAATTTACCCCCCACCCCTATCCCCTCCCTTCCTTCCTCATCAGTCACACAAAAAATCGCATGCAAAAACAAGGGCGTCGCCGAGCGGCAGACATGTCCGTCACCAGCAATGCCACACACTTGCGACACCCCGTAGAGTGTCACATCCTGACACAAAATTGGAAGGGATTCTGTCTTCTAGTTCACGAGATACAGCTTGAAGAAGAAACATATAGCGCAAAGAAGGAAATTTCGGTTTTCAAGGTCACACTTCAAGGTCAAGGTCAGCATGGTGATAATTTATGCTCGGATGTTTTCTTGTCTAGGGTATACAGTACCACACACAATCTGAAGCGCTTCTGTCAAGTACCAATGTGGAAAATATGGCTTAAAACCCAATGTGTAGACCCCTATCACTTTCAAGGCCTACGGATCGCCCGAACCGTGACTTTGACCTTGATTGGTATGCCACCATCAGAACGGGCATAAGCCAAAGTACCTTCATGCCAAATTTGAAGACTCTAACACTAACGGTGTGGGAGTTATGGCCCCTGAAAGATATTTCAGTTTTCAAGGTCGTACGCCAAGGTCAAGGTCACGACGGCAAAATGTTTTTGCGCGGATGCCTTCCTCTCATGGTGACACACCAGCACACACAATTTGACGTGATTCTGTCAACCCGTTCGAAAGATATCCTTGGGACAGACAGAAGGAGAAAAAAATGACCCTCCGATTTTCAGGCTCCAGCGATCTTTTTGACCTTGACCTTGACCTTGATCGGTATGCAATCATCAGAACGGGCATAAGCCAAACCACCTTCATACCAAGTTTCAACATCCTATGTTGATCGGTGCCCGAGATATGGCTAAAAATAGAGTTTCGGTTTTCAAGGTCGTACGTCAAGGTCAAGGTCACGACGGCAAAATGGTTTGCGCCGATCTCTTCCTATTAAGGAGGCACACCTTCACACAACATTTGACGCGATTCGGTCAAGCGGTTCGGGAGATATCCTTGGGACAGACAGAAAAAAACACCAAAAAAAACAAAAACAAAAAAACAAACAAACAAAAAGAAAAAAAGAAAAAAGAACAAACTAGAACTTAAAAAACAGGAAAAAAAAACACGAAAGAAAAAATATAGAGAGAAAGAAAAACAACGACAAACAACAACAAAACAACGTGCAACGCCGAGCGTCTGCAAAGTCCCCTCGCAGCATCGCCGAGCTACTCCGAAATCGGAATGTGCCGGCTCTACACACAGCGGGGAGACCATTGAGAACTGAAAACAGGACGCACGCACGGACGGATGGACGGCCGGAAAGAAGTGGGACATATCGTGTCTGTGACACAAAGGGGCACAGCGGGCTTATTCCATGTTTAGTGACTCTCGACGCGCATTGCTTTCTCGCCCGGTTTGCGCGCCCGGTTTGGCTGTCGGGTTTGACTGTAGATCTGATGGCGGCGTCTTTCAAGTGAATCTTCCCACCCAATGCCACGTGTTTCATGGCGCATGTGTGTTCGGACCCGTGATTTGAGCGCGCGCGATCATGCGCACACGAGCGCACAGAAAAATTAATGTTCTGGAACAGGCGAAGCGGCAGATATCAAAAGAAAACGTATTTACATAAAAAACGCATCAAAACAGCACGTAACTGAATATGTTGTTTATATATAGCCTTGGGGTTCGGACCCGTGATTTGAGCGCGCGCGATCATGCGCACACAAGCGCACAGAAAAATTCATGACAAAAAAAATGTTATGAAAAAAACTGCATTGAAATACATGCAAAACCTCGCGAGATATTAGCAATTATGTGTTTTGGGGTTTGAACCCCGTAACTGGCTCGACCTTGACCTTAATGTAAAACTAAATACATCAGTGGATAGCTTGCATCTTGGCAAACTAGTATGCCAAATGTGATGATGATAGACTGAATAGTTTTTGAGAAAAACGGACGAATAGCCGGACGAAGGCACGCCGGACGGACGTCGGACGGACACCGGACGGACCAGACAGAAACAATAGTTCCCCGAAACTTTGGCTCGGGGACTAACAACAAGAGAAGTAGGCCTAAACGGGAAAATCAAGTAGAAGCCTACTGTGTGAAAAGTGCACGAGTGCAAAAACTAGTTTAGTTATTCGGTGTAATAAGGTAGGCCTGCGTCATCCACACCAGGAGGAGATTCTATCTTCTGAACTGCATGTCATGCATAGCGGGACCAAGATAGCTAAGCGTCTCTATACACGTGAATATTGTTCACTCTCTCCGCATGGCAACATAGTGATAGGCCAGTGATAATGTGTAGAGTGATAATGTGTAGAGTGCTCACAGCGCGTTCGCCTCGTGTCAAGTAAACCCGAGTTCGAACCTGGGTTACAGGGGATTTTGTCCTCTCACTTTGCACTAGGCCTTACGGTCTGAATGTGGAGTCTCTCCGGGATGAGACGATAAACCGAGGTTCCGTGTGCCCATGCACGTAGCACACGTTAAACCCAGTGGCAACGAAAAAGTTGTCATTTGGTCAAAATTTACCCCCCCCCCCCCCCTCCCTTCCTTCCTCATCAGTCACACAAAAAATCGCATGCAAAAAAAAAAGAAGGGTGGCGCGCCTCTGGCTGCGACGCGCTCTCCAGGTGGGAGCAACCCGAATTTTACAGAGATGCCTCTGTGACTATAAAGTACCTAATACATAATACCTAACAATATGACTTAATATCACTGTGTTGTCATGGGGGGAGAGTGAAAAATGTTCACGTGTATAGAGACCTTTACCGGCACCACCCAGTCTGAAGCTACGCTGTGTCACCCTGGTAGACTACTCCACGATCATAAACTAACTTATATTATCATGGCTCATGTCAGTAGTAGAAGTGGTCAGACACGAGGATGACGAGCCATACTAATAATTATTGTTAAAGTGTACTTTCATAACTTGTGGCGTGACTCTGCGCTGTAGAGTTAGTTAGTAGGTTGATATGGCTTGCCGTTTGGGTGATCTGATATCTGCTTCTTCTTCTTCTTCGAACGCTCAGACACTGTCCTGTCAATTATGAGCGCAGATGCGTCATGCTGCCGTTATGCGCCTAACTAAGAATCAGTTAGGCCCAGCAAGTCACGACTTCGGCTGGAGGAAATGTTTTTGAAAGTGTTTCTGGGAACAAAGTCAGGAGGTGGTAAGGCAGAAAGATAGTAGATGACAGTAAGCAAAGGGAAAAGGCAGAGTCAAAGAGAGTGACAGATTAGAGGAAGTTACAAGCACAGAACTTCCAGAAGGTGGGGGAACTATTTATACAAAAGACCCCCCGGTATCCCCACGGGGGGAGGTGGTCTGAGATAATGGGCATCATCTTTCCGGACATGAGGGACAATGAAAATATGATTGTGTCCTCCGACCTTTTAAATGTAACTAGCGCAACGCCTAGTACTGGCAATGCACCATACTGGTAACACCTAGTAACGGTAACGGCAAGTACTGGTAACGCTGAGTACAGCAAATTTGAAGCGATTCGGTTCAGAAACGGCGGAGTTATAAGGCCCCGTTTCCCGTTGGCGCTGCTCTGAGAGTGACGCGTTCTCCCGATTCTCTTCAAATTTGCTGCTAGGCGTTGCCCGGGCCATAGCAAGCCTGACAGCAAATTTGAATCAATTCGGTTAAGAAACGGCGGAGTTATGCGTGAAAAGGTGAAGCGGCGTATAGCGCGCGCGTTTCTGAATCGATTCGCTTCCGGTTTGGTACATCGATAGTCACCGTCCCCGGTCATCTACCTGCCAAATTCGAAGGCAATCGGCCCAGAAACACCGGAGCTACGGGCGCCGAAAGGCCGTCGGATGCGCGTTTCGCGCATTTGCCGAACCGCGCAAATGACACGACCGCCTCGGTTGCCGTTGCCATCGCCCCGTTAGGGCTCACAGCAAATTTGAAGCGATTCGGCCGAAAAACGGCGGAGTTATAAGGCCCGTTTCGTGTTTCAGACAGACACACACGCACACACACACACACACACACACACACACACACACACACACACACACACACACACACACACACACACACGGACAGTTATAGTTCCACGAACCTTCGGCTCGGGGACTAACAACAAGAGAAGTAGGCCTAAACGGGAAAATCATGTAGAAGCCTACTGTGTGAAAAGTGCACGAGTGCAAAAACTAGTTTAGTTATTCGGTGTAATAAGGTAGGCCTACGTCATCCACACCGGGAGGAGATTCTATCTTCTGAACTGCATGTCATGCATAGAGGGACCAAGATAGCTAAGCGTCTCTATACACGTGAATATTTGTCACTCTCTCCGCATGGCAACATAGTGATAGGCCAGTGATAATGTGTAGAGTGGTAATGTGTAGAGTGCTCACAGCGCGTTCGCCTCGTGTCAAGTAAACCCGAGTTCGAACCTGGGTTACAGGGGATTTGTCCTCTCACTTTGCACTAGGCCTTACGGGTCTGAATGTGGAGTCTCTCCGGGATGAGACGATAAACCGAGGTTCCGTGTGCCCATGCACGTAGCACACGTTAAAACCCAGTGGCAACGAAAAAAGGTGTCAGTTGGTCCAAATTTACCCCCCACCCCCATCCCCTCCCTTCCTTCCTCATCAGTCACACAACAAATCGCATGCAAAAAAAAAAGAAGGGTGGCGCGCCTCTGGCTGCGACGCGCTCTACAGGAGGGAGCAACCCGAATTTTGACAGAGATGCCTCTGGGACTATAAAGTACCTAATACATAATACCTAACAATATGACTTAATATCACTGTGTTGTCATGGGGGGAGAGTGAAAAATGTTCACGTGTATAGAGACCTTTACCGGCACCACCCCAGTCTGAAGCTACGCTGTGTCACCCTGGTAGACTACTCCACGATCATAAACTAACTTATATTATCATGGCTCATGTCAGTAGTAGAAGTGGTCAGACACGAGGAT
>CM065699.1:13150567-13151776 GCA_017654935.2 Phymorhynchus buccinoides
TTTGACACTTAATGTCCCTTTCGTGGTGCTGGGTAACAATTATTATCGGGGCAGCTTAAAATGTTAAGGCTCTTCCTACATACAGTTTACTGGCAGAAGAAGGTTCGTCTTTTTTCTTCCACAGCTGCTACTTCTACTGTTGCTGCTTGCTAACTGTATAACTTCCATATTATTTACATACTTATGATTAATAATATGCACAATCATTGTGCATAATGTATTAATATATAGATGGCATTTGGTGGAAGACTAAGCCATATATTCATTTCTGCACACATCGTACGCACGTAAGTGTTCATAAGCAGACAACATGCGTAGATTCACCGGCTCAAACACAGACGCGCACGCACGTGCATGCACACGCGCACACGCGTGCACACACACACACACACACACACACGTACGCGCGCGCACGCACACACACACACACACACACACACACACACACAAAAAAACCCACCACATGGCGGCGGCACACACAGAGCAGAGAGAGAGAGAGAGAGAGTCGGAGAGAGAGAGAGAGAGAGAGAGAGAGAGAGAGAGAGAGAGAGAGAGAGAGAGAGAGAGAGAGAGAGAGAGAGAGAGAGAGAGAGAGAGAGAGAGAGAGAGAGAGAGAGAGAGAACAACTGAAACAGACATGACTAAATAAAATGAATTTACAGAAATTGTTGAAACTGAAAATGAGCTAGACAGGGGCAGACGTGTCAGACCTACCCATGCAACCCCTCTCACTCTGTGTCGATCTCTCTCTGTCGGCTTTTCAGTCTGTCTTTCTTCTTTCTTTCTTTCTCTCTCACGCACACATACACATACGCACAAGATAGCCACATACAACATGCACAAACCCCCCCCCAAAAAAAAAAAAACACGTGCGCGCGAACCCCCCCCCCCCCCCCCCCCCCCCACACACACTAATCCACAGACGCAACCCCCAACCCCAACACACACACAACGCACACACACACACACACACACACACACACACACACACACACACACACACACACACACACACACACACACACACACACACCACAAACACACAGCCCGACTCACGCACACACACACACACACACACACACACACACACACACACACACACACTGGACTGGACTGGAACCAAATTATTGATCTTGAAAAGTAATGCGCTAAATAAGTTTTCTGAATAATAATAATATTGTCAGATTAACTATGAAATCTGTACTGACT
>CM065699.1:13167276-13169776 GCA_017654935.2 Phymorhynchus buccinoides
TATATGTGCGCGCGCACACACACACACACGCACCCACACACACAAAGTGAGAGAGAGAGAGAGAGAGAGAGAGAGAGAGAGAGAGAGAGAGAGAGAGAGAGAGAGAGAGAGAGAGAGAGAGAGAGAGAGAGAGAAGGACACAGACAGACGGGGGCACACCGACGCGTCACTCTGATTGAAGTCCGCATCTCTATGTATTCCCGCATCAATGTGCCCCCGTCTATATTGATCTCCGTCTCTGTGTGTCCCCTAGGGTTAAGCTTTGGCTAAGGCTTAGGGGACAGTACGAAAACAATACGAATACGAAGCGAAGAGATAGTAGACGGGAGCACATAGAGACGGGGACACACAAAGACAGGGACAGAATAGAACTGGGACACACAGAGATGGGGACATAATTATGGAACAGAGCACCACGAAAGGGACATTAAGTGTGAAAATGACCATTCTGAGAAAATTATACATTTGAATACTTCAGACGATTCTCTTTCTACTGATACAAGAATCATCCTTGTATCTGTTTTCGTTCCAGAGTTATGAGCATTTAAAGTTAGTAAGATGAGCGTCGGCCATTTTGAGAAAACACAGTCTAAAGTCTATCCTAGCTGAAGAAAATGCATTGACCTAATCGTTTTAAAAGCACTTAAAAGACCATTAATTTAGAGACCATATTAAAGATTGCGCTTTATGAATATGAAAGATAAGGTGTTAGAGCACACGAAAATACCCATCACTAAATATTTTTACCAAAAAATAAAATTTGTGAATTTTCCAATCCTATTGTGAGGAACTATCCCAGCGACTTAATGTCCCTTTCGTGGTGCTAGGTCACATATACATACTACAGTCGGGGATACGTAAACATTGGAACACACGGAAGCGAAATTGACAATGCACGGGTAGGCGCTGCGCTTGCTGCGACGCTCTCTCCGGGGGAGAGCAGTCCGAATTTCACAGAGATATGTCTTTGTGACTAGAATATACCAAATATGAATGAAAATCCGTTTAACGTCTTCCGGTCTGAAACAGACACATATGGGACATTAGTAGATATATGTAAAGATGGTGGGATCGATTCTGGAGGCAATGCCCGGCCGCAGTGCAACTCCAGAAAAGTCCCGAATTATTAACGATGCAGATGTATAAGCGTAAATATACTAAATATTTAAAAAAAAATTATATACGGAGACACAGAGACGGGCTCACGTCGATACATAACGCAGATAGAGACATTATTATAGGCAGACACTGGCTCGTCTGTCTGTCTCCCAATACCCTCTCTGTCTCCCCCTCTTCTTCTCTCCGCTCTTTTCTGTCATCCCTGCGCTCTCTCTCTCTCTCTCTCTCTCTCTCTCTCTCTCTCTCTCTCTCTCTCTCTCTCCTGCTCTCTCTCTCTCTCTCTCTCTCTCTCCTCTCTCTCTCTCTCTCTCTCTCTCTCTCTCTCTCTCTCTCTCTCTCTCTCTCTCCTCTCCTCGCTCCGCTCTCTCTCTCTCTCTCTCTCTCTCTCTCTCTCTCTCTCTCTCTCTCTCTCTCTCTCTCTCTCTCTCTCTCTCTCCTCTCTCCCTCTCCCTGCGCGCTCTCTCTCTCTCTCTCTCTCTCTCTCTCTCTCTCTCTCTCTCTCTACCCCTCTCTCTCTCTCTCTCTCTCTCTCTCTCTCTCTCTCTCTATTTCTCTCTCTGTCTCTGACTCTCTCTCTCTCTCTCTCTCTCTCTCTCTCTCTCTCTCTCTCTCTCTCTCTCTCTCTCTCTCTCTCTCTCTCTCTCTCTCTCTCTCTCTCTCTCTCTCTCTCTCTGTCTCTCTCAGATTGGAAGACTAGGCGGTTGCCTACAATTTTTATCCTTGGAAAATAAAGTTTAAGTTTTCAAGTTTTCAAGTTACTCTCTCTCTCTCTCTCTCTCTCTCCTCTCTCTCTCTCTCTCTCTCTCTCTCTCTCTACTCTCTCTCTCTCCCTCTCTCTCTCCTCTCTCTCTCTTTCTCTCTCTCTCTGTCTGTATCAGCCTTCATGTATGTCTCTCTCTCTCTGTCTGTCTATCTGTCTGCATCTGCCTTCATGTACCTCTCTCTCTCTCTCTCTCTCTCTCTCTCTCTCTCTCTCTCTCCTCCCTCTCCCTCCCCCCCCCCCCCCCCTCTCTCTCTCCTTACCGCCTTACTCCTTGATAGAGCCATGAACGACAAGACATGACAATGACGCCGTTAGATGTCTGGTGCACTTTGGGCACTCCGTACGCTTGGATGAACACTCCACTAGCATGGGTGAACAGGATGACAAGCCATAACGATGTAAGAACTACTCACTGTTGTAGAGAGAGAGAGAGGGGCGGGGGGGAGAAAGAGAGAGAGAGAGGGGGGGATAAAGAGAGAGAGAGAGAGAGAGAGAGAGAGAGAGAGAGAGAGAGAGAGAGAGAGAGAGAGAGAGAGAGAGAGAGAGAGAGAGAGAGAGAGAGAGAGAGAGGAGAGAGAGAGAGAGAGAGAGAGAGAGAGAGAGAGAGAGAGAGAGAGA
>CM065699.1:13199776-13204776 GCA_017654935.2 Phymorhynchus buccinoides
CGGGGAGCGGGAAGGTGGGAGTGAGGTTTGTTTAGACCTTCTGACGTTTTTCGATATGCAATGTAAAATAGGTCCTACGCATAATGTTTTTTGATAGTGTCAACGACAGTGATATTAAGCGCTCGTCTGTATCAAAGCCAACTAGTTGAATACTAACTAGAGCGGTAAGACACTAAATCACCAGCCGCGCGGCAGTATTTTCGGCTGCAGTGCTTCGCCTCGCAGCTGATAACGAACCTGACTTTGACCTTTGACCAATGGCCTTCATTTTTGAACCAGGCCTCGATATCTAAAGTACGTATCCGCACGCAGCATTTGAGCGTCCTAGGTTCCTCCGTTCAAACGTTATCATGCTAGGTGCTCGGCAGCATGTTCGGCTCCAGTGAACTTGACCTTTGACCTATGAGCTTCATCTTCGCACTTGGCCTAGAGACCACAACTACCTATTCACATGCAAACGTTGAGCGTCCTAGGTTCCTCCGTTCAGACGCTATCATGGTAACATACATACATAATGTTAACTTATTTGTGTTTCTACTAAACATAAGGATGTGAACGCACAACAATGTGAACATAATATTGTTAAGAGCATGCCTATATAGTGTATAACGATTAGTTTTCTCTACTACATGTATATGTGCACACAAACGAAATATCCATTGATTTTTTCCCCATTCAAGATACATTTATGCTCATCTGCATAATGTGGTTAGCACATGTGCACATAGACTGAAATGTTTTTGGGGGGGGGGGGGGGGGGGGGGGGGGGGGTCGTCTTTTTTTTTTTTTGTTTAGTTTTTGTTTGTTTTAATTAAGTTAGGTATTCTTTGATCTACATAATATGCATTAATGAATCCATTCATTATTCAATTTATCTGTTATTATATGTTGTTTATGTATGTATATTGCTGTGTTGTTTTGTGTGTGTGTGTTTTTGTGTGTGTTGTTTTGTTTTTTGTTTTTCAAGTTTATGTATTGTTCATGCTAAAAACGTAATAAAAAGGTTTAAAAAACAAACAAACACTTATTTGTGTTTCATTGTCTATGTAAAGCGCTTTGATCTCCCTGCAAAGGGGGTAAAGCGCTATATAAATGCTCATCATTATTATTATTATTATTATTATTATTATTATTATTAGTAGTAGTAGTAGTAGTAGTAGTAGTAGTAGTATTAGTAGTAGTAGTAGTAGTAGTAGTAGTAGTAGTAGTAGTAGTAGTAGTAGTATTACATACACACCATTACCAGCTTCTCTCGCGGCTGGTAACTAGCCTACAGCACAAAACCCCAAGAGAATGACAGACTCCGGAAAAAAGGTCGCGGCAGGAATGAAGAGGTTTGCCAGGATGTCCAGAATGGCGCGCTTCCTGAAAGGGACTGCAGATAGCACAGCACCATGGCCCACTACACGTAGACTGGGCGCCCGCTTCCTTATACACTTCCGCTTAGCTGAGATTCCTCGACAGATTCGTAGGTCTACCATGTCCTGTGTTTGTACTAGTTCTGACAGAAAGTTTGTGCGAGGGTCTGGCATGCTCATCCACCGTTAGGTCATCGTGTCCTTCGCGTGGTATAATTATTAGAGTCAAAATACGTGAGCAGGAACTTCGAGAAACCAGTCATACTGTTCCCAATAATATTCTGTGTCCTTTCGTTCAGAACAGAGCTATGAAAGTAGAGACACTAGTACTGGTACTCCAAAATAATAATTAAGAAAGGCAGTTTCGATTTCCCCCCAAAAATCACGGGAACTTAAAACCCTTTGGCCGCCAGCCATTTTTCAGCCAAAAAATACCTTTAACCTTAACTGGGTAGAGAAGAACAATAATCTGCAAAATTGGGAATTCCTCTGTGATATTTATAACATTGGGCCTGTCCTTACCTCACAATATTAAGAAAATAGGGTCTTCGGATAACAGCCCTGATTTGATGCCATTTAATGACGTAGGTGTTAAACCATTGTGGTGCATAAATGCAACATTGGCGGTGAAAGGGTATTACGTTTTCGGTTAGTAACAACCAGCAGTAAGCAAACGTTACCGCATAATGATAAAGCAACTATGACATAATTCACACTGACGCTGGTAGTGTGATAACAAACACATTTGGTAGACCAGGGCCTGTATTCACGTTGAGACAGCATGAGACTTAGCATGATGCTAACTTAGAAGCTCTTCCAAAAGTCCTATTAAATCCTATAGGACATTGGAAGAGCTTCTAAGTTAGCATCATGCTAAGTCTCATGCTATCTCAACGTGAATACAGGCCCAGGACAATAGACTGGAAATGAACGTAGGGGAAGACGGGGTAAAAAGCGCATGGGCGGGTAAGAAGCCCACCCCAATTATCTCATGAAATAAAGAAACTTTCAGTCAAATTTGCCCATGAGACGAATGCTAGACATTAACGCTCGTCTCATGGGCAAAATGAGACTGAAATTTGCTTCATTTCATGAGATAATTGGGGTGGGCTTCTTACCCGCCCATGCGCTTTTTACCCCGTCTTCCCCTAAAGTATTAAAAACAAGTCATAGCATAATGAAAGAAAGCGTTGAACATGATTATTGCATAGACCGCGAAATACATAATCGCAACAGAACATCACATATAGCATGCATTATCACGACATGATGGCACAGCAGGCACAGTGACTAAAAACACATCGCATCAAATACAACAACGAACATACACAGTACAACACTACCGTATTTTACGGACTACAAGGCGCACCTGATTATAAGGCGCACCCACAAAATTTTACCCCCCCCAAAAAAAAAGATGTTGTTATTATAGTTCCTTACTATATTATCAGTCACATTATAAGGCGCAGGGTCTCAGTCTAGAAAAAAAGTATCGCCTTTTAATGATAAAACTAATTTTATAACAGTTTCACTCAGCTAAAGTATAGGCTCACCTTGGAGCTTTCATTATATACTTCCGCTTAGCTGAGATTCCTCGACATATTCGTAGGTCTAAGTCACGTCCTGTATTTGTGCTTCCCCCCGTGGGGATACCCGGGGGGGCTTTTGCATAAATAGTTCCCCCACCTTCTGGACGTTCTATGCTTGTAACTTCCTCTCATCTGTCACTCTCTTTGACTTTGCCTTTTCCTTTTACTTACTGTCATCTACTATCTTTCTGCCTTAATACCGGTCCATTCTCCTGCCATTTTTCACGACACACTTTCCAAAAGATTTCCTCCAGCCGAAGTCGGACTTGCTGGGCCTAACTATTTTTATTTTAGTTAGGCGCATAACGGCAGCATGACGCATCTGCGCTCATAATTGACAGGAAACTGTTTGAGCGATCGAAGAAGAAGAAGAAGAAGTATTTGTGTTAGTTCTGACAGAAAGTTGTTTATAGTCCGTAAAATACGGTAATTACAGAACCAACCTACACAATGCGAGATCCGAATGAAACAGCTTGCACCACCCCACCCTCTCTCTATCTCTCTCTCCGTGCTGTTGATGACACGTTAGTAGTCTGGCACTCCGTGGCCGTTATTTCCAGCTAATTGCAGCAGCAGCGCCGATTAGAGCTAAGGGACGGATGGTGGCGACACGTGTGAGGCATTATCACCATTGTCTGGCATTATGTTTATTAATACTGGCCAGCATGGCACAGCATGCTATGGCATGGCAGTTAATAATATGACTATGATTAGTTTTCGTGCTTTGGTCTGCATTTTGTGGACCGTGGGATGTGATCTCGCTCTCACTGCATACAGAATGTAACGCGTCTGTTAAGTCCTTTCGTGGACATTTTGTCCTCTCGCGGATACCATGACCTACCTACAATAAGCCTAGGGTCTCCCATATATTCTTGATCAGCATGTCACAACCTATTCAGATCCTGAATTATGAATATGGCTGGAGATTGATCTACATTTTTTAGTCCCCGAGCCGAAGGTTCGGGGAACTATTGTTTTTTTTAGTCCGTCCGTCCATCCGGCGTCCGTCCGTCCGGCTATTCGTCCGTTGTTCTAAAAAACTATTCAGTCTATCATCATCAAATTTGGTATACTAATTTGCCAAGATGCAAGCTATCCACTGATGTATTTAGTTTTACATTAAGGTGAAGGTCGCGCCAGTTACGGGGTTCAAACCCCGAAACACATAATCGCTAATATCTCGCGAAGTTTTGCATGTATTTCAATGCAGGTTTTTTTCACAACATTTCTTGATGAATGGTCTATAACACAGTTGTCATGAATTTTTCTGTGCGCTCGTGTGCGCATGATCGCGCGCGCTCAAATCACGGGTCCGAACCCTAAGGCTATAATATCAAAAACTATTCGGTTTCGTGCTGTTTTGATGCGTTTTTATGTTGCTACGTGCTGTTTTGATGCGTTTTTATGTATGTGTACAGCCGACACATTCCGATTTCGGAGTAGCTCGGCGAAGCTGCGAGGGGACTTTGCAGCCGCTCGTCGTTGCACTTGTTGTATGTTGTTGTTGTCGTCGAAGGTTTGTTTGTCCGTTTATTGTTTGTTCTTTTTTACTTTTTTTTTTTTTTTGTTTGTTTATATTGTTTTTCCCCATGTACCCCCAAGGGGATTTTTTGGAGAAAAAATAATGAACCTTGAACCTTACCAGTGCAAACCTCCTCCAAGGCAGACTCACAAAACCGAAATGTCCTTCCTTCATGTCCGAGCTGCATCTCACGAACCAGTGGGTAGAATGGCTTCACATTGTGTGTGGTAATGTAACATGGCGAGTGATGAAATAAATACTTGCAATAAATACAACAACAAAAAAGCAGAAACGGGGGCATTTTAGACTAATGTGCACATAAGGACAAAGAGTGCGCGAGAGGACTTAACACACGAGTCTGTATGACAGTGCCAGTCCGTCCTGTGTGATCATGGCGTACAGAAGCAGAGAGGCTAGCTGCTATTCAAAAAGGCTGGGTTGGGATTTATGTTTAGTTGATTTTCTTTAGTCCATTGCTTTGGGTACATTCCCGCACGTTCGGCCTAGAAATTGTATTACTTTCGTAAAATA
>CM065699.1:13209776-13212276 GCA_017654935.2 Phymorhynchus buccinoides
AACTCTAAAACAGATAATACTAAGAAGATGTAAAATAACAAACAGCGAACAATTAAAGAGAGAGGGAGAGAGAGAGAGAGAGAGAGAGAGAGAGAGAGAGAGAGAGAGAGAGAGAGAGAGAGAGAGAGAGAGAGAGAGAGAGAGAGAGAGAGAGAGAGAGAGGGAGAGAGAGAGAGAGAGAGAACGGAGATGGATTGTATTTTGTTTTTAAATATGTACTAGTACTGCAACCCATGGGAATAGTTGGCCTTTTGGTGCATTCCCGAACACCAACTCTCGTCTTCAAATCCCTTTGGCCGCGAGAGTGGGGATGCATCCAGGGCAAGGCTTCTCCACTACAAACAAACTGGCTTAGCCCAGCAGCTGCCCCATCTGATATCTGGCAGTCGCTGTCGGAAACGAAAGCAAGGGAACAACAACATAGAGAGTATGATCGATAAACAAAAGGAAAGTTTAATAGAAAACAGAAAGGGTCAATACAGGGGGGGGATTGCCTCCTCTTTTGGGGGCAAAGAACACCTATGTAATAC
Source organism: Phymorhynchus buccinoides (assembly GCA_017654935.2). Lineage (NCBI taxonomy): Eukaryota > Metazoa > Mollusca > Gastropoda > Neogastropoda > Raphitomidae > Phymorhynchus > Phymorhynchus buccinoides. The sequence goes on from CM065699.1 coordinate 13,210,307, forward strand.
TTTCAACTAAACACCCCCCCCCTCCCAGCAACCCCACCCCCACCCACCCCCACCCTAGTAGGCCTCTTTCCATCCCCCAGCTCATTAAATCGTTCCAGCGCAGCAACAGCAACAGCAACAGCAGTGCCATATCTGTTATTGCAAAACGAGGGGTGGGGGTGGGAGTGGAAAGGGTGAGAACCACAGACCCAGAACCACTGAAGGTAGGAGATGAGGAGGATGGGGTGGTGGGGTGGGGGTAGAGGGCGTATGTGTTGGGTGTGTGTGTGTGTGGGGGGGGGGGGTATTGGGTCTGGAGGGATTGGGATGGAGAAGAGGAGGAGGGAGCACTTTGGTCGTCACACCTCGCTTGTTGGCAAGTCTGGGTATCGGTCGAGCAGCGCTGGGAACGAGAACAATTGCAATCAATTCTCTGCCACCTACCTAATGTGCCCTTAGCCCCCCCCCCCCCCACCCCCTCCCCCCCTGCTCCCCATTCCCCTCCTTCGTCTCTCTCTCTCTCTCTGTATCCCTCTCGCTCTGTCTCTCTCTTTCTGTCTCTCTCTCTTTCCTCTCTCTCTCTCTTTCTCTCTCTTTCTCTCTCTCTCTGTCTGTCTCTCTCTCTCTTGTTTTTGATCTCTCTCTCTCTCGTCTCTGCTATCTTTCTGTCTCTCTGTAACTCTCTCTCTCCTCTCTCTCTATTCTGTCTCCTCTAGTGTGTCTCTCTTTCTCTCTCTCTCTCTCTCTCTCCCTCTTTTCTCTCTCTCTCTCTCTCCCTGTCTCCCCCCCTGTGTGTGTGTCTCTCTCTCTCTCTCTCTCTCTCTTACTCCGCCTCTCTCTCCCCCCTCTCTCTCTCTCTCTCTATCTCTCTCTCTCTCTCTCTCTACTCTCCCCCGTCTCTCTCTCTCTCTCTCTCTCTACTCTCTCTCTTCTCTCTCTCTCTCTCTCGTCCTCTCTCTCTCTCTCTCTCTCTCTCTCTCCTCTCTCTCTCTCTCTCTCTCTCTCTCTCTCCTCCCTCTCTCTCTCTCTCTCTCTCACTCCCTCTCATCAAACACAGGTGTTGCCACACCAAAGGCAGAGCATGGCATGATGGAGGTAACTTAGGCAAAGATAATTTCCCAGACTCTTCGGTAAAGGTAGAGGGTTTTGAGGGCTTGATCCGGATTCTGAGTTCTAACCTAAGGGGTCGATTATTATACACGCAGGCTGCATACAAGCAACACGCGTAGAAGGCCCAGCCACACTGCATACGATTTGACCCCAATACGATACGATTGTGACGATGTCTGTGAATTATGATTCACGTGAAATGCTTCCGTCTAAAAATAATAACACTACTGTTTTCGTCCACTACACTCATGTAGTCCCCAAATACGCGAATCAAATAAATACAAAAGTCCGGTACAAAGATAACATATTTTGTCAGATTCGGGAGACTACAAAAAGCAATAAAAAAAAATAATGTAGTGAACATAACTAGCATGATTTCATCAGATTCATGTAGACAGACAAACTTGACGTGAATCCTGCCTCACAAGTGTCTTCTTCTTCTTCTTCTGTGTTCCCAGGTCATAGGGCCATAATGAGTAAGGAATGTATGTGTCCGGTTTTTAGTTTTCACTGGTCTCCCCGCTGCGTACAGCCGACACATTCCTATTTCGTAGGAGCTCAAAGGAGAAACATTATTTGGAAGATTTGTTTCTGTGGAAAAAAAGGCAGGAGAATGGGGCCAATAAGTCCGAAAGATAGTAGATGATAGAAAGCAGAGGGAAAAGGCAGAGTCAAAGAGAGTGGCAGAATAGAGGAAGTTACAAGCACAGAACTTCCTGTAAAGGTAAAGATGTGCCCCCCCCCCTCCTCCATTCCTCGGTTGTTTCCACTTTTTCAGTCTTGCCTTTCTTACTGTAGATTGAGTACTTCATCCTCTATCGTTTGCTATATTTAACACTAATTTTCATCCATTTACATAATTCAACACATGCATTCAATAA
>CM065699.1:13222276-13227276 GCA_017654935.2 Phymorhynchus buccinoides
TCTACCTTGATCACCTAACCCAAACCCTGGTGAGTTTCCACACTTCTACTATGTTTATCCCTTTGTTTTCATATAATTTGGATTTTGAACACTAAAATAATTTTAAAAAAATACTTATCCTCATATCATTTATCTTTTAACGCTGTAAAAACACACACACTCGGTTTCATTTCCTAATGTAAGGAAAACGATATAAACATATTAATTTATAGATATTCCATCAGGGCTCCCAATCATCCCGCAAAACAAGGGGTCCCAGGGACTCCTTCACTTACAGCATTAGAGGGCCATTGAGGCGGGATAGAGGGTTCCAGAGGCACTGCAAATGCTAAAAAGATTTTTTTTAATGCATCCCTGGGACCCCCTGCACATTCTTTTAGAGGTTCCTTTAGAATATTAGTGCTTCATGCACACTGGGAGCCCTGTTCCATTTTGACGAACATAGAGTACCTTACTTGATAATGTGGTCGTTTGTCATACCTGCCAATTGAGTACCATGAGCAAGTTGACGTGACTGTGAATAATAGACCCCTCACTCCTCAGACTTGGCCATCCAGAGAGTCACCCCCACCCCACCTTACACCCCATCCACACCCTATGCTCGCGCTCTATTTAGCTTGTGTGTGTGTGTCGCTTTTTCTTCTTTCTGTTCTTCCTTGCTATTTTGTCAATGGAAGAAGCGTTTGATTAATAAGGAATCAGTTCCAGATGCATTCCAGAATTGTTGCGAATATGTAGGTCCAGAGGGGGTGGGGGTAGGTCGGGGGGGGGGGAGAGAGAGAGAGAGAGAGAGAGAGAGAGAGAGAGAGAGAGAGAGAGAGAGAGAGAGAGAGAGAGAGAGAGAGAGAGACAGACGATTGCAACACAATAATTCAAAACGCACACCTACACACGTACACCTACACCCACACCCACACCCACCCACATCATTCGCGGCCATCGTAAAAGCATAGGTTGTACAGTCGGCAGTGCACCATTCCTCTCTCTCTCTAACTCTCTCTCTAACTCTCTCTCTCTCTCTCTCTCTCTCTCTCTCTCTCTCTCTCTCTCTCTCTCTCTCTCTCTCTCTCTCTCTCTCTCTCTCTCTCTCTCTCTCACACACTCTCTCACACAAACATCTCTCTCTTTCTAGCTTACCTGACTGACTGACTACTTTAAATCGTGATGGCACCTTCGAACCACGGATAAAAACACAAAAAACAAACAAACCCCTAACACTAGAAAAACGTTTTGTTTGCAACATCAGGCTGTGGGTTCCTTTGAGAAAACTCTCTCTCTCTCTCTCTCTCTCTCTCTCTCTCTCTCTCTCTCTCTCTCTCTCTCTCTCTCTCTCTCTCTCTCTCTCTCTCTCTCTCTCTCTCTCTCTCTCTCTCTCTCTCTCTCTCTCTCTCTAAATTCAATGTCACCCACAGGTCACGTATTATAATAGGAAAAACGGAGCAACAACTGATATCTTTGCTGCTGTGACACTAGCTCTCAAAACTGTCGCAGAAGTCTAGTACCATCCCCAGAACTTGCAATGAATAACACGAGTCTGGCCATTGTAAAGAATGTTTGTCACTAAATGAATAGAACAGCGAATTGGATCCAGAACAGCGCTAATTTCATTCTTAAATTATGTTTAGCTCTTCTTGTATTCGCCCCAAACATTACTATACACTCCCACCAAATGCAAAGGTATTCACTGCCAAGCACCCTGCCATGTGTATGTCTGCTTTTAGAGCTTATAATCTCACTGTTTCTTCCATTGAAACACAGCGTATGCACAGTCGAGTAAATAGTTACTCCCCTCTTGTCGGTTGAGATGCAACGGACAACCAAGAATTAAAAAACCCCCACCAAAACATGACGCTAGAGAAGTTAAATCAGTGAACATAAGGATAAAACGTTTGTAATAATTATATCTTGTTGTATCAATTTACATCGATGGGGATATTAAATTTTAAAAACAAAACGAAACAACAATTAAATCCGATTTTATGAGGAGATAATGTCAATTGATATAGTCAATTAAAAAGACAGAAAGCTGAAGCAAGCGAGGCAGTAATAAGTATAGGCTATGCTGTAATATATGCATAATATTATTATGCTGATCAAGACTTATCACTCTTCTTTTCTAAAACTACAAAAGTGTATATAAAAAAATGCAATGACACAATTTAATGTATACTGCCTTGATTACTTCTATATTTCTTTTAAAACCTTTTGCTTTAACTTTTAGACGTCAAATCAAATGTTGGACTTCATCATATACTGGTTATACGATTCAAATACATACATCTGTATCGCAAAAAAATCGGGACTTTTCTGGAGTTGCACTGCCTCCGGGCATTGCCTCCAAGATCGTTCCCACCGTCTTTATTTCTATAAATGTCCCATATGTGTCTGTTTCAGACCGGAGGACGTTAAACAGATTTTCATTCACTCATCAAATGCTGGACATTATTTTTCCTCACAAATCCATAGCGATCTACTGACAAGATTTGTGTTAAGGACAAACCGCACGAGGCACTGTCACACGACTCTTGGTCACAGCCACAGATATCTGTCACAGCTGCAGGCTGTATATTATGCGTGTATGTATGATACTTGGAATAGCAACTTATGCTGTATCAGAAGAATCAGGGAGAGAGAGAGGGAGAGAGAGAGAGAGAGAGAGAGAGAGAGAGAGAGAGAGAGAGAGAGAGAGAGAGAGAGAGAGAGAGAGAGAGAGAGAGAGAGCTCGCGATCGAAAGGAACGGAGGAGAGGGCTGAGAGACGAGAGAGAGAGCATTGAACACTGAACATTTGTTATGTAACAAGGATGAAGATTTTAGGCAATGCCTAAGAGAGAGAGAGAGAGAGAGAGAGAGAGAGAGAGAGAGAGAGAGAGAGAGAGAGAGAGAGAGAGAGATGAGAGAGAGAGAGAGAGAGAGAGAGAGAGAGAGAGAGAGAGAGAGAGAGAGAGAGAGAACTCGAACTCGAACTCGAAATTTTTAATGAGGATAAACTGAGTAAGCAGAAATAGCTTATTTTCATCAGGTCCTCTAAAATAATGACATATGAAGTGAATAAATAAATAAATAAATTACAAAACAAACTCAAATGGTTCAAAAGTAAACAATGTAACAATCAAATGTAACAAATCCAAAGAACAAGGACAACATGAAATATAAATCAACATTCTCACAATTCCTTTCACACACATAAATCATAGTTAGACAAGTAATCAATTGACAATTTTACAATATCAGGTAGTAGGAGCATAGCTACAGACATGCGCATTTACTAAAATTATAACATGCACAATAGATAAGTTTAGAAAAGGGGAATGAACTGTTATAACCTTTCGAATAAATATTTATTAAAGCATCTTTTAAATGACAGCAATGTGCTTTTAGTTTTTATGCACTCGGGGATTTCATTCCACAACCTTCCACCTGAGTATGTTAACGATGACATAAATAAGTCTGTTCTAGGTCGGGGGAGGAGTATGGTTTCTTTATTCCGCACCTGAGTTACAGGAAACCTTTTACATAAATAAGGAGGTGCGAGTCCATTTAAGATTTTATACATAAATACACCCTTATTAAATTGGCATTTGGAGTGGAAGGGAAGTATGTTAACAATTTTATAATCAGAAATTTGTAGTGTTGATGATTTAAGAAGAATTAGTTTAATTGCACGTTTATAAATACTTTCTAAATGTCTTAGACAGTTTTTGCTTGCTTGATCCCAAGAAGTTGAAACATAATCAATGTCTGGCTGAATATATGCATGAAAGAAGAGTTTTCTGGTGTGAATATCAAGAAAGTGCTTGATTCTGTTTAGTTGAAATATTTTTTTTGATAACTTACGAGTGAGAATAGAGGCATGGTACGACCAAGAAAGATTGTTGTCAACCCCCAGACCAAGTATAGTATGCGAGTCCACTTCTTCTATAAACTTGTCATGTACTTTAATTTTTGGTAAATCAGACTTTATGTTCTGTCGCTTTTGTCTTGTGGTAATTAGCATAAGCTTTGATTTTTTAGGATGAAGGGCCATGTGGTTATATTCAGTCCATGTCACTAAGTTGTTCACGTCATTTTGTAAGTTGGTAAGTACTAAGTCAGCAGTCTTGTTCTTGTCGTGTAAAGTAGTATCATCGGCAAAAAGTTCACAGGGACAGGAGATGTGTAAAGGTAAATCATTTATATAAATAGTAAAAAGAATGGGACCCAAGACTGAGCCCTGAGGCACACCATACTTTACTGATATTAATGAGGATGATTTACAGTCCCGATGGACCAATTGCCGCCTGTTGGATAGAAAAGATGATATGAGACTAACCGATTCTGTTGACAGACCATATAGAGTTAGCTTTCTTTGGAGAAGGTTATGATCAATGGTGTCAAATGCTTTTGCAAAATCTACAAATATAGCCCCTGTGATAAGATCGTTATTTATGTTCATATGACATTGTTCAATGAGGTTAGTAAGTGCTGTGTGGCAGGAATGATTCTTTCTGAAGCCACTTTGATTAGGGTGAAACAGATTGTGTGTGTCAAAATGAGACTGGAGCAGTTTTTTAAGGTGTTTTTCGAGAGGTTTGGACAAAATAGATAAAATTGATATAGGTCTGTAGTTTGAACAATCGTTTGGATCACCTGATTTAAATTGTGGCAGTACTTTTGCATCTTTAAAAGCTTGTGGGAAATGACTTTTTTCAATACAAAGATTGTAAATGTATGTTAAGTGTTCAGTAATAATTGGTGCAGACGCTTTCAAAATGTTATTATCTATATTATCCAAACCTCGAGATTTAGACGTATTCAATAAACACAGCTCCATATATACATCATGTACAGCAATATATTCAAACTTAAGTTCAGATTTAATGTTTTTTTAATCACAAAATTCTTTAATCATTGACAAATCATTATTACTGGTACGGTCAATATTTACAAGCTTCTCTGCTACTGTAGCAAAATGATTATTTAGGTCCTCAACTGACAATTCAGACGAAGAAGCAGTGGAAC
>CM065699.1:13232132-13239632 GCA_017654935.2 Phymorhynchus buccinoides
CGCGCCTTCTGACCAGACAATATAATATAAGGCTTACTTCAATGCTCGGGTTTTTGAAAGTTGTGCGGGGGGAGGCTTGCTTTATCAACAATCGCTTGCCTCCTCAGTCAGGACACGGTATATTTGGTTTATACCTTGGATTACATTTTTTATTTTTTATTTTTATTTTTTTATATTATAATTAAAGCGAACCCTTTCCTTACAGCCCAACAGGCCAAAGTTTGGCCAGACAGATATCTGTGAAATTGGCACTTAGGGCTCTCTCTACAAGACGGTCGCTCGCAGCAGAGTTCAAGGCAGTTTTGGGTTATAGCCGTGTCACTGACCTTGGCCTTTCGTGAAGTGAAGCTGTCTTGTTCTGAAAGTTGAAGTGCAACTGAGCGCCGGATTTGGAGAGCAGTTCCGGAACTCAAGAAGAGCCTTATTCTTATCTAAATGGTTATGTGACGACCCCCCTGCTTGTTCTCTGTTTATTATATCTGTTTCATAATAGTTGTCTTCATTTTTTGTTATGCAGAGCTTGGTTTTGATTACAGTATTGTGGTTGTATGTTTTGCATACCTTGTCTGTCTACTACACACACACACGCGGCAGCACACACCAAAGTGGACCACCACGAACGCAGCTCGCGCACGCACGCACGCGCCCCGGCACCGCGCGCACACACACAAACACACACACCTACCAAACATAAACACAAACACACACTGCGCACGAAAACATCAAACACAACACACACACACACACAACACACACACACACACACACACACACACACACACATGCGCACGAATTTAACACAAACACAAACACACCACACACAAACCACCACAACACACACACCATGCGCACGAAAAACCAAGCACAACGCTACATCAACACACGCGCGCGCGCGCCACACACACACCACCTATCTCACGCCACACACACCCATTACACTCTACCGATCTATCTCTCTCTCTCTCTCTCCTTCTCCTCTCTCTCCTAACTCGCTATCCTCTCTCTCTCTCCCTCTCTCTCCTCGCCGAGGGCCGATGCCTATGATTTGCATCTGATATGCATGCGTATGCTATTGTGAGGCGCACCCTCGGTCTGCATAAGGCCCATACTATGAATGAGGTTCGCGCGGCCCTTTTTGTTTCAAAAGGCATTTTTAGTACGGTTGACAATAGCATGAAGCCAACAAAGCAAAAAATACAAACCAGCCCCATCGCAAAGTCCGATACACCCTAGTGTGACGGACAATGAGGAAGAAGACACCACTCGTGTAGAATGATTAATTTTCAACAGTAATGGAACATCGCGACACATCTTGGTCTTTTGTGGAAAACAATGACCCTCAAATCCGGGAGCATTAACAGGCTTTTAGTGCTGCACCTAAAGGGAGGGAATTGGATTGGTTGGCTTTTTTGGGTGGGGTGACCTTTAACTTCTTCTTTTCTTCTTCTTCGGGTTCGCTCAGACACATTCTTCTCCATGTCAATCGTAAGCCACAGATGCGTTATGGCTGCCGTTATGAGCCTAACTAAAAAATAGCTAGGCCCAGCAAGCCGACCTCCCTGACTTCGGTCTGGAAGACATCTTTTTGAAAGGTGTTTTTTTTTTTAAAGGCAAGGAGAATGGTGGACCCCGATATTACAAGGCAAGTAACATTTGATAGAAAGATAGAAAGACAGTAACGAAGGGGAAAAGGCAGAGTCAAAGAGAGTGACAGATTAGAGGAAGCTACAAGCACAGAAACTTCCAGAAAGTGAGGGCACGCCGGGGAAGGGTAGGGAACTATGTATACAAAAGACCCCCGGTATCCCCACGGGGGGGAGGACCTTTACTAACGCCAGCTATCTTCAAATCCTTTTTTGGGCATAGATAGAGACTGGGGATATACCCCGGGCAAGGCATCTCCACTATATGCACATTCTGGCCCAGCCCGCCCAGAATAGCAGCTTCCCCCCTCTGCTATCTGGCAGTCAGTCATGGTCGGAACCGACAGACTGGCATACAATAATGATGCTATATAATGTGTGCTCTTCTTCTTATTCTGCGTACCCAGGGATGGGGGGGGTGGAAGCGTATATGGCCATAATGGGTAAGGTACGTATGTGGTCCGGTTTTCAGTTTTCACTGGTCTCCCCGCTGCGCGCGTACAGCCGACACATTCCGATTTCGGAGGAGCTCAAAGGAGAAAAAAAGAATTATTTGGAAGATTTTCTCTTTGAAAAAAAAGGCAGGAGAATGGACCATTAAGGTCAGAAAGATAGTAGATGATAAGCAAATAGAAAAGCAGAAGGGAAAGAGAGGCAGAGAGTCACAGAGAGTGGCAGATTAGAGGGAGTTACAAGCACAGAACTTCCAGAAGGTGGGGGGGCAACTATTTTTACGAAATAGACCCCCCGGTTATACCCCACGGGGAGATATGTGTGTTCGACAATTTGACCATATCCAGTCCTGGATTCCTAGTAATTGTCTTCCATTTTCTAAGCGTGTGCAAATCAGTCGTGAGAACATTAATGTGAACTATCTCAACAATAACTGGTTTTTTTATCAATCCATTCTTAGCTTTTTTAATTAAAGTGTTGTTCACACTCAAACAAACGGACAAGCAGACAGACCAAACCCCCCAAAACACACACGCGCGCGCACACGCACGCACGCACGCACGCACACACGCACGCACGCACACACACACACACCACACACACACACACACACACACACACACACACACACACACACACACACACACACACACACACACACACAAACGTAACCGCTTTTGCGGAGGCATTCAACTCTCTCTCAATTCTGTTCAAAGCAAGCGCACTCCAATGCATATAACTATTGTGTTTATTACCAAAAACAGTTAGAACTATGACAAAGACATAACTCTAACTGTCTTTGTCTTTTAGCCAGTAGAACCGCCACAAACGGAACCAGCCATCCTCTCAGATCGGTTTCCGGGCCAACCAAACCATCACAATCACAATCCAACAAGCACCAGAGTACCGTTACAAGACCGGTTGCGGAACCGACGGAATTGGCCTCTCAGACCAATTTTCTCCTATTACACGAATTAGCGTAGTTACCACTCCGCACTAACTTGCTCGCTTGACTTTGAGAACTCGCCCGCCATTACGACTCTCAGAACGGTTTCCGTTAACGGTCGTAATCGGTTGGTGGTCGACAGTGGTGAAGAACGAACGAACCGGAAGTGGGGATTCCGTCACACAAAGGGGCGAAACTCTTTGCCAGGGAAACTTAAGCACCGCCAACTAAAGGATTAGTCTCTTTCATGGATTGCCCGCCAGCAGTGTAAGGAGGTTGTTAAAGACACACTGACGCACCACGATTAAGTCCCTTGGTTTTTTTTCTAGGTAGCTGTGACCCACATGCAAAAAGCCCCCAGCTTCAAATTGAGGCTGCTCTTTAAAATGATGTTTTGTTTTGAATTTGAGGGCATTTTGTATGGGAGTCAGACCTGGTCAAAACAAGATTTATTTCCAGCTATAAGAGGAAAAACACGTGAAACCCATGATTTTGACACGTGATCTGGTGGGTCTTTAAAGACACACTGACGCACCACGATTAAGTTCCTTGTTTTTTCTGGGTTGCTGTGACCCACATACACATGTCCCCAACTTCAGATTGAGGCTGCTCTTTAAAATGATGTTTAGGTTTGAATTTGGGGTAATTTGTATGGGAGTTAATTAAACCTGGTCGGCAAAACAAGATTTCTTACCAGCTATAAGAGGCAAAACCCGTGAAACCCGTGATTTTGACACGTGATCTGGTGGGTCTTTAACAGGACGGGGTCATCTATCACGTGCGGGTAAGTTCTGTGTGCACGTGCGGGTAAGTTCTGTGCCTGCAGGACCCAAAACCGGAAGGAAGGAGATGTGCTACGTCATCAAGAGACTTCCAGATGCGCCGCGCCGCTCTGCTCGCGGGTTTTTTATCTCTATCTGGGGCTGGCGGTACTGTTATCAAAGTCAAGGGTCTTCTTCTCTCGCATACGAATGAAGAAAAGAAGTGTGAATCAACAGATTGAACGTTCGACTATAATTTACTTAGCTGGAATACTGGGTAAATCTCACACGAAGTAGACCTACATTGCTCTCTCTCTCTCTCTCTCTCTCTCTCTCTCTCTCTCTCTCCTCTCTCTCTCTCTCTCTCTCTCTCTCTCTCTCTCTCTCTCTCTCTCTCTCTCTCTCTCTCTCTCTCTCTCTCTCTCTCTCTTCTCTCTCTCTCTCTCTCTCTCTCTCTCTCTCTCTCTCTCTCTCTCTCTCTCTCTCTCTCTCTCTCTCTCTCTCTCTCTCTCTCTCTCCTCTCTCTCTCTCTCTCTCTCTCTCTCTCTCTCTCTCTCTCTCTCTCTCTCTCTCTCTCTCTCTCTCTCTCTCTACTCTCTCTCTCTTTGCGACTGCAGTCTTTGACTTTAGCCGAGGGGGTAGGTGCAATCCGGAACTTCCTCCATACTTTTCCGGTTTGTTACATACGATCTTCTCCCTTGTTGGTAGATTCAACAAGGAGACAACCGCTAAACAAGACTACTACGACTCCCCTTAGCATATCCCCCAGCGACGCCTCAAGCACACGCACTCCTCATCATTAGCTCTCTTTCGTTTTCTTTGAAGTAGGTTTAGGGCCGTTGGGTTCGTCGACTTTTCATTAATCTTCCTTACCGATCGTGTAGCGGTCACGTCTACTTAATTAGTTCTTTTCAGTCAGATGCCGAGACCCTTCTTACTAACTCCACTACGTCTACTAGGGGAAGACGGGGTAAAAAGCGCATGGGCGGGTAAGAAGCCCACCCCAATTATCTCATGAAATAAAGAACATTTCAGTCAAATTTGCCCATGAGACGAATGCTAGACATTAACGCTCGTCTCATGGGCAAAATGAGACTGAAATTTGCTTCATTTCATGAGATAATTGGGGTGGGCTTCTTACCCGCCCATACGCTTTTTACCCCGTCTTCCCCTAGTAGATGGGATGAACGTGTGTTCTGAAAGATGTTGAAAGGAATGGAAGTAGCTTCCGCGGCTGAAAAAAACAATTGCAGCATGCACATAATTATATAATATTTTGCATAGGCTTTTGCAGAGTCCAGACCACATCTTGCAGGACTGCCCGACTTTCGACACCCTGAGACACGAAATATGGCCCGGGCCTGTGACACCCCGGGACAAACTGCGGGGTCCTGTGACACTCCGGGACAAACTGCGGGGTCCTGTGACACTCCCGGACAAACTGCGGGGTCCTGTGACACTCCGGGACAAACTGCGGGGTCCTGCGGCAGCCGGCTGCAGCATAACTGCGACCTGCATCCACCGAACGGGACTGAGCATCTGATATGGCAGGGAACAAAACAGAAGAAGAAGAAGACAAGGGCGTCGCCGGGCGGCAGACATGTCCGTCACCAACAATGCCACGCACTTGCGACACCCCGTAGCAGTCACACCCTGACACAAAATTGGAAGGGATTTTGTCTTCTAGTTCACAAGATACAGCTTGAAGAAGAAACATATAGCGCAAAGAAGGAAATTTCAGTTTTCAAGGTCACACTTCAAGGTCAAGATCAGCATGGTGATCATTTATGCTCGGATGTGTTCTTCTCTAGGGTATACAGTACCACACACAATCTGAAGAGCTTCTGTCAAGTACAAATGTGGAACATATGGCGTAAAACCCAATTTGTAGACCCTACCACTTTCAAGGCTTACCTATCTCCTGGACCGTGACCTTGACCTTGATCGGTATGCTACTATCAGAACGGGCATAAGCCAAAGTACCTACATGCCAAATTTGAAGACTCTAACGTTAACTAACGGTGTGGGAGTTATGGCCTCTGAAATATGTTCGGTTTTCAAGGTCGTACGCCAAGGTCAAGGTGACGACGGCAAAACATTTTGCGCGGATGCCTTCCTCTCATGGTGACACACCAGCACACAAAATTTGACGTGATTCGGTCAACCCGTTCGAAAGATATCCTTGGGACAGACAGAAGGAGAAAAAATGACCCTCCAATTTTGACGCTCCAGCGATCTTTTTGACCTTGACCTTGACCTTGATCAGTATGCCATCATCAGAACGGGCATAAGCCAAGCCACCTTCATACCAAGTTTCAACATCCTATGTTGATCGGTGCCCGAGATATGGCTAAAAATAGATTTTCGGTTTTCAAGGTCGTACGTCAAGGTCAAGGTCACGACGGCGAAATGGTTTGCGCGGATCTGTTCCTATTAAGGTGGCACACCTTCACACAAAATTGGACGCGATTCGGTCAAGCGGTTCGGGAGATATCCTTGGGACAGACAGAACCCCCCCCCCAAAAAAAACCCCCAAAAAACAAAACAAAAAAAAACAAACAGGCAAACCAGCCCATCGCACTTTTTCTGATTTTACACTTTGCCCCCCCCCCCCACCCCCACTCCCTGCCCAACTATTTCCATCACCCCCTTCCCACCCCACTTTTTCTGATTTTACACTTTGCCCCACCCCCCACCCCCACTCCCTGCCCAACTATTTCCATCACCCCCTTCCCACCCCACTTTTTCTGATTTTACACTTTGCCCCACCCCCCACCCCCACTCCCTGCCCAACTATTTCCATCACCCCCTTCCCACCCCACTTTTTCTGATTTTACACTTTGCCCCACCCCCCACCCCCACTCCCTGCCCAACTATTTCCATCACCCCCTTCCCACCCCACTTTTTCTGATTTTACACTTTGCCCCACCCCCCACCCCCACCCCTGCCCACCACTCCCACCCCACGTTTTCTGATTTTATACCTTTGCCCCCCCCCCACCCCCACTCCCTGCCCAACTATTTCCATCACCCCCTTCCCACCCCACTTTTTCTGATTTTACACTTTGCCCCACCCCCCACCCCCACTCCCTGCCCAACTATTTCCATCACCCCCTTCCCACCCCACTTTTTCTGATTTTACACTTTGCCCCACCCCCCACCCCCACTCCCTGCCCAACTATTTCCATCACCCCCTGTCCCACCCCACTTTTCCTAGATTTTACACTTTGCCCCACCCCCACTCCCTGCCCAACTATTTCCATCACCCCCTTCCCACCCCACTTTTTCTGATTTTACACTTTGCCCCACCCCCCACCCCCACTCCCTGCCCCAACTATTTCCATCACCCCCTTCCCACCCCACTTTTTCTGATTTTACACTTTGCCCCACCCCCCACCCCCACTCGTTACCCTGCCCAATATTTCCATCACCCCCTTCCCACCCCACTTTTTCTGATTTTACACTTTGCCCCACCCCCCACTCCTGGCTCCATCTGACCCAACTATTTCCATCACCCCCTTCCCACACCCACTTTGTTCTGATTTTACACTTTGCCCCACCCCCCACCCCCACTCCCGGCTGGTCTGCCCAACTATTTCCATCACCTTCCTTCCCACCCCCACTTTTTCTGATTTTACACTTTGCCCCACCCCCCACCCCCACTCCCTGCCCAACTATTTTCCATCACCCCCTTCCCA
>CM065699.1:13244632-13254632 GCA_017654935.2 Phymorhynchus buccinoides
GTCAGTGAGGAGGTCACGATTGGGAGAGAGGGGAGGCGAGAGTGATAATGGCAGAGAGAGAGAGAGAGAGAGAAAAAAAAGAGAGAGAGAGGAGAGAGAGAGATGGTGAGAGACAGAGAGTTTTGAGGAGATAGAGAGTGAGATAATGGCAGAGGGTTTGAAAGAGAGAGAGAGCGAGAGAAAGATGGACATCCGAATAGCGGACGTTAGAGGCGGAGAGAGCGAGAGAGAGAGAGAGGGGGGGGGATAGAGGGAGAGAGTATAGAGATAGAGAGATAGGGGGGGAGACAGAGATAAGAGAGGAGAGAAGAGAGAGAGAGAGGAGAGAGAGAGAGAGAGAGAGACAGAGATGGAGACCCTCAGTTGAGGAGACGATAGAGAGAGAAGAGAGAGATAGAGATAGAGAGAGAGAGAGAAACGGGAGAGAGAGAGAGCGGATGAGGGAGTCGAGAGCGCTATCGCGCGAGAGATAGAAGATCTATATGATGCTGAGTATAGTGTTCCCCAATCAAGAGCTGGAAGACGAAGATTAGCCAGGAGGACAC
Organism: Phymorhynchus buccinoides; assembly: GCA_017654935.2. NCBI lineage: Eukaryota > Metazoa > Mollusca > Gastropoda > Neogastropoda > Raphitomidae > Phymorhynchus > Phymorhynchus buccinoides. The sequence goes on from CM065699.1 coordinate 13,245,178, forward strand.
AGAAAGACTGCAGAATCTAGATCTACTCAATCTACGAATCATAAAATCGATATCTTTTTAGAAATCTATCCCTCGAAGATATAATAATTTTTTTTTAGAGAGTTTTGTATCCTTTATCCCTTAAGGACGAGAAGGTTGACTCTCTCCTATGATGAGTATCTTTTTTTAGGATCTAGAGGAGGACAATATTAGGATATAGATTAAAATCTAGAAACCAACTCAACTCAAGGAAGATGAAAAAAAGCGAGGCAGGAGAAGAAGGAGGCGGAGGAAAAAGGAGAAAAACTTTCCACTGGATAGTAGAAGAGAGCTTCCTTCTGAGGGCCCGAAGGAGGAGGAGGAGAGGAGAGGGGAGGCTAGGGAGGCTAGTTATACTAGACATCTGAATTTAAGACGAAGGAGGAGGAGAAGAAGATATAGGAGGAGGATACCTTAACACTGGCCGAGAAGAAGATTAATAGGAGAAGCCTGTAGGCCCAGCCCACGCGAGGTGTGGATTGAAGTCGTTTGCAGCAGAGGACGACAAGCTAGGAGTAGATAGTGTAAGATACAGGAGAGAGAAGAAGGAGGAAGAGATATATGAGAAGGAAGGAGGATGAGGAGAAGGAAGAGCTATGTATCGGAGGAGAACCACACTCATATAGAGGTGTTTTTTTGGTGTATACACTATAAACTTATCGCATAGGTTTATCATCATAGGACCCGATGTAGTAGCTATCTCTCGCTAGATAGAGGAGAAAATGGAGGAGGAACTGAACGTTTTTAATAGAATAAGAGGCCCGAGTAGGCCTCATGTCATTGAAGAGGAGAAGGAAGGGATTGCGGAGAACGAAGAAGCGAGGAGCTCCAGAGAGAGATTGTATGAGTCGTATGTCTGAGTAGGATCTGAGTGTAGTATTGTTAGATATATATGCATACATGTCTTCTAGAGGGCATTTGATAGAAGGAGGAGATCATATCTACTGTAGAGTTTTCTCTCGCAGAGGAGGAGGAGAAGAAGATCTTACGGAGAAGAAGGAGGAGGAGTTTCACTTATTTCTTCACTTCTGAAGAGCCCTCGAAGGAGGTCTCTCTCTCTCTCTCCTCTTCTCTCTTCTTCTCTCTCTCTACTCTCTCTCTCTCTCTCTCTCTCTATGGATTGTTTCTATTTAAATAATTAAAACGAAAACAAACCATTAAGAGGTTAATGTCTTTGCTGTTCTTATTAGGGGACATATACGACAACAATCTCTCTGTTCTCTTCGTAATTAAAGTGTTCCTGCTTCATTTGGTTATTAGTCGTTTGCTTGGCAGGAGCAGAGACTTCACCCTTCCAACGGACATTTCTTCCAGTGACCTTCCTGATGCCTTCGCCGAGTATTTCACCAACAAAATTAAGTTAATTAGAGAAGAACTCGATAAGTCAAGCCTGTCCACCACCAGTCCTCTCTATGCTGATGAACCTTTCATCTCGTCCTCTTTTTGTGACTTTCGGACTATCTCAGAGGACGAGGTGAGAGTGATCATCAAAAAGGCCAAGCCCAAAACGTGTGCTCTGGACCCCATCCCCACACCCCTTTTGGTTGAATGTGTCGATGTGCTCCTTCCTGCTCTGACCTCCATCATCAACAGATCCTTGCAGTCTGGCACTTTCCCAGATCTCTACAAACAAGCAATAGTAACACCACTCCTCAAAAAAACAACTCTAGAAGCAAACAACCTAAAAAAACTACCGCCCTGTCAGCAACCTCTCTTTCATGTCAAAAATCACAGAAAAGATCGTTCTCCTGCAGCTCTCTGAATACCTGCACAGCAACAACCTCTTCCCTGTCTCTCAGTCTGCATATCGCCCTTCCCATAGCACTGAAACAGCTCTGCTCAAAGTCATGAACGACCTCCTTCACTCTGCTGACTCTGGAAAACTCTGTTCTTACCCTATTAGATCTCTCTGCAGCATTTGACACTATAGACCACTCCATTCTCACTGATCGTCTCTCCTATTCCTATGGCATCTCTGGTACTGCACTGACGTGGATCTCATCCTATCTCTCCAACAGAACACAAACTGTGTCAACCCATAACCACCAGTCCCCGCCTTCTCTCTTGGAGTTTGGTGTCCCACAAGGGTCAGTCTTGGGCCCCGCTCTTTTCACTCTGTACTCAAAGCCTCTCACTTCTATCACTGCCCAGCATGACATCCCCAGTCAGTCCTTTGCTGACGACCAACAACTACATGCCTCTTCACCACCAGATCAGATTCAAGATACAATCAACCAGACTCAGGACTGCATCACAGACATCAAACACTGGATGACCACAAACAAACTCAAACTCAATGATGATAAAACTGAGGCCCTCCTTGTCCGTTCCCAGCAAAAACCATTGTCAGACTCCGCTCCTTCTTCTATTTTAGTCGGCAACACCAACATACAGTTCTCCTCCACAGCAAGAAACCTAGGGGTCACATTCTCCAACACTCTTTCCATGGACACACACGTCTCAAACATCTGTCGCTCTGCATACCACGAACTCAGGAAAATCAGCAGCATTCGCCACCTTCTTACTTTCGATGCAGCTAAAACTCTTGTCTGTTCTCTTGTTCTGTCCAAGTTCGATTATTGCAACTCCCTCCTCTCTGGCATCCCACACTATCTTCTTGACAAACTCCAAAAGGTCCAAAACTCTGCAGCCCGACTAGTATTCAAGGTTAAAAAAAACATGAACACGCCCAGCCTCTCCTACAGAACCTTCACTGGCTTCCCATTTCTGCTCGAGTCGATCACAAAATATCTACACTCTGTTTCAAATCTGTCACCGATCCCTACTTTCCTGCCTATCTCTCTGATCTTCTGCACATCTACTCTCCTACCAGACTACTCCGCTCCTCTTCAGACAATCGAACTTTCACTCTTCCTCGACCCAAAACAAAGACCTATGGCAACCGCACTTTCTCTTTCACCGCACCGAAAACATGGAATCAGCTCCCATTCACCACTCGCAACTCAGAAACACTTCCACGCTTCAAAACCGCTCTAAAAACCCACTATTTCCGCCAGTCCCACAACCTCGATTAAAATATGTCTGCTGTCTCCCTTATGTCTTTCCGTCTGTTGGTCTCTTTGTCTGTCCCCCCCCCCCTCTCTCTCTCTCTCTCTCTCTCTCTCTCTCTCTCTCTCTCTCTCTCTCTCTCTCTCTCTCCTCTCTCTCTCTGTCAACGTGTCTGTCACTCTGTATGCCTGTCCATCTGTCCCCCCTCTCCACCCCCCTTGCTCTTTTTTTTAACTTCTCCCCCCCCCCCCCTCCCCACTTTGTCTACTCGTCTCTCACTCTTTGTCTCTCCGTTTTCTATCTGTCTTACTCTCTGCTCCTCTCTATCCCCGTCTCTATCCCCAACTCCTTCCTTCTTTTACGCTCCCTCTTCTGCTTTTCTGCATTACCTTCCATTTTGTCCATTTTCTTCTTTCTGCTTCTGCTCTCTGCCGCTACGGTCAGTGATGCACAATGGATGAGTGCATGTGAGCGCGTGCGTGTGTGTACATGCGCGCATGTGTGCGTGTGTGCGTGCGTGTGTGTGTGTGTGTGTGTGTGTGTGTGTGTGCGTGCGTGCGTGCGTGCGTGCGTGCGTGCGTGCGTGCGTGTGCGTGCGTGCGTGCGTGCGTGCGTGCGTGCGTGCGTGCGTGCGTGCGTGCGTGTGTGTGTGTGTGTGTGTGTGTGTGTGTGTGTGTGTGTGTGTGTGTGTGTGTGTGTGTGAAAGGATGGGCTGGATGGGTGTATTTTAATATTGTGAACATTTTATGTACTTGTGTATTTTTATTTATTTATCCATTTTGTCTCACTGTTTTAAAATGATTTTACATTATAAGTGTTTTAAAATGCTATTTTATTAGTATGTGTGTGAGTGTCATTCATTTAATGTTTTTCCACTAATCGTGTGTGTCTGTGTGTGTGTGCGTGTGTGCGTGTGTGTGTGTCGGTGTGTGTGTGTGTGTGTGTGTGTGTGTGTGTGTGTGTGTGTGTGTGTGTGTGTGCGTGTGTGTGTGTGTGTGTGTGTGTGTGTGTGTGTGTGTGTGTGTGTGTGTGTGTGTGTGTGAATGTTTATTAATATTGAATATAATGTGCCTTTTTTGTGACTATTGTATGTACAAATGATAGTAAGTTGTTATTTTATGATGCATGCAACTGTATTTCAGTCCTATAATATATCTCTGTCTCTGTTTGTGTGTCTCTCTCTTCTCTCTTTCTCTGTCTGTCCCTCTGTCTGACTCTCTGTGTCTCCGTCTCTGTCTTTCTCTGTCTGTCTGTCTGTATGTCTGTCTCTTTCTCTTTCTCTCTCTCGTTCTCTTTCTCTCTCTATCGTTATAAGTGTGAGTGTGATTTGTTAATAGTGTGGCCTGGGCGTCTTTAAGTGTCCATCAGTGTGAGTGTTTCAAGTTGGTTGCGAAAGTGTACTGTAGATTATGTCATTCATTATTTGGGCGTGATTGAGAAATTGACTGAGGGATCAGGGAAGGGGGGTGTTGGTCAATGTTTGATGTATACTTTTTGTTCATTGTGTTTGTTATTCATTTTTAGTGATTTCTGTAAAGCGCTTAGAGCTTAAAGATTAGGCGCTATAAAAGTTGTCTTAATAAATAAAAAAATAAAATATACATCAATCAAAACACTAGTAGCAAATAAAATAAAATAAAATAAAATACATAATTACATGTACAAGTCTCACAGCATTCTACAAACAACCCAATCATGTCTTCCTCCGAAATCGGAATGTGTTGGCTGAGTGCAGCGGGGAGGTCAGTGAAAACTGAAAAATGGACACAACGTACATTACCCATTATGGCCATATGGCCTCGGAACTCAAAATAAGAAGAGAAGAATTATGTCGGTTGCAAAGCGATTCCGCATTAACCTACTTTGCACAAAGGGTGGGGATGTCCCATGGGCAAGGATTCTATATCAAATACAAAATTCCAGCCCAATCTTCCAGCTACATTTCCAATCATGTGGAAGTCATGGCTGCCAAGGAGTGACTGACACAATAGTCAACCTCAAGTGCAAATAGCGAGTCAAGGGAGCTAATCGCGATTTACGAAGCATAAGAGTACGGTAGGAATTCATTCCCTTTGTTCTACGTACGGTACTGCATGACGTGAACGAACACGATAACTTGTTCTATCCATCTCAATTCCATTTTTGTTGGCACTGGTTCTTTAATTTTTCGCAAAAATGCTTCCAGCACCGAAGACCTTGATTTCAGTAAAGAATTCGGTGTTGTTTTTGTGTGTGACTTAAATCTCATTGAACCAGAGCTTCAGATTGTTTTTGAAGAACTTCATGGGCCATATATTATGATCCCTAATTGCAGAAAATGATGGGTCAGTTTCCCAAATAACGATCCAGTAATGCGTCACTGTATTATTAAACTTAGATTTCATGGCAGACTTTGTGGGTCAGATCCCTGGCTGCACAAAATGAGGGGTCAAATCACCGTCAATGTGGGTCGATGACCCGACACTCTGAAGCTCGGTTAAGCATGTTTGGAGCATGACCTGAGACACATTCATGCACGCGTCACCCAACTCCTCAAACCGGATCAAACAGGCCGTCAAAGACTCCCCAGCAGAAGCCCCAGAATCTCTACTGTTCCACGAGGAAGTGCTTCAGGACGTCATTCACATACCCCACAAGTGTAGAGTGGCACAGTGGTAACGCGTTCGCTTCGTGTCAAGTAAACCCGAGTGCGAACCTGGGTACAGGGGATTTTTCCTCTCACTTTGCACTAGGCCTTACGGTCTGAATGTGGAGTCTTTCGGATGAGACGATAAACCGAGGTCCCGTGTGCCCATGCACTTAGCACACGTTAAACCCAGTGGCAACGAAAAAGTTGTCATTTGGTCAAAATGTACCCACCCCCACCCCTTTCCTTCCTCATCAATCACACGCATGCAAATTTTTTTTTTTAAATGGGTGGCGCGTCTCTGGCTGCGACGCGCTCTCCAGGTGGGAGCAACCCGATTTTCACAGAGATGCCTCTGTGACTATAAAGTACCTACTGCCTGGGAACCACACGTGTTATTGACGGGAATGAAAACCTGTGTAACGTCCTCCGGTCTGGAACAGACACACATGGAACATTAGTATATAAAGATGGTGGGATCGATCCTGGAGGCAATGTCCGGAGGCAGTGCAACACCAGTAAAGTCCCGACATTTTTAACAATACAGATATACTGCTATGTATTACATATTTTATTGACATTCGATTATGTGTTGTTTGACAAAGCGTTTGCACATTTTTTATACGAAAGTTATTTGTTGCTTCCTATGCTGATCATCCACAAATTGGAGGGTAGGTTCGGTTCTGTGTCCCCCCGGCTTTTTTCAAGGGCAAATCGTTTTGCTGCTTGCACGTTTGTCGTGTGGTCGAGTACCCAAACAATAGTATTAATTAACTTTTATATGAATAAAGCCCATGGAATTCAAAATACAGAATGTCTTTAAAGACCCACCGGATCACATGTCAAAATCACGGGTTTCACGTGTTTTCCCTCTTATAGCTGGTAAGAAATCTTATTTTGACCAGGAGTGATTCCCATACAACTGCCCCCAAATTCAAAACGAAACATGACTTTAAAGAGCAGTCTCAATTTCAGGTTGGAGGAATTTGTATGTGGGTCCACAGTTACCCAGAAAAAACCCGAGGGACTTAATCGTGGTGGGTCAGTGTGTCTTTAAAGTGATGCATGCAAACAAACGTGGAGTAGAATACATAGAAACATTACCTTTAATATTTTAAGTAATGACATGCAGTGCACATTTTGATGCATTTAAAATTCAAAACCACACATACAGTCACAGAATGAAATAGTGAGGCCAAGAGAGGAGGTAACGAAATTGAACAAAGGGTGAATACTCTCTTTCTAACTCCCCTCCACCAAAGTTGATTACGATACCAATCACCTAGCAGTGCGTTGGTATCGTAATCAACTTTGGTGGAGGGGAGTTAGAAAGAGAGTATTCACCCTTTGTTCAATTCGGATCTTACAGTACGTGTATCTGTGCTAATAAATTATTTCCTTCTTTTTCGATTGATTAGACAATGCGCTTTTAATGATGAGAATAGATGCGTCCTACTGCCGTGATGCACCCAGCTAAGAAATAGTTAGGCCCTCGTCAGCATGTCGGCTCTCGACTGGAGAGAATTAGAGAAAATCTTTGACAGAGTTTCTTAAAAAACAAAGGGCAGGGGAATGGACCAGTTAGGGCAGAAAGATGGCAGATGACAGGAAACAAAGGGAAAGGGCAGAGTCAAAGAGAGTGACAGCTTAGAAGAAGCTACAAGAACAGATCTTCCAGAAGGTGCGGGAACTATACGAAAGACGCCCCAGCACCCTCTCCGGTACCCCCACTGGGGAATAAATTGAACGTCGAACTCTTACACCCTTTTCGTAGTCTAAGGGAAACAATCGTACATTTCTTGAGTGTTCGGTTAGGTAGCGATTCTTTCCCCTGCTTCGCCTGTAGTGTTTTTGAGTGTGCTTTCTTACGGGTCACCACCCCCTTCGCTCTTTTTCTTCAAACACACACACACACACACGCACACGCGCGCACGCACACACAGACACACACGCACACACAGACACACAAAAAGCGTGCATTCATGCGGAAATCAGTTGTGCTGAAGCGCGCGCACACGCACACGCACACACACACACACACACACACACACACACACACACACACACACACACACAGACAGAAAAAAAGCGTGCATGCGCACATGTTCATGCGCAAATCAGTTGTACAGAAACATAGTATTACATCGACACACACACACATACACACACACACACACACACACACACACACACACACACACACACACACACACACACGCGCGCGCACGCACGCACGCACGCACGCACGCACGCACCCACGCACACGCACACCCACACACCAGACACCACACACACACACACACACACACACACACACACACACACACACACACACACAGAAAAAAAGCCTGCATGCGCACATATTCATGCGCAAATCAGTTGTACAGAAACATACATCGACACACACACACATAGCCTACACACACACAAATACACACACACACACACACACACACACACACACACACACACACACACGCACGCACGCACGCACGCACACGCACGCACGCACACGCACGCACACGCACACACACACACACACACACACACACACACACAGAGCGACTTGAATTAGACTTTGTTTGCATGCAGTTAAAATTGTGAAATTCGTTCACTTGCTTATCAGACCAACATCTTGGAATGCATTATTGTCGTGCGGGTGTGTTCATTTACCATTCATTGTTCATTGGGGGTCATCCACATTGAGAGCTGCTTGAGTGTTGACCCGACCAGCATTACGATCAGACCAGTGTTATTTCAAATGATTAAATTATGCACTAAAACAACTGTAGAGAACATTAAGGCCAGAGAAAATTTATAAAGGAGCGTACTATTCATTGTCTGGATTTAAAAGTGACGTGTAGGCTAAATGTGCGACGGATGATACCAAGTTTAAGAACCAACCATTCTCCAAGTGGTGAAACAGGTAGGTTTGACCAATGCCTAGTTTGTGTGCGTGGTCTAACTAATGTAGCACATTGCTCAAGTTGTAATATTAAGCATTTTGTAATCAAAGACGTGGTAAAGATGCAGATCAACACCCCCTGTCACAGTCTTGGTTCATTGCGTTCTTTCTGTCTTGATGTTTAATGTTAAGTTTTGAAATATATATTTTTGAATTTTATGAATTGAGCAAATCATTTATATGAATATTTCCGCAGAGATGGAGACAAGTGGTGTAGAGAGTGGTATAGAGTGGCACAGAGGTAACGCGTTCGCCTCGTGCAAAATAAACCCGAGTTCAAACCCGGGTAGAGGGTATTTTTCCTCTCACTCTGCACTAGGCCTTATGGTCTGAATGTGGAGTCTTTCGGATGAGACGATAATCCGATGTATCGTGTGTCCATGCACTTAGCACACGTTAAACCCAGTGGCAACGAAAAAGTTTTGTCATTTGGTGAAAATTTACACACAACGCCTTTCCTTCCTCGTCAGTCACATAGTCGCACGCAAATTAAAAACAAAATGGGTGGCGCGCCTTTGGCAGCGACGCGCTCTCCGGGTGGGAGCAAGCCGAATTTCACAGAGATGCCTCTGTGACTATAAAGTACCAAAGGCAATATTAACATTTCTTCCCCCCACAACACTATCTGAACCATCTTAGACGGAAAAAGTGCTGTCTCTATAGGGGATTGGAAGAATGAAAATATCACTTTTTCCGTCAACAAATTCAACCAATATTTTCTGTCCCGGATAGTACACTTGACACTTGGAGCGCAAGTGAAGTTATAGTCCGCGTGCCCTACAACTGCACTTGTACCGTTTTGGGTTGAGGGGAAGAAATGTTAATATTGCCGTGCCG
>CM065699.1:13259632-13309632 GCA_017654935.2 Phymorhynchus buccinoides
GGTTGTGCGTTGAATAAAGAAGATGAGTTTCGGGAAATCCTCCGAAGTCGGAGTGTAGCTGCCCACACGGGGTAATCGAAGATGGTCACACACAAAGGGCCTAATGTTGTCATCCCTAGCTGGTGCAGTTGTACCATAATGTTCAAGTGCTTCGGCTGCTGGGATGATCCCTGGAGTCTTTTAGCCAGGGTACGAACACCACAAACAACTCCAAAATGAAAATCGACGATTTTACTTTATTGAACATTCTTTAGAATAACGTCGCACTCAGTGAATGTCTTCAGCTTAAAATTTTAATAGAAAATACTGGTTTGGACTGGATAACAACAACAAAGGATATTTTACCATTATATCCTTCAAACGTGACTACCGAGATGAATATTGTGTATGTATACAATGCAATCATAAGTAAAATAAGTGAGCATAGACATCTAAGTTACGAAATATTTGGAGACAGCTACTATGAGGCTTAGGCCGTGTACACATACACGCGGATGTTCCGCGCGGAAACCCATGCGCAATCAGTAAATAAGTAAAAGAAGGAATAAAAGATAAGCTCACGTGTCCGTATTTCCCCTAATAAGTATATTGTTTCCCTTCTTTCTTTTACTTATTGATTATTTCCGCGCGGAAAATTCGGATGTACTGTGTACCAGGCTTTAATCGGATGATGCACGTGCAAGCTCTAGTGAATCCCCAACCAGTGCAAACCTTTTCAAAGACATATATTCGTAATTCAATTCGGCAGCGATTTAATGCTAAACTTTTTTTTAGATGATTTTGACAAAAAAACAGATGCTTGTGGCAAAAGAAAAGACCATCTAACCCTAACCCTATCCCTAACCCTAACCCTAACCACGGAAAGAACCAAGAAATAGAGCAGGAGGGTGTAAATCTACATATTTGCCGAGAAATCGATGTACAAAGCCATGCACTTATACTATTTTTTTGCTGGAACCATTCCTTTTTTGGGTTAATAAATTTTAAGTCATTCAATTCCTTAGAACGTCAAACGCATTCCCTGATTATTTCAGGCAGCCAGTATCGTAATTGTAACAACAGTATCTTCGTTAGGCCAAATAAAATACTGGATGTTACAAGCATTATTGATAAAATACTGGTTAGTACAAGCATTGTTTATAAAACAAAAGCAACAAGGAATGTTTAGCCACAAAGCAGATGAAAAAATGACACTTTAAACAAACTAAAGCCTAAAGACAAAAATGCTTGATACAATGTTCATAACCGGCTTTAAAATTATCACATCCAAAGAATGATAAGAGAGAGAGAGAAAAAAACTTGAAAACTTGAAAACTTGAAAACTTAAACTTTATTTTCCAAGGATATAGATTTTAGGCAAAGCCTATTCTTCCAATCTGTCCTTGATACATATATACATATACACAAAAGACAAACATGGCAAGGCATACTATTATACATACAGAGCTGAATACAAAGGTAGCAAAGCAGTTGATATTATGAAACATAGGCTGAAATATAGAATTATCAAAGTTGCATATTTTGAGAGAGAGAGAGAGAGAGAGAGAGAGAGAGAGAGAGAGAGAGAGAGAGAGAGAGAGAGAGAGAGAGAGAGACAGAGAGAGAGAGAGAGAGAGAGAGAGAGAGAGAGAGAGAGAGAGAGAGAGAGAGAGAGAGGAGAGAGAGAGAGAGAGAGAGAGAGAGAGAGAGAGAGAGAGAGAGAGAGAGAGAGAGAGAGAGAGAGAGAGAGAGAGAGAGAGAGAGAGAGAGAGAGAGAGAGAGAGAGAGAGAGAGAGAGAGAGAGAGAGAGAGAGAGAGAGAGAGAGAGAGAGAGAGAGAGAGAGAGAGAGAGAGAGAGAGAGAGAGAGAGAGAGAGAGAGAGAGAGAGAGAGATTAATTTTGAGAATTTAGAGACAGAGAGGAGACTTCCACATTAACAGAGCTTTCGATTCATAATGATTATTCCTTGCTGTAAAGACGAGAGGAGAGAGATGAGAAATATGTTTGTCAAAGGGAACACGCGTATCCACATGCATTTGGATTCCAAAATTATCTCGAAAGTTTGAGAGAGAGAGAGAGAGAGAGAGAGAGAGAGAGAGAGAGAGAGAGAGAGAGAGAGAGAGAGAGAGAGAGAGAGAGAGAGAGAGAGAGAGAGAGAGAGAGAGAGAGAGAGAGAGAGAGAGAGAGAGAGAGAGAGAGAGAGAGAGAGAGAGAGAGAGAGAGAGAGAGAGAGAGAGAGAGAGAGAGAGAGAGAGAGAGAAAGAGAGAGAGAGAGAGAGAGAGAGAGAGAGAGAGAGAGAGAGAGAGAGAGAGAGAGAGAGAGAGAGAGGGGATGGGATAGGACAGCAACAAGAAGGTGGAATAAAGAAGTACATAATGGTCTCAATAAACGTTAACATTTTTCACTCCTTGCCCATGGCAACACAATGATAGGCCACTAATAATCTGACTCATCACGGTGTTGCCACGGGGAAAGAGTGAACGATGCTCACGTGTACAGAGACCTTAAAGGGGCACCCTGGCGGATGAGTTTTTGCAAGAAACACGTCCAGATCAGCAGGAAAACACGCTTTTTAGAGATCGCAACACTCACTCTGCTCTGGTTTCCTAGAAATCAAGCCGTCAAAAAGGCGATTCCTCCTTGGCGGAGGTGCTGTAAGTCAAATTCTTTCACCCAAAGAGAAGGCGTTGTCGTCTCTTTTTGAATGGCCGCCTGTGTTTAGACCAAATCTTTTGCACGAACTTTTCGCAATACAAGCCTTTTTTTATTTTTATTTTTTTTATAAATTTTATACAGTTTTAAGGAGTTTCGCTCACAACAAAGGAAATAGCTGCTTTATTTTTTTTAGTGCACTACAAAAAAAGAAAACACTTCAACCACAATGAGTGACCTCCACCCACCCCATCCAAAATGGCTACTCTCTCCGGCATCTCCGGCAAGGAAAAATCTATAAGAAACCAGAGCAAAGTGAGTGTTCCGATCCTTGAAAAGACTGTCTTTCAGGTTATCTCGACGTGTTTCTTGCAAAACTCATCCGTCCGAGTCCACCTTTAACAAGCCTCGATGGCAGTGAGAACAAGTCACTTGCAGTTGTGAGTAGTTGGAATGGACTCTGTTTAGATTATTTTGCTTCAGTCTTTGAAAACGGTGTTCACAACGTGACCTGTCTGGTGAAATACGAATGAGAATGAACAGTCTTGCATCAAGCAACACCGTTGAAACGTCTTTCCGTTGTCAAGGATGAGTCGACTGCCAAAGTTGTGTCCGTTTAATACGATTTTCGGATCTTCATGAGGTACGTTTGAGGATAGCTATTTTCATAAGCTTCTGATTTCAGCCACGTTTAGAGCTATTTATAAGCTACCGAGATAACGCACGTTTTTGTTTTAGTGTCTTTTTTGTTTAAAGAGCCAGAATGGTCAACTCATTGACTGTGGGCCCTCATGAGGAGAAGAAGAAGAAGAAGAAGAAGAAGAAGAAGATGGTGCATAAGTAAAATGAACTAATCTCGAAACCTGATGTAATCTAGTCTGTACTGATGCAACTAATTTCCATTGCTATTTTTCAGATGGCATGAATTCCATTGCTCTGCGGCCAACACACGCCAGGCTGAACGACTGTGCTGCACGTGTGTGGATCAAGCGGATCGCAACATTAATTAGGTCATAGCTAGTCACAAGTAACAGCTGCATTTTCAGAATTCTGGGCCTGAACACTCGGTGGTGAGAAACTAGAAGGCGCTTTAAACGATAGGGTGCATAGATGTGTGACCCAAAGCCTAAACAATGAATGGCCTGTTGCATTAACATCAAATAATATTATTGAGGCCTACTGCCTCTTGATACTTTTAACAGTGGATTGATCGTGTTTTATTTTCTTGGAAGATAAACGCACATAATTATTCTTAAACGCGCATATCGGTGTTATTTATTTGGACAGACATTTGGGAGCAATAACCATGTCACAAGAAGGAAGAGCTGATGTTTTTGGGCACACAAAGATCTGCCAGATTCATGTAGAAAAGGCAAAGCTGGACAGTATATGTAAAGAAAGGAACACAATTCCTGACGAAAGAGTAAAGATGGAGACTACGGAAAACGTGATCAATCCAATCCCTAAAGAATTAGCAAAGGCGTGCACCATTTGCACAGATTTCAACCAAATTCTTAAGGAGCTTTCAGAGATTGATACACGAACCGACCACGTTTTTGAAAAAGGGACACAACCAGACACATGTGGCACAGAGACCATATCGTTTAGTGTGAAATGTTTCAAACCAGACATTACTGACGAAAAGGTCAGTCAAGTGCCTGTTGAGGAGACCAAGCCAGACTTTTCTCTGCTGCCAGAGGAAGTATGGCTCGAAGTGTTCATGCTTCTTCCCATTTGCTATCGGTGCACAGTGTCCCAGACGTGCAAGCGATTGTACAATCTCTTCAACGCTGCTGATACCGTCTGGAAATCTGTGTTCTTGACTACCGAAAAGAAATCCCGGGGAAAGTTTGGATTCGGAGAAATGGCATGTCTGAAGCGTCGACAGCAATCTCTTCTGGAGAAATTTGGCCACCGTATCGCAAACCTGACTATCAACACGTTGGATTTTGTTATTGAAAGCAGCTCTCACCGTAGCATCCTTTCATTGACGAAGTGGAAGAAACTGAGGTCTTTAACTATTTGTCTTACCCGACGACCTGATGGCAACCCCAGTCTCTGTCATAGTGAGGAAGATGACCTGCTCACTGTCGATTCCCTCATCTCAGGTGTGTGCAGTAACTTACCGAAGTGTGCAGTGAACATTGACTTCAAGCACGTGGGCCGTCTTCGCACACTCTACTCCAACATCCTCCAAGGGTCCTCGTCTGAACTATGTTGTAGACATCTGCGTAGTTTGAAGATGCATCAGAACGATTATCCGTGCTGTGAAGCAGTATTGGGGGAATACGCACCCCAACCCACATCTAGTCCCACACCTGATGTCGTGTCACGTTTCCCACATCTTCAACACCTGACCATCTGGAACACCAATCTGTCTGATCGGCTGCTGGGAACTCTGGCAGAAATGTCAGAGAAGAATGGAACGTTCCGCACGTTGAATCTCATCGTGAAGGACACTGACCTTGAGGTTGCAACGTCCGCAGCCTGGATTCGCCTTGTGGAGGCCTGTCCCAAACTGCAGGTTTCCTGTTACTTTCCGACTTCATTTCAGCACGCCGGGGACGTTTTCAAACCTGAAATTCCACTGATAGGTGTGTATTTACAGTGCCGTTTGTTGGATGACAAATTGGACTCATTCCTGTCATTGTGTGGTGATTTTCGCCACACTCTTAAGACAGTAGTGTGTGTACCTAATACTCTCTATCACTACCCAGACGTGGATCATCTTGGACGAGCGTTCATTTCCACAGTGAACAGGTGCCCCAACCTGACAGACATGCATTTTGGCGGGCCCATCCAGAGTGAAGACGTCAAAGAACTTGCCAAATTGTCCAGAAGATGGCGGTCTTTCAAGATCACTGGTCCTGTCGTGAAGAAGACAGATGTTTGCGCAACAGGAAAACAAACGTTTGAGTCTCTCACCACATCAGAAACGGCTGGTCTGGAGCGGACCGTGTCACGTCAACTGAACTACCTCAAGCCGTGGAAAGTCATTCGGGAGAAGGCGCACTTCTGTTTGTTGGACACCGCCTGAACTGTCTGGTGTGAGACATCCTGGTGCACTTATATGGCACATGTGGGGAACATCTGTTATCGATGCGTGACACTTTGGTTCACTTACACGACATGAATTGTGTGGGGAAGATCAATTCTGTATGGATGATATTTTGGTACGCTTAAACGATGTGTGTGGGGAAGATCAATTCTGTGTGGGTGACACTTAAACGACATGTGTGGGGAAGATCAATTATGTATGGATGATATTTTGGTACGCTTAAACGATGTGTGTGGGGAAGATCAATTCTGTGTGGGTGACACTTAAACGACATGTGTGGGGAAGATCAATTATGTATGGAAGACCCTTTGTTACAGACATTGGACACAGAACAGTTTTATCAAAGCAAACTATTCTGCATTTCAAATGCACTAACTTTTCAGTCCTTCAGAGTAGGGGTACGGAGCTCAGCTATTCACTGAGATTTTTCTTGCATACTATATATATATATATAAACTACCTGGTCCACAGACTAATGCTGTCAATAAAACGCTAATCTATGACAATTGCAGCATGACGAGTAAAGGGTACTAGAAACTGTTGGTCTTAGGTGGGCTGTTGATGTTTTTGTGTAGACTTATCAGATAACATAGACATAAAACACACTAGGCTTCCTAACAAACATCTTGGCAATAGCTTATGGACTTCTTATAAATAATGCTATATCATTTTAACATTTTTATCCTTAACGCCTTAAAGTTTTATCTTATTTTAAATGGTTATAACTTGCTTATTTGTTTTTATGACATTGTTGAATATGATATATGAATAATATAAATATTACTTTCTTATTACATTTTTTAATTATCATATTGGTGACTGTTCAGCGGTTTTAGTTTCAGTTGAAGATTTGGGCCGTTTTACTATAGTAAATTATTGTTCTACTTACAATATTGCATGTTCAGACATTCACGTGGTGACAGCACTGACACGGCGTTAGTATTCGGTGGGGGCTTTAGTAACAACACGCATGGGTATTGCAGTCTCGTTTGCATTGTGATTGTTGTGTTTATAACCTTCTAGTCTTTGTTGTAAATTCATATGCAACTGTCTTATTCCATTCTCGATATGCTACACTTGGGGGTTTCTTGGCAAAAGGTGTTGTTTCTTTCTGATAAACATATATTTTGAGAAAAAGAGTAATGCGTGGTCGAGAGTCATAGGTCGCAAAAGGTAATGTGAGTATATGGATATTTGTATTTGTTAAGCGGGTTGCAGGCGTACATAGTTTTTAAAGATTTTAAGAGATGGAGGTGTTATGGGGAACAGTGTGTGTGTGTGTGTGTGTGTGTGTGTGTGTGTGCGCGTGTGTGTGTGTGTGCGTGTGTGTGTGCGTGCGTGTGTGCGTGCGTGCGTGTGCGTGCGTGTGCGCGTGTGCATGTGTGTGTGTGTGTGCGCGCGTGCGCGTGCGTATGTGTGTGTATGTATGTGTGTGTATGTGTGCGTATTTATAGAAATAGACTTAAAAGCAACTGTGTGTGTGTGTGTGTGTGTGTGTGTGTGTGTGTGTGTGTGTGTGTGTGTGTGTGTGTATAAATAGGCTTAAAAGTAACTGTTTTTAACCAATGTTAAATACAATATTTAATATAAAAGAAAAGCAGACTGAAATGCAGTAATTCATTTTATTTCGTGCTGTATTTCATTAATAACATGAAACACAGTTACGGGGCATTATTTAAAAACAGAAATGCTTGTTTGCCTTGTACAAATTGCTAAAAGTTTTTACAGCGTATAGCATTACTCAGTGAGGCAATGCGTTCAGTTTCACATTGTAAATATACGTCTTATTATAGTGGTGTTAACTGAAAATAAAATTTGAATTTTTACCATTCTTTGTGTTTAAGGTATGACTGTTGTCCAAATGTTTATGTCACACACACTTAAAAGCAACACACGCTACCGACAACAACCACGTCGTAGCATATGTATCGCAATTATGTGCCACGTGGGGTTACCGGGGGGTGTCTTTCGTGTATATATAGTTCCCCATCTTCTGGAAGTTATGTGCCCATAAGTTCCTGTAAACTATAACTCTTTTTGACTGTCTTTTTACTGCCATCTACAATCTTTCGGCATTACTGGCCTTACTGCGCGCATACCCACAGAAAAATAATAGATGTTTATAAAATGAATACAAATAATCTACACCAAAGATGTTTTATATATGTAAAAAATAGTTATCCTTAAGAAAACGTATACTCACACACACACACACACACACACACACACACACACACACACACACACACACACACATATATATATATATATATACACTGCACACACGCACACACGCGCGCACCACACGCACGCACGCACAAAAACAAAACCCCACGCACACACGCACCAGGCCATGATGCCCACAATAGGGAAGAATAAAATATAGCAATACATATGAATGACACAAATAAATAACACTTGAAACACACACACACACACACACACACACACACCAATGCGTTGACACACAATGACGATACACAATCGCACAACCACAATGTCGTGTGCCATGTAACCACCACCACCACCCCCACCCCCAAAAAGGCAAAAAAGAAACACCGCTAATTAAACAAAAACAAAACCCCCACGAACACCGTCCAGCCGAGAGTGTAGAGAGAGAGAGAGAGGCCAGTCAGGTTACCCTGTACATGATACAAGGGTGTTCTGTGGTGAGAGAGACAGAGAGAGAGAGAGAGAGCTGACGAGACGTCTGCAGAAGGCGCGGCGTGCTGCCCTATGGGCTGGAGAGAGAACGGAGGTTAAACCCATGAAGAGAGAGAGCCACCCTCAGAGAGATTCGGAAGGCTTAATGAACCAGGCCATGATGCCCATGTCATGGGGATGGGGATTACAATAGGGAAGAATAAAAGATAGCAATACAATATGAATGACACAAATAAATAACTCACGTTTAATGGTTTTTCCATAGTTGAAACAACATCAATCAATTATGTTGAACCAAGCAATTAAAAGAAAAACTAACACAAATGAATCAGTGGTAAATAGATAAATAAATAAACAAATAAATAAACAATACCTAACTAAATAAAATAATAATAGTTAATTAATTGAAATTAAATCAATGAAATCAATCAACCAACTGATCAATACATAAAACACTCAAACCAACTGATC
Organism: Phymorhynchus buccinoides; assembly: GCA_017654935.2. NCBI lineage: Eukaryota > Metazoa > Mollusca > Gastropoda > Neogastropoda > Raphitomidae > Phymorhynchus > Phymorhynchus buccinoides. The sequence continues at coordinate 13,268,458 of CM065699.1, forward strand.
AATCCAGAGAACACTCAGAGAGAGAGAGAGAGAGAGAGAGAGAGAGAGAGAGAGAGAGAGAGAGGTTGGTGGTGGCGGAATAAAAGGTTCGTAAATCACGATGTCAGTGAGAACAGCTCACTTGCATTTGTGACCCAGGTCTAAACAGCAAAAACAAAACCACCCAGATTTTATCCCCAGTTATTATTACACCACGCAGATCACACTGTGGACGCTGTTTTTACAGACTAAAGCAAAATATTCAGATTCGCATCCAATTTTCAACCTGCAACAACATTCTGGACAAACGCCTTTTAAACTTAATTTTATAATATAGAACGCGTCGACCTCCACAGTTTGTCTGTCAGTCATATCATATCATATCATATCATATACGGCATATGGCCGCTCTTTAAAATGGCTTTATGCGGTGCTTCTTTTGATGAGTATAAGTAGGATACATAGTTTTAAATAAATGTTTTCCATAGCCTTTAGCCTGCTATTTCATAAGCAGGTTGGTCGTGTGATACAACATGGTTTTTATTTAAAATATATTTTTAGTTAGATCACTACAGTCGCTTTAGGATTTCGTGTCCTCTAATAATAATAAGTAACTTTTAATGTGCTTGTGTGGTTCTGTATTACAATATTTAGGTCTTGACCATGTGTACATTGAGAACGTTTTGTGGCAATATTCACATTTCTGCCCGCCAAGAACGATAATCTGTTGACTGCAAAGGCAATGGGCTATGTTCGTTTCTGTTATTTCTTCTTCTGCGTTCCTAGATCATATGGCCATAATGGGTAAGGTACATATGTGTCCGGTTTTCAGTTTTCACTGGTCTCCTCGCTGCGTACAGCCGACACATTCCGATTTCGGAGGAGCTCAAAAGAAAAATTATTTGGAAGATTTTTTTGGGGAAAAAAGGCAGGAGAATGGGCCAATAAGTCAGAAAGATAGTAGATGACAGAAAGCAAAGGGAAAAGGCTGAGTCAAAGAGAGTGGCAGATTAGAGGAAGTTACAAGCACAGAACTTCCAGAAGGTGGGGGGACTATTTTTACGAAAGACCTCCGGTAACCCCACGGGGAGGTTTCTGTTACAAATTCTCTCTTACGTAACTGGAACACCTGGATTCAGACTTTCTCTTTTGTTGTAAGCTTTCGTTTATTTCGGCAACGTTTCTATGATTGAAAATGTACTGAGAGAGTCCACACAAAACGAATTTCATGAATTTGATGCCATTCAGTGTGTGATGCTTCAACTTATTCTTAATACGATTTTCCAAGCGAACAGCATTCCATCGTGATGACATATGATAGACTGTGCCAGTGTAATGTTCTTATGTGGATCAAGTGAATCTCGAACTAGGATTGCTACAGAAGAGCTAGGACGAACTGCCATATTCAGAAATATTGGATCGGGTGGTGCGAAACTAGAACACAGAATTAAATGTAAAGTAGTAGTAGTAGTAGTAGTAGTAGTAGTAGTAGTAGTAGTAGTAGTAGTAGTAGTAGTAGTAGTAGTAGTAGTAGTAGAGCAGGGACAAAAGAAGCCGTGAAGCTTTTAATGCAGTCCCATCGTTAACAATATCATACATTTGTTGTCCTTCCAGGTCATGGTTTATACGGTTAAATTGTCCTAGTTATTGGTCAAAGTTTCTAAAAATATCTATAAATTTAAAGGAACGTCCATGCATCATTCATGCACGTACTAGTAGGCCTAGTAAAAATGAAGCACTACATGGACAGCTGTTCTAACGCAAATCATTGTGTTAAGCTTTACAACTTTCGATATTTTATTATTTACAAGTATCAGGTTTCTCTCTATTTTTTGTCGATCTAAACTCGAACCTTCCGATGAAAGCCTTATAGATGTATTACCAGTTGTCCATATTCGTGCAGGCATTCAGTAGCAATCAATATGCCCAAGGACACCAGTACAGACATTTCAAGTGACACAAAGACCCATTTACCTCCCATAGAAGGAGCAAAGCCGGATGCCGGTGGTGAACAGATCAACACCGATTCTGAAGAAGCAAAGGAAGGAATCAGCGAAACATATATGAACCGTATTCTTGAAGGTGCTAAAGAAAACTTGAAGGAAGGAGTGATCACCCCAACTCCTGAGGAAGGGGCAAACTCAGGCAAAGGTAATGAAGAATTCAACCAACGTCTTCAGGAACTTTCAAACATTAATGAACATACCGATCCGGGTTCGGAATGCAAAACCCAACCAGACACAAGTGGCACAGAGCCCAACACATTTTCTGAGGAAGTTGCAAATCCAAACACTAGTGATGAAGAGGTCAACCCAATTCCCGAGAGAAGGACAAAGCCAGACTTTCCTCTGCTTCCATATGAGATTTGGGTGGAAGTGTTCAAACTTCTACCAATATGCGATCGGATTACCTTATCCCTGTTGTGCAAACAGTTTCAAAGAGTATTCACCGAGAAAGCCCTATGGAAATCTCTAACCTTCGTGAACAAACATAGCTACCATGCAGTAGGCTTACATCGCGAAGAAATAGCTTGTCTAAAGCGCCATGATCGATATATTCTGGAGAAATGTGGCCATTGCGTTGCGAACCTGACGTGTGTCATGCTAAGTTCTGCTTTTGAACCCCACTCTTATAACAGCATCCTTTCTTTGGCGAAACATAACAAATTGAAGACATTTATTATATACATGACACACTCAATGTCGAACAGTCTCGAACTTTTTTGTGAAGAGGTAAATGGCCTGCCAACGGTTGAGCACCTCAGCTCAGGTTTGTGTAGGGAGTTACCGGAGTGTAACGTGAAAATTGACTACAGACAGGTAGGCAACTTGACAGACTCTATCGCAACATTTGCAGAGGGTCTCCCTCTGACGTATGTTGTAGGCGTCTGCGCAGTTTGAAACTGTTCCACAGAGATTCTTTGTACTCTGACGAAATGTTGAAAGACAAATTGCAATTGAGAACAGCCAGTCCCACAGCTGATGTTGTGTCGCATTTCCCTAATTTTCAACACCTGACCGTCAGCAGCGCCAATCTGTCTGATCGGTTGCTGGAATCTCTGGCAGAACTTTCCGAGGCGAAAAAAACGTTCGAGACATTAAATGTCGTCGTTGTGGAGAGCTATAGCCGTGATGTTGTATCGTCTGAAGCCTGGACTCACCTTGTGCAGGCCTGCCCCCAACTGGAGGTCTCTTGCTATTGTCATGTTCATGCTTCAGATTGCAATGTGTGGCACGTTTTCAAACCTGAAATCCCACTGAAAGGTATTCATGTACGAGGCTATTTCTTGTACAACGCATTTGATCAATTCATGTCAGTATGTGATACTTTTCGCAACATTCTTGTGACAATAGAATGTTTACCTACATTCCACTTCCATGAGAATTACTCGGATGCTGCAAATCGTGTACAGCTATTCATCTCCAAAGTGAAAAAGTGCTCGAAAGTGACAGACCTGCATTTTAGTGGGCCTATCGTTGGCGAAGACGTCAAAACACTGGCCAAGTTGAACACAAGATAGAGGTCTTTCAAGATAATGGGTCCTGTGGTGGAGACGACAGAGGCTTGTGGAACACGGGGACAAACGTTCCGTTCTCTTAACTCATCAGAAATACGGGAGCTAGAGCTGACCGTGACCGGTCATCTGGGCTATGATAAACCGTGGAAGATGAGTCAACAGAAGCCACACTGGAGTGTGGTGTACGATACCTGAGCTTTCAGAGGGACAACCAGGCGTGGGAAGATACATGAAAAGAATAAAGGTGCTATTGACTACATTCACTGTCTCTATCTCTCTGTCTCTTTATCTGCCCGTCTATTTGTCTGTATTTATCAGAATCTCAGTATAATTGCTCCTGCTTCTGCTTTTCCTTTCTATGACCCTTGCCTGTCCCTCTCAGATTGAAACCATGTGGGAGTACGAGTACCGCACGTATTTATGAGGTTTAATAGAATTGTAGCGCATGCATGCACACACACACACACACACACACACACACACACACACACACACACACACACACACACACACACACACACACACACACACACACACACACACACACACACACACACACACACACACACACACACACACACACACACACACACACACACACACACACACACACAGACACACACATTGTTAGATGCTTTTACGTGCACATATTCGCGCGCGTACACTCACAGACACACACTTTCATGTATAATATTACTTTCAATTAAGTGGAAAAACGACGTATAAATTAAAGAACAACAACTCAACAACTTTTATTTTGTCCCATAATAACACACAGAGAGAGTCACTTCCATTTACATTTTTATTTTTATCATTATTCTGTGGTCAATTATTTTGAGAGGAATACAACGTCGTATGACAACACTATTATCTATCTGAAAATATAATGGGTGGTGGCACACTGATAGAGGTGCTATTTTGATGAAAACAACCCATGGCACATACATTGTGACCTTTTAGTTGATTACGTTCGTGCATACTTTGAGCTAGTCTTGTAACATGTTGCAGTATACAGTTCAAGCTACATACCTTGATGTTTTAAGAAAGTCTTTTTTTTTTAAATTGCTTTCCGTTTGAACTGTGGTAAATACCTTCCTTTTTGTTTTCATCCACATTGTTTTCTTAAGATACAATTGAACTTCTTCAGAGGGAATGTCCATTTTTATACGTTTAAGCAAAAACAAAATGGATGTGGATGTAGTCTTCAGCGATTTTCATTTTTATCCCGTAGTTTTATGTCTATAAATGAGAGCTTCGTTTTTTTAATGTTCATTACAAAATTGTTTTCTGATTGATGAATACATGGTGCTGTCTGTATTTAGAAAAGATAAATGTCATTTTGTTTTTTGTGGTAATGAGGTTGTGTAAAGAAAAGAAAGGAAATGGAGGGATGTGGGATACAGTCTTGTCGGTGGGGCTGATAAGCTAACTTTGTCCGTGTTTTTTAAGCGTGAGTTTTAAGAGTGGATCGTTTCATATTTGTGTTGCTCTTATGCTCAGAGTCTTTACAAAAACAAGCAAAAATAAATGTAGAAAAAACATAAAAGAAGTACATACGAAGGCGTGATCAGAATGAAAGTATGGACACCGAGAAACAGTCACAAAATCATCTTCTTGTTGTTCAGTCTTATAAGCTTACATGGATGCAACATCGGGCTTTTTTAGGCTTTTTTACAGTTTGATTTTAAACAAACATTGGGGCTTTTAGACATGTCTTAGAGTTAGCAGTAATCGTCTTTTATCTTAAAATGGAATGTGTGGTATATTAATGCGTTTAACTTAGCAGTATGATTGGATTTTTAAACACTTATTCCCATTACAAAATAAAGTTTCATTGCCCATGGCTTATGTATACGTCTAACGTGTGAATGATTTGGAAATCGTCCACATGCATACAAACATACCGCGTTGACATGTTGCAACATATGAAATGTAATGGACATAAGCGAAACAAACATATAATTTTAGTACGAAGCTCAGGCTGTCCTGCTATCTTATGAAGCATAACGGTCAGCCACAACGCCATAACAAATCACCAGTCCAACAAGTTTGAAGACTACGTTTGTATTTATAAAGGACAGAGTTAAGACATAAATGCGGAATTAATAATTTGTGCACCAAACTGATTGCATTGAGGAGCCCAGGACCAATATTTATTCTTGGAATGAAAACTTATTTGCCTACAACATATTCGTATTATCTCTTCATTTATTTTACAATCAGTGTGCTACATAGCAAACAGAAGTGACATTTGAAGACACAAGACAAAATATATACTAAAAATCAATCAAGATGACTCCAAATTACTTGTGATGTTGTGTGATGTATTCACGGATGCACATAACATTAGATAAAACCAAGATATTGCATTTTGTTCGCCGGAACATCCTGAAATGAATGGAAGGGTGCAGAGGAAGGGGTTATGTTTAACATTTTCCCAGTGAGGCAATGGTTTCAGCTTCAAACTGAAAATGAATGTCTTTCGATGGCTTGGAGTCAAAACGGACTTTAGATAGTCCATTGACTTATTATTGAACATATTGTGAAAACTAATTGCTTGTTTCCAAAAAAGACTGCAGAAATATAAGAAGCATCACCCCCATTTTACTTTATTTGCAGTCTTTTTTTAATACAAGTTCTTAGTTTTTGCAATAACATCAATAATAAATCATTGGACTATCTAAAGATAGTCCGTTGTGACTCTAAGCCATCGTTATTACAGTGGTTTCTATATTTAAAACATAAAGTTTGAATGCTTACCAATAAAATAAACACACACACGAAAAACAAAACGAGAGAGAGAGAGAGAGAGAGAGAGAGAGAGAGAGAGAGAGAGAGAGAGAGAGAGAGAGAGAGAGAGAGAGAGAGAGAGAGAGAGAGAGAGAGAGAGAGAGATTGTCAGTCCATGATTGAGTGTTTTTATAAAAGGATCAATAAAATCCGAAGTATACAAAACCGGGTAAACGTGGGTGTTTTGGGTTTGTTTTCAGAGAGAGAGAGAGAGAGAGAGAGAGAGAGAGAGAGAGAGAGAGAGAGAGAGAGAGAGAGAGAGAGAGAGAGAGAGAGAGAGAGAGAGAGAGAGAGAGAGAGAATACGAATACGAATACGAATGTTTTTTAATGAGGGTAAACAGATAAGCTTTCGCTTCTTTACACCATGCCCTCAAGGAGGAAAAACCCCCCATGACTATCAAATAACAAGAAAACAAGAAACAATGCAAATAAGCAAAAATGGGGAAAAACACATTAAGTTTTCAAGATCAAGCAAAAATACAAACATCATTTAACAAAATTCTAATATCATAGACCACACACACATACACATACACACACACACACACACACACACACACACACACACACACACACACACACACACACACACACACACACACACACTCTAAGTACAGAAAAGAAAATACATCACAGAGTTACTTAATCCGCGGCGTACAGGAAGCAAAAACATTGTAGCAAGTATGCTCATAATTAATGCACACATGTACTAAGTACTTGTTGTAATTGTTATGAGCACGAATATTTTAGTAAGTCGTTGTTTTGCAACACCAATAGATATGGAAGTGAAATAAATATGATCATTTAGAGCTTGTTTAAGAGGTGTTTATGGTATGTTCTCTTAAAAGATGAGACACTTGCTATATTTGTATTGATATTTTCCATATCATTCCACAGTTTACTACTAGAGTAGGTAAGGGAGGTCATAAACAGGTTTGTTCTGGGGCGAGGAATATATACTTTACTTTTGTTTCGAATGTTAGTAATAGGAAATCGTTTGCATAAGTAGGTTGGTGTCAGTTTATACATAATTTTGTACATGAAAACAGCTTTATTAAGGTTCAACTTAGAATCTATTGGAAGAATGCCTAGTTCCTTATAATCATTATTTTGTAGGGAAGAAGACTTAAGAAGAACAATTTTAAGAGCGCGCTTGTAGAGTCTTTTTAGCGGCTTTAAGCAGTTTTCGCTAGCAAGATCCCAACACGTAGAAGCATAATCTATTTCGGGCTGAATATATGCATTAAAAAAGAGTTTTCGTGTATGATCATCTAGGAAATGCTTTATTCTATTAAGTTGGAATACTTTCTTAGCTATTTTGTTTTACAAATGACAGAGATGTGCTTAGACCATGATAAATTGTTATCAATAGTTACACCCAGAGAGAGAGAGAGAGAGAGAGAGAGAGAGAGAGAGAGAGAGAGAGAGAGAAGGCAGGAGACGAAGTATTTGGGAGAGGACAGGGACACGAGGGCGGAATGAAGGGTTCCGTAAAGCACGATGTCTGTGAGAACAACTCACTTGCATTTGTGACCGAGGTCAAAGCAGCCAAATACCCTACCCCACCCCACCCCTAATGTTATTCCCAATCATTATTACACCACGCAGATCACACTGTGGACGTGTTTTTTTACAGACTAAAACCAATTATTCCGATTCGCGTCGAATCTTCGACCTGCAACCAAATTCTGGACAAACACCTTTTAAGCTTCATTTTATCTAGTAGAGAATGCGTCGACCTCCACAGTTTGTCTCTCAGTCTTCATAAGGTACGTTATATTATTTTATTTGGGTCGTGTGATAGAAAATGGTTTTTATTTACACAGTGGCTACAGGTACGGCGTTCTTGCAACACTCAGACCACGTTCGGGGATAATAACTCCCCCATGTCGAATTTTTCGTCATCAACATACATTTTTTTAAATTTCGTTTATTTAACGCATCTTGGTAAGGAATAGGGTTAGGAAAAGTCAGAGTTAATGTTAGTAGTTTTTGAAGTCATTTGCGCTCAATTTATGCATCCCGTGATTAAGCGCCGTACCCGTAGCCTGGAGAACGTAAGATACGAGCCCGTACCCAGAGCCTCTGCCTTTTATTTAACATGGCTTTATACTTAGATCACTAAAGTGCCTAAAGTGTCATACTAGCTTCAGTTTTTTGTGGCCTCTAATTGTAACTTTTAAATGTGATTGTATGGTGGTACTGTATCACAATGCGTAGGTTTTGTCCGTATGTACGTTGAGAACAATTGTGTTTTTTGTTTATATCTAACGTGTCTGTAACACCTAGCTGAATTTAGATTTCCTCTTTTTTTGTAAGCTTTCGTTTATTTCAACCACAGTTCTAGGATTGCACATGCAGTGATATAGTCCACAACAAAAATAAATAATATTAGACATTGTTAAAGTAATAGAAGGAAAGTTTCATTTTCTTACAGTTGCTGTTCATTGGAATGAACTAAGTACTAACATCAGGTTTGCAACTATAATATTAACACCTTTAAAAAATCTTCTGGATTCCAGTCAGAAATGTCAGTCTTTTTAATGATTTTGACTGATTGTCCTTCAAAAACTTGCTCAGACCCAAAATAATTATGCAATGTCATTGCCAAAGAGGGGACGTTATATAGGCCGCGAGGCCTAGGCTTAAGAGCCTGTCCCTACTACTACTACTACTACTACTACTACTACTACTACTACTACTACTACTACTACTACACGAAATTGATGTAATTCAGTACGTACTGCTTCCACTTATTCTTAATACAATTTCCAGGCGAACAGCATTCCATCGTGATGACATACGCCTGATCATTCCAATGTAGTGTACTTATGCAGACAAATGCATATCAAGCTAAGTTTGTTACAGAATCGCGAAGAAGAATTGTCATATTCAGAAATATTAGACCGGGTGGTGCAAAACTAGAGCACACTATTAAATGTAAACGTACAAGAATTGAAGAAGAAGAAAGAAAAAAAATGTAAATGAACATCAATGCATAGCATAGCATAGCATACATGGCACTGTAGGCTATTTTGTTTAAGCCTCTTGCCCTCTAAATATGTTTTTGATTTGTGTTAGGTTAGGCTTCATTCACTGATGACTACTAAGGCATCTGTGTTTTATTCATTTAAATCTGTATATTAACTGAATACATTTTGTTTTGGAAAAACTTGTCTGATATTTCTGAACGAATTTAATGACTGCATTTACTTCTTTACCAGGGTCGGTATTCACGTTGAGATAGCATGAGACTTAGCATCATGCTAACTTAGAAGCTCTTCCAAAAGTCCTATTAAATCCTATAGGACATTGGAAGAGCTTCTAAGTTAGCATCATGCTAAGTCTCATGCTATCGCAATGTGAATACAGGCCCACGAAGGTTATTCCATGCATTTATTACTCCGTTAATAAAAACGTGTTGTGCTAGTCTGGTGTTAGTATCTTGTTTGTATAGTTTGAAATTACGGCCACGGGTTCTATCACCCTCACAAAGAGTTAGTAGGCTGTTAGTAGTAGAATAATCGTATAAATTGTGACAAATCTATAAGTTTCAATCATATCATCCCTGAGCCTTCTATATTCTAGGCTAGGTATCCGTAGATAAATAAGCCCTTCCTCATAGGTCATATTATTTGTACCAACAATCTTTTATGTAAACCTCCTCTGAACTCCCTCTAGCAGATCAATGTGTTTTTCTCAATTGTGGACACCATACGGGATTGCCATACTCTAATATAGGTCTCACCAAAGCCTTAAATAAAGGAATCATTATAACTTTTGATGTGTTAGTAATAGTGCTAACAAGCAGACCAGACATCATGTTGGCTTCTAAGACAATATTATTTATGTGAGGCTCGAAAGTCAGGCCCGGGTCCACAAACACCCCAAGATCTTTCACACCATCTGTAGGTTTCAGCACCCGTTTATCTTCACTATCTTTCATATAATATGTATGCTTGGGATTATTCTTACCGAGGTGCATAACCTTACATTTTGTACTATTAAATTTCATGAGCCAAATTATTCATAAACGTACGAGTAGGTTTAGTGCGTTCAGAAGCATTGACAAGGACCGTTAATCTAAAATCAATAACTGTTTTAAGTTTCACTACTCTCGATATTTTATGATTTACAAGTAAGAGGCTTCTTTCTCGTTTGTTTTGCCGAGCTAAACTCGACCATTCCCATGAAAGCCTTATAACTGTATTACCAGATTTTCATATTTGTGCAGGCATTCAGACATCTAGTGGCAATCAATATGTCCAAGGACACCAGTACAGACATTTCATCCGACACAAAAACCAATGTAACTCCTGCAGCGGAGCCAAATGCCAGTGAGGAACAGATCAACACCGATTCTGGAGAAGCAAAAGAGAGGAATCCTATTCTTGAAGAAGAAGTTAAAGAAAAGTTGAAGGAAGAAGTGATCACCCCAACTCCTGAGAAAGGGGCAAACCCAGGCACCAGTTACGATGAATTCAACCACAATCTTCAGAAACTTTCAAACATTAATGAACAAACCAATCCGGTTTCCGAAAGAGAAACCCAACCAGACACAAGTGGCACAGAGACACACACACATTCTGAGGAAGTTTCAAAACCATGCACTAATGGTGAAAAGGTCAACCCAATTCCTAAGAAAGTGACAAAGCCAGGCTTTCCTTTGCTTCCAGATGAGATGTGGCTGGAAGTGTTCAAACTTCTACCAATACGCGATCGGATTAGCGTATCCCTGGTGTGCAAACAATTGCAAAGAGTATTCACTTACAATGCCCTCTGGAAATCTTTAACATTCACGACCGAACAAAGATGTCGTGAAACACATTTAGAAGAAATGGCTTGTTTAAAGCGTCATGATCGATATGTTTTGGAGAAATGTGGCCACTGCATTGCAAACCTGACTATTGTCACGCTAAAGTTTGTTTTTGAATACCACTCTTATAGCAGCATCCTTTCGTTGATGACACACAACGAATTGAAGACTTTTACCATACACATGACACATACACCTTTGTACGGCATCGAACTTTTTCGTGAAGAAGTAAATGGCCTGCCCACAGTTGAGACCCTCATCTCAAATGTGCGCCGTGATTTACCAAATTGTGAAGTGAATATTGACTACAGACAGATGGACTTTCTTGATAAATTCTACACCAACATTTTCAGAGGGTCTCCTTCAGAATTATGTTGTAGGCACCTGCGCACTTTGAAATTGTTCCATAATTGTTTGTGGTCCTCTGAAGAAACTTTAAGACCACCTGTACGGGATGCATCAAGTCCCACAGCTGTCGTCGTGTCGCGTTTTCCACACCTTGAACATCTGACCATCATGAAGTCCAATCTGTCTGATCAGCTGCTGAAAACTCTGTCAGAAATGTCAGAGGCGAATGGATTGCTCCGGACATTGAATGTCATCTTGAATAAATACGATCATGAGGTTGCTTCGTCTGCAGCATGGGGTCGCCTTGTGAGGGCATGTCCTGATCTGCAGGTATCCTGCTATTCTGTTCCTGATCACAACGATCTATGTGACCATATGCGGGGCTTTTTCAAACCTGAAATTCCTCTGAAAGGTATCCATTTGCAGTGCCATTTCTTTCACAACGAATTGGATCAATTCCTGTCAGTATGTGATACTTTTAGCCATACTCTTGAGACAATAGAGTGTTTACCGACATTTGGCTTCATTCCAAATTGTGCACGGCTATTCATTTCCACAGTAGACAGGTGCCCAAACCTGAGAGACCTACATTTGGGCGGGGGAATCGAGGGCGAAGTAGTACAAACATTGGCCAGCATAAAGAGAAATTGGCGCTCCTTCACGATCACGGGTGATGTGGCGAAGAGGACAGAGGCCTGTGGAACAGAGGGAGAATCATTTCGTCTTCTCACCTCATCAGAAATATCGGACCTCGAGCGGGCCGTGACCGACCGACTAGGCTACCCCAGGCCGTGGAAGGTATGTCCACAGAGGCCTGCCCACCTGAGTTTGGTGCATGACGTCTTAGCCTTTTGAGGGGCAATCTGGGGATGAGAAGATAGGAGCCAGAATGGTGCAAGTCACTACATTATCCGCCTTAGACTCTGTCTGTCTGTCTGTCTGTCTTTTCAGTCTCACTGTATAGTTGTTTTGTGTTTGAATGTGTCCCGTTTGTTGCCCTTTTGTCTGCCACTGTCAGATTGAAACCTTTGGGAGTACACACACGTACGCACATACGCGCACACGCACACACACACACACACACACACAACGCACGCACGCACGAACACACACGTGCACGCACGTACGCACGCACACGCACACACACACACACACACACGCACGCACACACACACACACACGCACACGCACACACACACACACGCACGCACGCACGCACGCACGCACACACACACACACACACACACACACACACACACACACACACACACACACACACACTCAGAGAGTCACCACCTCGTTTTTGTTTTAATAGTCTGCTGTCAAAATTCGATAAAAAAAACCCAGTGTCTAACAATATTATTAATCGTCTTTCAATAATTATTTGACAATGGGTGGTGTAACACTGAAAGGGATGCTGTTTAGAACAAGAACAAAAAAAATATTGTCGTAAGAAAACCAGGTTTTGTGGGACACAAATGGTTAGAAAATATTCAAAGAATTTGGCACCCTATGGTTACTGTATGCTAGTTCACTATAGTAAAATTGTTATATCAACTTTGAACAACTTATTTATCCCGAACATCGTCATCAACCACATGTTTTAACCTATTATCATTTTGATTACTCCGATAAAGGGTAAGTGACCTCCGACAGGACATCATGAACATCATCATCAACATTTGTCTCGGTACTTGAGGGCTATGCCTCAGAGAGTTGTAAACATAATCGTCATCAGTATTTGTTTGAAATATCAAACCATTCAACAGCAACAAAAACAGAATGTTAACGGCTTTATAACATCATACACCTTTTTAGCGGTTATATTTCATGTTGTTATTATAAACAAAATAAGAAATAAATGTACAAATAAGTAATAAATCTGTGCGTGGACTCCCTGAGCATAGCCTTTACAAAATAAAATGATCCAATTTTATTCGCCGCATTTCAGGTTATGTTTTCTGGTAGTGAAGCACAAATGTATGTGTTGAGCAAGTACGCGTTGGATGTCTTCAATTACAAGGAGTTCGGATATTGGTGCCCTGCATATGTTTAGAGGTTTACCCATTTCGGCCAACCGTTTCCTTAGTGTAGTGCGTTGATTGTCGTATAACGAACAGCTATTCAGGAAGTGTAGCTCGTCTTCTACCGCGCTGCATGTGGGGCATAATCTATCCTCCCTTTTCGTGTTCGTATAGCGACCTCTCTCAATGGCTAAATCGTGTGCGCTGATTCGCAATATTGTTACGGCAGTTCTACAATTTATATCCATGCTTTGATCAAAATATGGTGCCTGTTTGTAAACATTGGTAACTGTTTTATAGAATTGGAGTTTAGACATATTATCATTCTTTTGCTTCCTCCAGAAGTTTTCATAAAGTGATTTAAGTTTGGTATTAATGACATGTTTGAGTCTATGTAAGCTAAATGTTCCCTGATTTTCCCAAACGTGGTCTAATCCTATAATTGATAAGGAATGTCTAATAAAGTGTGTCCACCTGTCATTTGAGTGGTCTATTCTGATGTTTGTTAGGTAGATTTCCTGTTGATAAGAGTTATCTGACTCTAGAATATGAAACCAAAAGGATATTGTTTGTAGAATAACTTTAAGAGTTATTGGAAATCTACCCATTTCACCAAGTACTGGGAGTGCCATTGCATTTTTTATGAACTCCTAGAATTTGTCTGCAGAATTTGATGTGTACTTTTTCCAGCGGGAACGAATTTGTTAAACTGGTTTGAAATAAATGGTTGACTTTGGGATATCATACAGTGTTGTCACTGTCGACAAGCTAATGTTTTGACCATAAAAGGTTCTCTTCAGAGAATGAGCAGCTTTGTTGCTTTGTTTTGCAAGGTGGTCCTGTGCCTCCTTGAAGTGTCCCCTTTTATGAAATACTACTCCTAGATATTTATATTGATCAGCTGTCTCAATAACATTAGCACCACATTTAAAGTAAATGGGTATCTTCGGGTCTGTCTTGGTAAATATGACAACTTTCGTTTTGTCTAAATTGATTTTCATTCCCCAATCTAGACAATATTTGCGTAGATTATTTAGTTTATGTTGGAGGCCCTGTTTTGTCGTGGACAGAATTGCTAGATCATCTGCATATAGTAGACATGGGATTTCTGTTTCAGTCCCCTTTGTATCAGTATCTCTTCACAGACAGAATTGCTAGATCATCTGCATATAGTAGACATGGGATTTCTGTTTCAGTCCCCTTTGTATCAGTATCTCTTCACAGACAGAATTGCTAGATCATCTGCATATAGTAGACATGGGCTGTCTGTTTCAGTCCCTTTGTATCAGTATCTCTTCACAGACAGAATTGCTAGATCATCTGCATATAGTAGACATGGGATGTCTGTTTCAGTCCCCTTTGTATCAGTATTGCTTCAGAGACAGAATTGCTAGATCATCTGCATATAGTAGACATGGGATTTCTGTTTCAGTCCCCTTTGTATCAGTATCTCTTCACAGACAGTCCCCTTTGTATCAGTATCTCTTCACAATGGCTAGATCATTGCTATGCATATAGTAGACATGGGATGTCTGTTTCAGTCCCCTTTGTATCAGTATTGCTTCAGAGACAGAATTGCTAGATCATCTGCATATAGTAGACATGGGATGTCTGTTTCAGTCCCCTTTGTATCAGTATCTCTTCACAGACAGAATTGCTAGATCATCTGCATATAGTAGACATGGGATTTCTGTTTCAGTCCCCTTTGTATCAGTATCTCTTCAGAGACACAGCCGTTATTTCTTGTGCAAATCCTGTCCCCTGAATACATATCTCTTAGGGTTTGAAAACAATTCCCATATATTCCCATTCTTCTCAACTTCATCATTAGGGTTTCGTGCCATATACTATCGAATGCCTTATGGAAGTCTACAAAACAGCAGTACAGTCTTTTCGTCCTTTCCTTCAGGGCTTTGTCAACTAGTTTTGATAATACAAATATTTGATCTGTTGTTCGAAATTTCTTTCTGAACCCTGCTTGCTCTTTTGCAAGCAGATTGTTTATTTCTAAATAATTAGTAATTCTATCACTCAATATGTTGCAAAAAAACTTTGGCCAGTGCACTATTTAAAGTTATGCCTCTGTAATTATTTGGATCCAACTGATTGCCTGATTTATAAATGGGTACAGTTATCCCTATTTTCCATTCATCTGGATAAGTACCTGATTTCAGAACGAGATTAAAAACGTCTTTTAGGAGAAAGGATATTTCTGGGAGTATTGCTTTAAGAGTTTCGGTTCTCATTGCATCTTTTCCACATGCGTTTTTAGTTTTTAGTTTTTTAACAGCGTTAATTACTTCTTTTTCAGTTATATCATAATCTAAGTTATGATTTATAGAGTTATGTAATTCAGAAGGAGTCAATGACATTTCCTCTATTTCTTGTTTCCTCTCCTCTGCAATTTTGTTTCTCTCCTATTAAGGTTTTCAGATGACCTAGCCATTTGTTTATGCTAAGGTTACTCTTCTGATCATACACTTCCTTATCGAATGTTTGTAGCTCTTTTAGGGTTTTCCACACAGAGCTGGGGTCTGTTTCTAGCGCATCATTTAAGGAGCTGACGAGCTTCGCTTTGTACGCCCTTTTTGTCTTCTTTAGCAATCGGTTATAAATTTTACATTGTTGAAAAAACTTTTGTTTGAGTTGTTTGCTTCGTGGATTCATATTTACAGCGTTTAGTAGCGATCTTACCTCCCTTCTTTGTGACTTACAGTCTCTGCTAAACCACATCTTTTTATACTTTTTCCGGTTGTTGGGAAACCGGTGTTCACGGTTGTCTCTGTTGTGTTGGTTGCTGTAGTCGTGCCCCCGGTTGTAGTCGTGCCCCCGGTTGTCATGACCGCGGTTGTAGTCATGCCCCCTGTTGTAGTCGTGACCCTGGTTGTAGTCGTGACCCTGGTTGTAGTCGCGACCACGGTTGTAATCGTGTCCCTGGTTGTAGTCGTGCCCCCAGTTGTTGTCGTGACC
Organism: Phymorhynchus buccinoides; assembly: GCA_017654935.2. NCBI lineage: Eukaryota > Metazoa > Mollusca > Gastropoda > Neogastropoda > Raphitomidae > Phymorhynchus > Phymorhynchus buccinoides. The sequence goes on from CM065699.1 coordinate 13,284,904, forward strand.
ACGGCTGTCCGGGTAGCCCCGGTAGTAGCCTTGTCCGAGGTTGGCCGTGGAGCCCCGGTTGTTGTGGTGTTCACGGTTGTCTCCGTTGTGTTGGTTGCTGTAGTGTTGTCGCCTGCTGCCTTGTTGTAAAGGAGCGTCATCATAATTCTTATCATATTGTGAGGGCCTCTCATTTTCTTTAGCTCTGTGTTCTCCTTTATGTTTCCGGCGACTGTGTTTGGGTTTTCCCCAGAGTAAGACCGCTGCATGTCTGCCTAAGTTGCCGGCCAGGATGCTTGATCCCTTGTCTGTGGGGTGGATATTGTCCCTCATCAGTCGTTTGTCGTTGGCCTTCAGGTTATGGTGTGAAATGAAGCTGACCCTCCCTACCTCTAGCAGGGCAGAGGCGTTCAGGGCGTTGAGTAGGTCCGCATTTGCCTGCAGCTCCGCGTCGTTGACTGGAGCCACCTTGCTGACCACCACTCGGATCTGCTGGTGGTTTCTAAGGATGTCCCTGACCAGGGACACAAGGTTGGACATGGCGTTCTGAGGGGTAGCACTTTTTATGTCATTGAGGCCTGTGTGGACGGCTACCACTTCGGTGTTGTGAAGGCTATGTTTGCCACAGTCCCCAATGGTGGGAGCCTGTCCTTGGTGGAACTATCATCTTCACTATCGCTGTCTTCTGTGTCTCCCTCGCTCTCCGATGCAGATGATGAGGACAGTGAGGGTGATAGGGACTGGTTTCGTGAGGGTGGGGGCTGCTTGGATAGGTTTGTAACCTTCTTGCTGTTTCCAGTGTTGGTTTCTTTCTCTGCTGCTTGGGGCTTTTCTGTAGTGTCTTTGGTTCTTTTCTTTGTTGCTTTTTTTTCTTGTCTGTGGTTCCTGTCCCTGTTGCTGTAGTCTTTTCTGTAGCACCTTTGGTTGCTTTCTCTACTGCTTCAGCCTTTTCTGCGTTGCTAGTTGTCTTCTCTGGGTCACTTTGGTCAGCTGGTTTGGCCCAGTTTTCTGTTTGTTGTGGGGGAATGCTACTGCCAGCTGGAGTTTCCTCTTCTAGGGTGGAGGTGTGGAGGGGGTGGTGGATAGGAGGAGTCTGGTCTTCTTCATAGTCGCTAGTGGATGGGGGAGCGGAATGGGATGGGGGCTGATTTGAGCGTTGGTCGGCATTGCCACTACTGGAGGGGGGAGAGGGGGAGGAAGGGAGAGGAGTTGGGGGAAAGATGGGAAGAGAGCTGGTGATTGTTGCCAGATGTGGTGGGAGTAGACCGACGGCTTTTGTTCTTTCCCTCCTGCTGCCAGGCATCAATTAGCTGCTTTACCTCTTCTGCTCTCCCTTTCCCACTTTCGAATAGCTGGTCAGCTAGTGTGTTGACTGCCCCTTCCAGGTTACGCAGTGTACTGTCAGTACCCTGCGCGTGTGCCTCAAAACAGTCTAGTGTCACAAGGCCTGATGTGGGCGGGGTGTGTTGTTCTGTACTGGGGGGGGGGGGGGGGGGGGGGGGGGGGGGGGCAGCTGCGCCGTTATTGCCTCCTGTAGGGATTCGCATCCGCATGTGCCTATCGCACAGATTTTGCACGTGAACTTTCTGGAGCTTTTGACAAACACCAGTAGTTGGTATGATGGGAGCTCTGTACACTCCCAGTATACTCTCTTGGCACATTCTGACCATCTTAGAAAGCGCCCGTTGTCATGAGGCTTATCACATATACATGATTGTTCTACATCGACAGTTCTACGTTGGTCTATATCAACAGTGTACTCACTTTCTCGAACTGGTTCTTTCACTTCTGTTTCTTCTGTCGATCCTTCCTCTGTCTTGTCCGCCATAAGCACAGGAGAGTCCGCCATAAACACATGAGGGTCGTTGTAGCCTGCCTCTTGCATCGCTTCCCTGGCCTCCTCCATGCTGTTGTAGGCTTTGTGTACAGCCTTAGGAAAGCCAGTCACAGAATGGGAAGCAAGATTCCAAGTGGTGAAAATTCCGATTTGTCGGCCTGCACTCACTGCATAAAATCTAATATCTTTTTTGGTACCACGACAACCTGGCATATTTCAGATGTTGTCTGTTGATTTGCTATAGTTAGTCTCCTCTCTAGTTACACTAATTCACTTTCTTCTCCGCGCCTCACTTACTGCTGCTGATGCTTAGTCGCCATCTTGATTGGATAAGATCACAACACAACACATGGCACGTTATGACGTTTTAGTTGATTTCTGCGCGTACTTTGAGCTAGTGTTGTGACATTGTGACCATATAAAAAAAGTTCAGGCTCCAGATCTTGTTGTTTTGTAAATAAATGTTTTTAAACGAAAGTCTGTTTTAATTGTTTTTCCTTTGAACTTGTACAAGTCTTGTAAATGCCCTGCTACTTTTTTTTAATTTATAAAATACATTGCTTTTGGATACAATTGTTCAGAGAGAAGGTCCATTTTTGTATGTATTCTTTGGACATTGACGTGTATTAATCTATGTTTGGCATTTGTATTCTCTATTTTTATCTCTATAAACCAAAGCTTTGGGGTTTTGTTTCGTTTTTCCCCCTTTTTGCTGATGCCCGTTACCAATTACGTCCAGGTTGACGAACACCTGCTGCCATCTGCTTGGACATTGAGGTGTACTAATCTATGTTTGTCATTTTTATTATCTATGTTTATCTCTATAAACCAAAACTTTGGGGTTTTGTTTCGGTTTATTTCCTTTTTGCTGATGTCCGTTACCAATTACTTTCAGGTTGAATACCTACTACCGTCTGTATTTATAACAGATAAATGTCATTTTTTATTATTAAAACAACAACAAAGCAATACAACGAAAGGGAAATTGGGGGAGATGGGATAAAGGTGTAGGTGGGGGTGACAAAGTTGAGTTTATTTGAACTGAGTTTTTGGAGAGGATCGATTTTGCTGATGGGCGGGGCAAGGAATGGGGGACTAAGATACGTGTGTAGTGAGGACGTTATTGTGAAGGCATGGTAAGAATGGAAGTATGGACGTCTAGAAACAGTCACGAAGTCATCGACCTGTTGTGCGTCGCATACATGGATGGAAATGCAAGATTGATTTTAAGCTTCTTTTTTTACCGTTTACTTTTTAACCGAAAAGTGGGGATTTTAGGCATGTTTTAGAGTTAACTATTATCGTCTTGTCACTTACAATGGAAGTGGTTTTTTTGGTGTTTTTTTACCAAGTTTAACCTAGCAGTTTGATTGGATTTTTAAAACCTTAATCGCATTACAAAATAAACTTTGATTGTCCACCACCTATGTGTCTAACGTGTGTATGACTTATAAAATAATACATTAATCACACATATCCACATGCATACGATCATACCCACGCAACATGTAACCTATGACATATGATGGACATAATGGACATAAACGTAATTTTAGTACGCAGCTCAAGTTGTCCTGTTATCTTATGAAAGATAACAGTAAGACAAAAATCCATTAAACTCACTAGTACACCACGTTTGAAGGCGAATGTTGTATTAATGAAAGGATATAATAAAGACATGAATGGTGGAATTAATAATGTATTCACAAAATGTAATATGATTGCCTTGAGGAGCTCAGAACTAAGATGTATGTATTAGAATGAAACCATATTCGCCAACAGAATTGTGAAATCGCATGCTACGTAGCAGGCAAAGGTGACATAATATGTACTAAAAACCAATCAAAATGACTCCAAAGCTAACAGTGACGTTTTTTTTAACGATACCCTACGATATGTCACCAATTGAAATGTGCCTCGAAATATTAAGAAAATATAATTTATTTACGGAAGCAGAAAGGAGAACATAAATTGCATCCATTGTGGGGACACTTGACTGACCACTATGTTAGTTTGTGCTACAAATAGCCAAGAAGAGACTCAATAAAAACCACCACAGATGGCTGATTGTACACACATTGACAGACCAAATCATCATTGGTGACTGTGGTTGGGGACATTTGACATGTCTCACAGCAACAGCAACAGCAAACAAACAAAACATAAAACAAATATAAAGACCAATGTGTTACCCACCTAGAAATAAGGCTGATCATAACCCTCTATTACAAAATAAAGAAAAAGGTACATGTTAGCTTTAAATTGATATTTTCCGAACGTTATACAATATTTATTTTACATTACTTTGTTTGTTGAATGACCCCTTCTAATCTAAACGTCGAAGTCAAAAGCAGTAAAAGCTACTCAATTTCCCCACATTTTCACATTATCGTGTATCTGAGTATCAATTTTGTGTACCCAAGTATCTATGTATTAAAGCAAACTTTTAAACGCAAAATGCTCGGTTTTCCCATTCACGGTCGTTTCAAAAATCATTTCGTGCTACCATCATGGTCAAAAATAAAGTAACCCCAGCTCTGCTCTTGAATACACGCTATTCATCTTCCCCCAATAGTATGCATAATGACTTCAAAACAAGGTCCTTTTTCGCAAGTTTCCGCTTTTTCTTTTGCTGCCAAGCTCAGTAATAGATAATCACGTGCAATGTTTCCACTAACACAACATCGCCCACTTACAGCTGAACAAGAATTCATAACAATTTGGCTTGACTGAGAAAAAAATAACAGGAGCGAACGGAGTTTATTGCGCACCTGTTTTCTCATAGTGATCCTTAACTTTTTGTGAGTAGTGTATATTATTGCTGCTTGTCTTTGTAGGTAGGGATGTGATCGGTTGAGCGGAACTTTTTATCTTTTTCTAACCTAAAGCGAATATTACAGCAGTCGGGGAATGCATGATGCACGCGTTTGTTAAACCGGATACCGTTGAGGTAAATCGATAGTAGTGCAGTCTTCCCTCTGGTTGGGGTTCCTATAGTGTAATGTCAATGTTAGTACTCAGGTATGGGAATACTCACGTATGGGAATTGGAAAAGTAAACAAAAGGAAAATCAGGGATCTAGGGGCCGCAAACGACCCCTATTTGGGGTCCAGGGGGTAACGCTGAAGATTGTTTTAGGTAATTGAAGCCCTAAAACAGCCTTACAATGGCTGCATTTAGGTGCTTTTGTTTCGGTGGAAAGACTTTTGTTCGGTGGAAAAACTATATTTAGGTGTTTTTCAGTTTTTTTCGGCGTGTATGAGGAAATGTGCGTGCTCTTGTCATAGGCACGCAAGTGCAAGGACAGTCATGTTGTGATATGTTGAATCTGCTTCCACATATGCTTGTTATATATTTTTTTCTTTGGAATTATGCAGTATTCTGCGTTGTTCTGATAATGTTTTGGCATGCATAATATGCGCTGTGTGTCTGAATGATGATATTAGTGTGAATGCATTGCATTTGTATGGATTTGGGTGAATGATTATCTGTACGTGCATGCGAGTGTACATACGTATGAATGCTTTCATGCGTGCGTGATAATTATCGTAAACTGTTGATATTTTACTATTGTCTTAGTTTGTAATTTTATTGTTGCACGAAGCATTTCCTTCTGGGGACAATAAACATATTGATTGATTGCTTGATTGATTGATTGGTGGTTGCCCACAGGCGCTTCTCAAACCCCTACAACAACTTCAAAACTCTGCAGCTAGTATGGTCTTCAAAGCCAAGCGTCTTCAACACACATCACCTCTACTGAAAGAGTTACATTGGCTACCCGTTCAACAAAGAATAAATTACAAAACTGCCTGTCTCTGCTATCAGATCATATCGGGAACAACACCGCAATACCTCTCTGAGCTTCATGAAATTTACGTTCCATCTCGATCCCTCCGCTCAGCAAATGACAATAGGATCTTTCGAATACAAAAATTCAAACGTGATAGGTACGGTGGTAGAGCGTTTACATCAGCAGCCAAACTCTGGAATTCGTTGCCTTCTGCTGTCAGACATAGTCAATCATTAGCATCGTCCAAAACAAACCTGAAAACCCATCTGTTCCGGCAGTCTTTCTAATAACACCCCCCATCTCCATGTGCATGTGCGTGTGTGTGTGTGTGTGTGTATGCACACACGCGTATGTGAGTGTTTGTGTGCATGCGTGCGTACGTGTGCGTGCGTGATTGTGCGATGTAATGTGCGTGCGCGCGCGCGCGCGCGCGTGTGTGTGTATGTGCGTGTGCGTGTGCGTGAGATGTATGTCCGTAATGGTTGTATGTGCCTGTATGTGTATGTATGTAATTTGTGTGCGTACATGTGTATGTATGCCATTTGTGAGCGTGTGCGCGAGTGTGAGTGTGCGTGCGCCCACGGCCGCGCTTCCGAGCAGGTGTGTGTGTGTTGTGTGTGTGAGTGGGTGTGTGTGTTCTGTGTGGGTATATGTGCTTGCAAGTATATGTGTGCGTAGAAGAGATTGTGTTCGGCTAGAGAGAGAGAGAGAGGGGGGGTGGGGGGGGTCAGTGAGTGTGTGCGAGTATGAGTCTGCGAGAGTGAGTACACGTGCTTTGTGTATCTGAGTGCGCGCGCGCGCGCGTGTGTGTGTGTGTGTGCGTGCGTGCATGCGTGTGCGCGCGCGAGTTTGTACAAGTGTTATACTATGTTTGAGTAAGTTTGTGTGCGGTTCAGTGATAATGTGTTTTCTGTGTGTTTGATGAAATGTGTGTGTCTGTGTGTGTATGTCTGTGTGCAAGAACGCGTTCATTCGCGTGCGTGTACGTACGTGCGTGTGTGTCTGTTGTGCGTGTGTGTGCATGTGTGTTTCAATGCTGATTGTAAAGCGCTTTGTGTTACTCTCTTTTTCTAATTAACTCCCCTCCACCAAAGTTGATTACGATACCATTCACCTAGCAGTGCGTGGGTCAGAACCAAAGTGAGACAAGCAAAACATAATTCTTAAAACAAAATGTGCCAAGCTCGACTTTATGATCCTCACCCACACAGTACACATCAACAATGGTGGAGAGGACAACATACAAACAAATCAACACATGTCCACGACTGGCATAGCCTTCTAACCTTGAATATGTTACACATAAACAACATACAACACAGAACAAACTGGTAAGCATCGAAAGAGAGTTTGGTTAATTAAAGAATGAAATAGTGAGGCCAAGAGAGGAGATGACGAAATTGAACAAAGGGTAATTACTCTCTTTTTCTAATTAACTCCCCTCCACCAACGTTGATTACGATACCATTCACCTAGCAGTGCGTGGGTCAGAACCAAAGTGAGACAAGCAAAGCATCATTCTTAAAAAAGAATCTGCCAAGCTCGCCTTTATGACCCTCACCCACACAGTACACATCAACAATGGTGGAGGGGACAACATACAAACAAATCAACACATGTCCAAGAGTGGCATAGCCTTCCAACCTTACCAGTTTGTTCTGTGTTGTATGTTGCTTATGTGTAACATACTCAAGCGTGTGCGTGTGTATGCGTGCGCGTGTGTGTGTGTGTTTGTGTGCGCGCGTGTGTGTGTTGTCCCTGCACGCGTGCGCACCATATCCTGTGATACAAAACATACGCATAAAGAAAATGAACTTGAATGAGCGAATATGCACTAAACTAAATATACTGGTCTCCAAAATTTAAGGACCGGAAGAACGATCTTCTGTCTTGGAGGCATGCTTATTGAGAGCTCTGGTTGCCGCCCTTAAATACACATTCGTGTCTAACTTTTGCTCAGCAGTGTTCACTACAGTCATGCCTTGCATGTGCAATAGGCAAGAAACCTGCATCAGCCCTGATTCTTCAGCGAAAAGAGACCAAACTTTCGTGAAATTCTCTTGAATTTGCCACATTTTAAGCGTACCTGAAAACGTTGTTGCTGTACTGCAATGTCTGCAAAACTGGTTCAGGCACGTGCAACAGGAAGGCAAGTTATTGAGTAGCCTAAGTTTTGCCATTTTCTTCATTGTTGTCTTAGTGTACAATAAATAGATATCAAGCTACTGAAAACAGAAGCCGGCCATTAACTTTTGGAGACCAGTATACAACAAATTAATCAAGCATTCGAGCAAAAACACTTCACTGGTAAGGATAATAATAAACCTTTATTAGGCTGCAGGTAAGAGATACAAACTCAATAAAACAAGCTGACGTGTGTAATGAAAACATTTATTAAACCATGACAACTTAATTATTAAAACAGCTTTCTAAGTTCAGATGGAAAATGCAGGGTCATTATCAATAACATTAAAATATGCATTCATTAATTCATGCCACGATAATACAACACATGCTAGATAACGGTCAAGCTTTAAGAGTTTCAGTCTCACCAGATTTTCTTCTGTATTTAAATGCTGAAATATGCAAAGCTGTGTAATACAATGAAATTAAGAAACAATGTTGCATGTCTGACTGGTGGGAGTTATTTAAAAGGCACCAGTTCAAATCATATATCCTACCAAGTGTCATAAGTCAAGTCATACCCCCCTCCACACATACACACGGAATTATATCGAACAAAATCGGGTAGGTGTTTTTCTTAGTATAACGTGGATATTCAATTAAAATAATATAACAAGGTTGTACCCTGCAGTGATAGCAGGAAATGTTTTCGCTAGAAAAGCACAACCTATACCACCTACAGTCCTGGTCTCCCAGTAAGTTTAAACATTGTAAGCACACACATTTGCAAAAGCTTCAAGGATGAGTTTATTTCAGTAAGACATATTATCACCATTCAAAAATGACACACAAAAACTACGGAAAGCCTGTGCAGTATTCTTGTTAAAATCAACCAATTAAATGTACTTATCTTACAATGTATAATAATTATCACAAGCTAATTATTTGAGACAGTGTAGGTCTTTCGGAGATCTGTTAAGAGAATTCGCTATGCAAACCTCTTGTGACACACATCACAGGTAAACATGACTTATTATGAATTCTCTTGTGTCAAGTCATAATAATAATAATAATCATAATCATAATAATTATAATGGGACTTTATATAGCGCTTTTTCTCACATGAGTTCAGTGCGCTTTACATTGATAACAAGCACATTACAGGCAAACAAATAATGAATCATTGGAAAGTAAAATAAACATGATGATTGCACGCAATGTTCTCTTTATTACTCACACATACACTCTCACACACACACACACACACACACACACACACACACACACACACACACACACACACATGCGCGCGCGTGTGCACGCACACATTCATGCACACAGGCATACACATATGCACGCACACAGGTATACACACATGCATGGACACACACAGACACACAGACACATGAACGCACGCACGCACACGCACACACACGCACGCACACACTCACACACCTCACGCACACTCACGATTATACAAGAGTAAAATAGTTACAATATGAACATTCTAAGAAGAAACATAGACCACATTCACCTTCTCAATCAATCTTAGATATAATCCTGCAAATAAAATCATATTGCCATCGATATTCCAGTTACATGACTAATTATAATAAACACATTTTGACAAGAACAAAGCTACCCTTCTGACTATTCTGCAGGGTGAAACCCATGGTGCATAAATCACAGAGAAATAGTTATGTCGTTACTGTGCATTATTATATTTCTTTCATTCTTAAAACCTTTATTACACTTTACAGACATTGCAGGTAAACGGTAAATCCTTAATACGACCCCCCTAGTGCTTCACCATTTCTCTCCTTTGTGCAACACCTTTGTTGTCCACATCACAAACAAATGGTTTAATATCACTGTGAGTTCTCTTGTGAACTAGCAAAGGTTTTTTTCTCTAAGACGTTTTGCACACGTTACACGTAAATGGCTTTTTGCCAATGTGGATATTTTGATGTTCTTTCAAATGTTGATGTTTGTTGCACACGTCACATGAAAAGGGTCTTTTATCAGTGTGAACCCTTTGATGCCGTTTCAGATTATTCTGGAGTTTAAAACTCCTTTTGCATACGTCACATATAAATGGTCTTTCATCACAGTGAATCCTCTGGTGAAATCTTAAAGCATTTTTAAATTTAAACCCTTTACTGCACACGTCACATTTGAATGTTTTTTCATCACTGTGAATCCTCTTATGAATCATCAAGGTTCCCGTTTGTCTAAAGCTCTTGTTGCATATATTACAAGTAAATGGCTTTTCTCCAGTGTGAATCCTCTTATGAGTCATCAAGTGTCCCATTTGTCTAAAGCTCTTGTTGCATATGTTACAAGTAAATGGCTTTTCTCCACTGTGAATTCTCTCGTGTCGCCTCATATCTCTTTTTTGTCTAAAACTCCTCTTGCATATGTTACAAGTAAATGGCTTTTCTTCACTGTGGATCATCTGATGAGTCATCAAGTGTCCCATTTGTCTAAAGCTCTTGTTGCATATGTTACAAGTAAATGGCTTTTCTCCAGTGTGAATCCTCTGGTGAGCGGCTAAAGTATTCATACGTGCAAAACCCTTCTTACACACGTCACATTTGAATGGTTTTTCATCACTGTGAATCCTCTGATGAATCATCAAGTGTCCCGTTTGTCTAAAGCTCTTGTTGCATATATTACAAGTAAATGGCTTTTCTCCAGTGTGAATCCTCTGGTGAGCGGCTAAAGTATTCATACGTGCAAAACCCTTCTTACACACGTCACATTTAAATGGTTTTTCACCACTGTGAATTCTCTTGTGTATCCTCATATCTCTTTTTTGTCTAAAACTCCTGTTGCATATGTTACAAGTAAATGGCTTTTCTTCACTGTGAATCATCTGATGAATCATCAAGTGTCCCATTTGTCTAAAGCTCTTGTTGCATATATTACAAGTAAACGGCTTTTCTCCAGTGTGAATCATCTGATGAGATTTTAAGGTACTCTTCTGTCTAAAACCCTGATTGCACGTCCCACACGTGAATGGTCTATCAACGCTGTGGATTCTCTCATTCTGCTTCAAGTTGCCACTCGCTTTGAAATGTTTGTTGTAAGCACCGCAGATATAGGGTCTTTCACCTTTTTGATCCTCCTTACACCGTCTTTTACTTTTTTGGTGGACTCTCAAATATTTGGACCAGCTAAATGTAGCAAAACATTTGTTGCAGGAAAACCGCTTCCTACTTTTGTAAGTAACGTGTTTGTTTTTGAAGGTAGGCTGCTTAGTTGAAGTCACCCTGCGCTTGATGCGTTTGAGATGTTTCTGCTCTTGTTCAGATGAAGTGGTGGCGGAAACTCTTGATCTCTCTGATTCCTGATGAAATAGACAATAGGTATCCAATTGACAGTCAGAAAATAGTATGGTAAATTATAGACATTGCGTTATATTTTACAAAGCTTTTGGTAGCCAAAATATAGCTATCATAAAGGTGGATTCGCAACGATAACAGCATTAGCATATTTACAAAAGGGCATATAAGTAGAAATAGTGAATATTTGTTTCCTCCATTGATGTCTTAGGTTGGGCTTTCTTTTTGTTACCTAAGACCATTAAATATAGATGAAATACGATAATAATTATAGGAACGTCGAACAACTATTATACAACCCCCTACATGTCTACCACAATGAACACTTGCTATTATTATGATAAAGAAAGGATACACTGCTCATGTTGTTACGGCAGCAACACTACATGCACAAGTGCACTTACACACACGCGCATGCACGCACAAAACACACACCACTCACACGCACACATGCTGACGTGTGCGCGCGACCACACTCGCGCACACTCACGCACGCACGCACACACACATGTACGCAGGCGGTCAATGTGAATAATTATGTGCAGTGTGCAAACAAAGTGTCTCGGAAGTTACAAGAAAATAATTTGCAAAATCAGAAGAAAGCATAAGGAAAGGAAATAGAGTAGAAGACAGAAATTAATTAGAAATTGATGAGAATAATCAAGAAGGAAGAAGGGGGGGGGGAAGAGAAGAAAAAGGAGGATGAGATGGAAGAGGACGAGGAGGAGGACACAAATTATCGATTACAATAGTAGGCCTATAGCCCTTAAAATGAGAGGGTGGAACGTAAGCACAATATTATTAATATTATATTGTCACGGCTGCTACTATTCCTCTGCTACTTACATTCTACAGAAAACAAATAACATGTTATTGCCTCTCATGAATTTGGAAAGCATCCATACCCACCTGTTTTTTCATTGTTCTCCTCACTGTGCCCTTTTTCTGGTACCGTGACATGAGATCTCTGGTAGTCACCGTCACTACTTGGTCTGGTGCTGATTCTGTTTGGATGTAAGCATGACGGCTGGACGGATATACTTCGGACGTGTCATTTACTGTTACCATATTTTGCACAGTGCTTTGTTCAATTTTGAAACTACTCTGGGCAGAGGTTTGAAATGCTGATTCAGGTATATCATTCTCTGAAGTATTCATCATATTTGTCATGACAGACTCAACTGGTTTTTCTTTGAACACTTTCATTGACTCTGTGTGGGTCTTGTCATTGATCACATCTCCGGCCTTATTTTCTATGGCAGTGTATTGCTCCTCCGTGACATTGCTGGCACTATTCGAATACTTGACGTAGCGACTGCAATAATTACCACCTGCACGCGTAGAGGCTGATGCGGATGACACATCATCATAAAAATCAGGTTCATGTTTGATGTCCATTTTGTGATAATCGCTTTCAACAGCTCCACCATTTGAGAAATCCAACTGTTTGGGCCCTGTTTCATAAAAGATGTGATACCCTTTACTTTCGTGACATTTAGTTTCTGTACAAAACATGTTGTTTTTTGTCTGGTTCTCACATTCTATTTTAACAGTTTGACATGATTCAATGTCACCACTATCTTCAGGTTTAACATCATTGCTGTCTGCGTTGGTAAGATACTTTTCTGACTTGACAGAGCTGGTGGGTGTGGCGTTCACAAATGCAGAGTTTGAAGGCAGCAAAGCTGCATTTACTTCAGCTGGGTGGTCATCCACTGGCTCCGTTTTGATATTGTGGTGAATATGGGTGTTATGAATGGATTCAGACACGAACGGCTCGTTTCGTCTGTGCTCTTCATCTGGATCAGCATCTGCAGTGTGGAAAAGCGCAGAATTAACTGATCTGCAAACAACACTCTGTGTTGCATCTCCGGCATTTTCACAAAGGCTTCGTGTGTCAAACGCTTGGTGAGCATCAACGTTGTCCTCTGGTTCACACTTGATGGAAGTGACCGAAAGGCTGCTAGCATTCATCTCTGGACATGGATTGATCAATGTAGAATCCTCCCCAGTGTGTCTCACAATGGGGCCTGAAGTGGAAGTCAAATGAGATACATTATAAATACTAGAAATAATCATATTTTAGAAAAAAGAATGATTGCTTGTCACAACACCTTTTTTTTCAAATAGTTATTGTTCGCACCCATTTTACCACAAATATTCAGCATAACCAAATCCAAAGTTTGTATCCCCTTTTGTTGTGGCATAGCAGTTACAATTGTTTTCCCCTGTAACTATCCGAATCAGTTGAAAAAGATACTTGCTTGAGTGGAATGAAAGAGCAAGAGAAATGCACGTAGTCTTGTTTGTAAAAGAAAAACGTTCTCTGGGCAAATTAAATACAGCCAGAATGTGGACAATGTGTGTTCTGTATACTGTACAGAACGTTCAATGGCAACATAGCATGCAGATATGAAACATGACAAAATAAATTTGGATTTACCGTGCAGTTGGTGCCAACTTCTTCCGTATAGTTGTGGCTCCTCAGCGATGTCTATCTCTATCTGGAACTCGGACGTCTCTTCTGCACCTTCCTCCATTGGGTGTCGGTGACTGGAGTACACCTTGCAAATTGAATAATGAACACTGGAACAGAAACAGAAAAAGCTATAGTACTTACAGTTCAATAAACTCAGCGTACGCGAACAATTTAAAGCTTATAACGAACATAGATTGTAGAGGCAGAGAAGAGAGAGAGCGAGAGAGAGAGAGAGAGAGAGAGAGAGAGAGAGAGAGAGAGAGAGAGAGAGAGAGAGAGAGAGAGAGAGAGAGAGAGAGAGAGAGAGAGAGAGAGAGAGAGAGAGAGAGAGAGAGAGAGAGAGAGAGAGAGAGAGAGAGAGAGAGAGAGAGAGAGAGAGAGAGAGAGAGAGAGAGAGAGAAGAGAGAGAGAGAGAGAGAGAGATAGAGAGAGAGAGAGAGAGAGAGAGAGAGACAGAAACCCCCCAGATATAACGACAGAGCAGTGAAGAAAGACTGAGAGACACAAAGGGATGGTATGAGAGACTGGGATGAATAGATAGGAGTGTTGTCGTCCTACAGACAGGCTGAGAGACAGGCATTAACATGATTATTCAATGTCGATAACACGCATGCGTCTTCTTTCTGGAAGGATTATCTTCTGTACACCTCCATTTCACTTATGACTTTGACCACTGCTGCTTGTGGTCCTTGGTCCTTCCAAATGAACACACGTCCAACGTGCGAGTTAACAGTAACTACACTACTAACTACTGATGGCTATCAATCATTCATCAGATCTCTTGATGTTGTTATCATCGTCATCGTGATTCAATACAGGCTATTACATTAGTTAACCATTTAAATAATTATGTGTAAGAAGCTGCTCGTATAACGAGTCTGCATAGTGAAGAAGATTTATCCTTTTCACTCAACCTGAAAGTCTATATCACTTGCTGTCATCTTACCTCTCTCGATGATCATACAGAAATAATGGATGTGCTAGAACGACCTATTTACTGAAAGAAACAAAAAGCAACAGTTGAGCTGTTCTCACATAACATTGATTTAAACGCACGCACTGAACACTTGCATGTTAAAGACCTACCAGATCACGTGTCAAAATCACGGATTTCACGTGCTTTCCCTCTTACAGCTGGGTAAGAAATTTTGATTTGACCAAGTTTGACTCCCATAGAAATGCCCCCAGATTCGAAACGAAACATTATTTTCAGAGCGCAGCCTCACTTTGAAGTTGGGGGAATTTGTATGTTGTAAAGAAACTGGAAACAAACTCTCACACACTTTGTCTCTCTCTCATCCACGCGCGTTCTTAACCAGAGTTTAACTTGGACTTTAACACACTAACACAACTTTCCGATTATCACCCCTTTATTCTTAAAGGGGTTGGGAGGGGTTAGTGGGGGGGGGGGGGGGGGGGAGGCTATGCTTGTTATATATATTTTTTCTTTGGAATTATGCAGTATTCTGCGTTGTTCTGATAATGTTTTGGCATGCATAATGTGCGCTGTGTGTCTGAATGATGAATATATTAGTGTGAATGCATTGCATTTGTATGGATTTGGGTGAATGATTATGTGTACGTGCATGCGAGTGTACATATGTATGAATGCTTTCATGTGTGCGTGATAATTATCGTAAACTGTTGATATTTTACTATTGTCTTAGTTTGTAATTTTATTGTTGCACGAAGCATTTCCTTCTGGGGACAATACACATATTGCTTGCTTGCTTGCTTGATTGATTGATGGTTGCCCACAGGCGCTTCTCAAACCCCTACAACAACTTCAAAACTCTGCAGCTAGTATGGTCTTCAAAGCCAAGCGTCTTCAACACACATCACCTCTACTGAAAGAGTTACATTGGCTACCCGTTCAACAAAGAATAAATTACAAAACTGCCTGTCTCTGCTATCAGATCATTATCGGGAACAACACCGCAATACCTCTCTGAGCTTCATGAAATTTACGTTCCATCTCGATCCCTCCGCTCAGCAAATGACAATAGGATCTTTCGAATACAAAAATTCAAACGTGATAGGCACGGTGGTAGAGCTTTTACATCATCAGCAGTCAAACTCTGGAATTCGTTGCCTTCTGCTGTCAGACATAGTCAATCATTAGCATCGTCCAAAACAAACCTGAAAACCCATCTGTTCCGGCAGTCTTTCTAATAACACCCCCCATCTCCATGTGCATGTGTGTGTGTGTGTGTGTGTGTGTGCACACACGCGTATGTGAGTGTTTGTGTGCATGCGTGCGTACGTGTGCGTGCGTGATTGTGCGATGTAATGTGCGTGCGCGCGCGCGTGTGTGTGTGTATGTGCGTGTGCGTGTGCGTGCGATGTATGTCCGTAATGGTTGTATGTGCCTGTATGTGTATGTATGTAATTTGTGTGCGTACATGTGTATGTATGCCATTTGTGAGCGTGTGCGCGAGTGTGAGTGTGCGTGCGCCCACGACCGCGCTTCCGAGCAGGTGTGTGTGTGTTGTGTGTGTGAGTGGGTGGTGTGTGTTCTGTGTGGGTATATGTGCTTGCAAGTATATGTGTGCGTAGAAGAGATTGTGTTCGGCTAGAGAGAGAGAGAGAGAGGGGGGGGGGGGGGGGTCAGTGAGTGTGTGCGAGTATGAGTCTGCGAGAGTGAGTACACGTGCTTTGTGTATCTGAGTACGCGCGCGCGCGCGCGCGCGTGTGTGTGTGTGTGTGTGTGTGTGTGTGTGCGTGCGTGCGTGTGCGCGCGCGAGTTTGTACAAGTGTTATACTATGTTTGAGTAAGTTTGTGTGCGGTTCAGTGATAATGTGTTTTCTGTGTGTTTGATGAAATGTGTGTGTGTCTGTGTGTGTATGTCTGTGTGCAAGAACGCGTTCATTCGCGTGCGTGTACGTACGTGCGTGTGTGTCTGTTGTGCGTGTGTGTCTGTTGTGCGTGTGTGTGCATGTGTGTTTCAATGCTGATTGTAAAGCGCTTTGTGTTACTCTCTTTTTCTAATTAACTCCCCTCCACCAAAGTTGATTACGATACCATTCACCTAGCAGTGCGTGGGTCAGAACCAAAGTGAGACAAGCAAAACATCATTCTTAAAACAAAATGTGCCAAGCTCGACTTTATGATCCTCACCCACACAGTACACATCAACAATGGTGGAGAGGACAACATACAAACAAATCAACACATGTCCACGACTGGCATAGCCTTCTAACCTTGAATATGTTACACATAAACAACATACAACACAGAACAAACTGGTAAGCATCGAAAGAGAGTTTGGTTAATTAAAGAATGAAATAGTGAGGCCAAGAGAGGAGATGACGAAATTGAACAAAGGGTAATTACTCTCTTTTTCTAATTAACTCCCCTCCACCAACGTTGATTACGATACCATTCACCTAGCAGTGCGTGGGTCAGAACCAAAGTGAGACAAGCAAAGCATCATTCTTAAAAAAGAATCTGCCAAGCTCGCCTTTATGACCCTCACCCACACAGTACACATCAACAATGGTGGAGGGGACAACATACAAACAAATCAACACATGTCCAAGAGTGGCATAGCCTTCCAACCTTACCAGTTTGTTCTGTGTTGTATGTTGCTTATGTGTAACATACTCAAGCGTGTGCGTGTGTATGCGTGCGCGTGTGTGTGTGTGTTTGTGTGCGCGCGTGTGTGTTTGTCCCTGCACGCGTGCGCACCATATCCTGTGATACAAAACATACGCATAAAGAAAATGAACTTGAATGAGCGAATATGCACTAAACTAAATATACTGGTCTCCAAAATTTAAGGGCCGGAAGAACGATCTTCTGTCTTGGAGGCATGCTTATTGAGAGCTCTGGTTGCCGCCCTTAAATACACATTCGTGTCTAACTTTTGCTCAGCAGTGTTCACTACAGTCATGCCTTGCATGTGCAATAGGCAAGAAACCTGCATCAGCCCTGATTCTTCAGCGAAAAGAGACCAAACTTTCGTGAAATTCTCTTGAATTTGCCACATTTTAAGCGTACCTGAAAACGTTGTTGCTGTACTGCAATGTCTGCAAAACTGGTTCAGGCACGTGCAACAGGAAGGCAAGTTATTGAGTAGCCTAAGTTTTGCCATTTTCTTCATTGTTGTCTTAGTGTACAATAAATAGATATCAAGCTACTGAAAACAGAAGCCGGCCATTAACTTTTGGAGACCAGTATACAACAAATTAATCAAGCATTCGAGCAAAAAACACTTCACTGGTAAGGATAATAATAAACCTTTATTAGGCTGCAGGTAAGAGATACAAACTCAATAAAACAAGCTGACGTGCGTAATGAAAACATTTATTAAACCATGACAACTCAATTATTAAAACAGCTTTCTAAGTTCAGATGGAAAATGCAGGGTCATTATCAATAACATTAAAATATGCATTCATTAATTCATGCCACGATAATACAACACATGCTAGATAACGGTCAAGCTTTAAGAGCTTCAGTCTCACCAGATTTTCTTCTCTATTTAAATGCTGAAATATGCAAAGCTGTGTAATACAATGAAATTAAGAAACAATGTTGCATGTCTGACTGGTGGGAGTTATTTAAAAGGCACCAGTTCAAATCCTATATCCTACCAAGTGTCATAAGTCAAGTCATACCCCCCTCCACACATACACACGGAATTATATCGAACAAAATCGGGTAGGTGTTTTTCTTAGTATAACGTGGATATTCAATTAAAATAATATAACAAGGTTGTACCCTGCAATGATAGCAGGAAATGTTTTCGCTAGAAAAGCACAACCTATACCACCTACAGTCCTGGTCTCCCAGTAAGTTTAAACATTGTAAACATACACATTTGCAAAAACTTCAAGGATGAGTTTATTTCAGTAAGACATATTATCACCATTCAAAAATGACACAAAAAAGCTACGGAAAGTCTGTGCAGTATTCTTGTAAAAATCAACCAATTAAATGTACTTATCTTACAATGTTTAATAATTATCACAAGCTAATTATTTGAGACAGTGTAGGTCTTTCGGAGATCTGTTAAGAGAATTCGCTATGCAAACCTCTTGTGACACACATCACAGGTAAACATGACTTATTATGAATTATCTTGTGTCAAGTCATAATAATAATAATAATAATCATAATAATTATAAAGGGACTTTATATAGCGCTTTTTCTCACATGAGTTCAGTGCGCTTTACATTGATAACAAGCACATTACAGGCAAGCAAATAATGAATCATTGGAAAGTAAAATAAACATGATGATTGCACACAATGTTCTCTTTATTACTCACACATACACTCACACACACACACACACACACACATGCGCGCGCGTGTGCACGCACACATTCATGCACACAGGCATACACACATGCACGCACACAGGTATACACACATGCATGGACACACACAGACACATGAACGCACGCACGCACACGCACGCACACACTCACACACCTCACGCACACTCATGATTATACAAGAGTAAAATAGTTACAATATGAAAATTCTAAGAAGAAACAGACCACATTCACCTTCTCAATCAATCTTAGATATAATCCTGCAAATAAAATCATATTGCCATCGATATTCCAGTTACATGACTAATTATAATAAACACATTTTGACAAGAACAAAGCCACCCTTCTGACTATTCTGCAGGGTGAAACCCATGGTGCATAAATCACAGAGAAATAGTTATGTCGTTACTGTGCATCGTCTGTGCATTGTTATATTTCTTTCATTCTTAAAACCTTTATTACACTTTACAGACATTGCAGGTAAACGGTAAGTCCTTAATATGACCCCCCTAGTGCTTCACCATTTCTCTCCTTTGTGTAACACCTTTGTTGCCCACATCACAAACAAATGGTTTAATATCACTGTGAGTTCTCTTGTGAACTAGCAAAGGTCTTTTTGTCTAAGACTTTTTGCACACGTTACACGTAAATGGCTTTTTGCCAATGTGGATATTTTGATGTTCTTTCAAATGTTGATGTGGTTTGTTGCACACGTCTCATGAAAAGGGTCTTTTATCAGTGTGAACCCTTTGATGCCGTTTCAGATTATTCTGGAGTTTAAAACTCTTTTTGCATACGTCACATATAAATGGTCTTTCATCACAGTGAATCCTCTGGTGAACTCTTAAAGCATTTTTAAATGTAAACCCCTTACTGCACACGTCACATTTGAATGGTTTTTCATCACTGTGAATCCTCTTATGAATCATCAATTGTCCCGTTTGTCTAAAGCTCTTGTTGCATATGTTACAAGTAAATGGCTTTTCTTCACTGTGAATCATCTGATGAATCATCAAGTGTCCCATTTGTCTAAAGCTCTTGTTGCATGTGTTACAAGTAAATGGCTTTTCTCCAGTGTGAATCCTCTTATGAATCATCAAAATGGTTTTTCACCACTGTCCCGTTTGTCTAAAGCTCTTGTTGCATATGTTACAAGTAAATGGCTTTTCTCCAGTGTGAATCCTCTGGTGATAAACTATTACAATCAATTTAAATGGTTTTTCTGTTTCTCCAGTGTGAATCCTCTTGTGTGCAAAGCTGGCATATATAAAGTAAATGGCTTTTCTCCAGTGTGAATCCTCTGGTGAGCGGCTAAAGTATTCATACGTGCAAAACCCTTCTTACACACGTCACATTTAAATGGTTTTTCACCACTGTGAATCCTCTTATGAATCATCAAGTGTCCCGTTTGTCTAAAGCTCTTGTTGCATATGTTACAAGTAAATGGCTTTTCTCCAGTGTGAATCCTCTGGTGAGCGGCTAAACTTACGTGTAAAACCCTTCTTACACACGTCACATTTAAATGGTTTTTCACCACTGTGAATTCTCTTGTGTATCCTCAAGTCTTTTTTGTCTAAAACTCCTGTTGCATTGTTACAAGTAAATGGCTTTTCTTCACTGTGAATCATCTGATGAATCATCAAGTGTCCCATTTGTCTAAAGCTCTTGTTGCATATGTTACAAGTAAACGGCTTTTCTCCAGTGTGAATCCTCTGATGAGATTTTAAGGTACTCTTCTGTCTAAAACCCTGATTGCACGTCCCACACGTGAATGGTCTATCAACGCTGTGGATTCTCTCATTCTGCTTCAAGTTGCCACTCGCTTTGAAATGTTTGTTGTAAACACCGCAGATATAGGGTCTTTCACCTTTTTGATCCTCCTTACACCGTCTTTTACTTTTTTGGTGGACTCTCAAATATTTGGACCAGCTAAATGTAGCAAAACATTTGTTGCAGGAAAACCGCTTCCTACTTTTGTAAGTAACGTGTTTGTTTTTGAAGGTAGGCTGCTTAGTTGAAGTCACCCTGCGCTTGATGCGTTTGAGATGTTTCTGCTCTTGTTCAGATGAAGTGGTGGCGGAAAACCTTGATCTCTCTGATTCCTGATGAAATAGACAATAGGTATCCAATTGACAGTCAGAAAATAGTATGGTAAATTATAGACATTGCGTTATATTTTACAAAGCTTTTGGTAGCCAAAATATAGCTATCGTAAAGGTGGATTCGCAACGATAACAGCATTAGAATATTTACAAAAGGGCATATAAGTAGAAATAGTGAATATTTGTTTCCTCCATTGATGTCTTAAGTTGGGCTTTCTTTTTGTTACCTAAGACCATTAAATATAGATGAAATACGATAATAATTATAGGAACGTCGAACAACTATTATACAACCCCCTACATGTCTACCACAATGAACACTTGCTATTATTATGATAAAGAAAGGATACACTGCTCATGTTGTTACGGCAGCAACACTACATGCACAAGTGCACTTACACACACGCGCATGCACGCACAAAACACACACCACTCACACGCACACATGCTGACGTGTGCGCGCGACCACACTCGTGCACACTCACGCACGCTCGCACACACACATGCACGCAGGCGGTCAATTTGAATAATAATATGCAGTGTGCAAACAAAGTGTCTCGGAAGTTACAAGAAAATAATTTGCAAAATCAGAAGAAAGCATAAGGAAAGGAAATAGAGTAGAAAACAGAAATTAATTAGAAATTGATGAGAATAATCAAGAAGGAAGAGGGGGGGGGGGGGGAGAAGAAAAAGGAGGATGAGATGGAAGAGGACGAGGAGGAGGACACAAATTATCGATTTCTATAGTAGGCCTATAGCCCTTAAAATGAGAGGGGGGAACTTAAGAACAATATTATCAATATTATATTGTCACGGCTGCTACTATTCCTCTGCTACTTACATTCTACAGAAAAGAAATAACATGTTATTGCCTCTCATGAATTTGGAAAGCATCCATACCCACCTGTTTTTTCATTGTTCTCCTCACTGTGCCCTTTTTCTGGTACCGTGACATGAGATCTCTGGTAGTCACCGTCACTACTTGGTCTGGTGCTGATTCTGTTTGGATGTAAGCATGACGGCTGGACGGATCTACTTCGGACGTGTCATTTACTGTTACCATATTTTGCACAGTGCTTTGTTCAATTTTGAAACTACTCTGGGCAGAGGTTTGAAATGCTGATCCAGGTATATCATTCTCTGAAGTATTCATCATATTTGTCATGACAGACTCAACTGGTTTTTCTTTGAACACTTTCATTGACTCTGTGTCGGTCTTGTCATTGATCACATCTCCGGCCTTATTTTCTATGGCAGTGTATTGCTCCTCAGTGACATTGCTGGCACTATTCGAATACTTGACGTAGCGTTTGCAATAATTACCACCTGCACGCGTAGAGGCTGATGCGGATGACACATCATCATAAAAATCAGGTTCATGTTTGATGTCCATTTTGTGATCATCGCTTTCAACAGCTCCACCATTTGATAATTCCATCTGTTTGAGCCCTGTTTCATAGACGATGTGATACCCTTTATTTTCGTGACATTTAGTTTCTGTACAAAACATGTCATTTTCTGTGGCCTGGTTCTCACATTCTATTTTAGCAGTTTGACATGATTCAATGTCACCACCAACTTCAGGTTTGACATCATTGCTGTCTGCGTTGGGAAGATACTTTTCTGACTTGACAGAGCAGGTGGGTGTGGCGTTCACAAATGCAGAGTTTGAAGGCAGCAAAGCTGCATTTACTTCAGCTGGGTGGTCATCCACTGGCTCCGTTTTGATATTGTGGTGAATATGGGTGTTATGAATGGATTCAGACACGAACGGCTCGTTTCGTCTGCGCTCTTCATCTGGATCCTCATCTGCAGTGTGGAAAAGCGCAGAATTCACTGATCTGCAAACAACACTCTGTGTTGCATCTCCGGCATTTTCACAAAGGCTTCGTGTGTCAAAAGCTTGGTGAGTATCAACGTTGTCCTCTGGTTCACACTTGATGGAAGTGACCGAAAGGCTGCTAGCATTCATGTCTGGACGTGGATTGATAAATGTAGAATCCTCCCCAGCGTGTCTCACAATGGGGCCTGAAGTGGAAGTCAAATGAGATACATTATAAATACTAGAAATAATCAGATTTTAGAAAAAAGAATGATTACTTGTCACAACAACTTTTTTTCAAATAGTTATTGTTCGTACCCATTTTACCACAAATATTCAGCATAACCAAATCCAAAGTTTGTATCCCCTTTTGTTGTGGCATAGCAGTTACAATTGTTTTCCCCTGTAACTATCCGAATCAGTTGAAAAACATACTTGCTTGAGTGGAATGAAAGAGCAAGAGAAATGCACGTAGTCTTGTTTGTAAAAGAAAAACGTTCTCTGGGCAAATTAAATGCAGCCAGAATGTGGACAATGTGTGTGCTGTATACTGTACAGAACGTTCAATGGCAACATAGCATGCAGATATCAAACATGACAAAATAAATTTTGGCTTACCGTGCAGTTGGTGCCAACTTCTCACGCATAGTTGTGGCTCCTCAGCGATGTCTATCTCTATCTTGAACTCGGACGTCTCTTCTGCACCTTCCTCCATTGGGTTTCGGTGACTGGAGTACACTTTGCAAATTGAATAATGAACACTGAAATAGAAACAGAAAAATATATAATACTTACAGTTCAATAAACTCAGCGTACGCGAACAATTTAAAGCTTATAACGAACATAGATTGTAGTGGCAGAGAAGAGAGAGAGAGAGAGAGAGAGAGAGAGAGAGAGAGAGAGAGAGAGAGAGAGAGAGAGAGAGAGAGAGAGAGAGAGAGAGAGAGAGAGAGAGAGAGAGAGAGAGAGAGAGAGAGAGAGAGAGAGAGAGAGAGAGAGAGAGAGAGAGAGAGAGAGAGAGAGAGAGAGAGAGAGAGAGAGAGAGAGAGAGAGAGAGAGAGAGAGAGAGAGAGAGAGAGAGAGAGAGAGAGAGAGAGAGATGCAGAAAACCCCCAGATATAACGACAGAGTAGTCAAGAAAGACTGAGAGACACAAAGGGATGGTATGAGAGACTGGGATGAATAGATAGGAGTGTTGTCGTCCTACAGACAGGCTGAGAGACAGGCATTAACATGATTATTCAATGTCGATAACACGCATGCGTCTTCTTTCTGGAAGGATTATCTTCTGTACCCCTCCATTTCACTTATGACTTTGACCAGTGCTGCTTGTGGTCCTTGGTCCTTCCAAATGAACACACGTCCAATGTGCGAGTTAACAGTAACTACACTACTAACTACTGATTTTTAATGGATTGATTTCAATAGTGCATAGTTGAATGGTTTTATTTCATTGTATTGACTTACATAATTTCTGTAGAGCGAACATACCAGGACTAACGAAAATAACATGATCTGCATTTGTATATAATATATATACAAACATTATATCAAATTATTACATTTTTATCTCGAATACTAAAATAGCTGATCACATGAAACCAGTGCCACTCGATATATTCTTAAAAGATGGCTATCAATCATTCATCAGATCTCTTGATGTTGTTATCATCGTCATCGTGATTCAATACAGGCTATTACATTAGTTAACCATTTAAATAATTGTGTAAGAAGCTGCTCGTATAACGAGTCTGCATAGTGAAGAAGATTTATCCTTTTCACTCAACCTGAAAGTCTATATCACTTGCTGTCATCTTACCTCTCTCGATGATCATACAGAAATAATGGATGTGCTAGCACGACCTATTTACTGAAAGAAACAAAAAGCAACCGTTGAGCTGTTCTCACATAACATTGATTTAAACGCACGCACTGAACACTTGCATGTTAAAGACCTACCAGATCAC
>CM065699.1:13314632-13315953 GCA_017654935.2 Phymorhynchus buccinoides
ATCATCTGATGAGATTTTAAGGTACTCTTCTGTCTAAAACCCCGATTGCACGTCTCACACGTGAATGGTCTATCAACGCTGTGGATTCTCTCATTCTGCTTCAAGTTGCCACTCGCTTTGAAATGTTTGTTGTAAGCACCGCAGATATAGGGTCTTTCACCTTTTTGATCCTCCTTACACCGTCTTTTACTTTTTTGGTGGACTCTCAAATATTTGGACCAGCTAAATGTAGCAAAACATTTGTTGCAGGAAAACCGCTTCCTACTTTTGTAAGTAACGTGTTTGTTTTTGAAGGTAGGCTGCTTAGTTGAAGTCACCCTGCGCTTGATGCGTTTGAGATGTTTCTGCTCTTGTTCAGATGAAGTGGTGGCGGAAAACCTTGATCTCTCTGATTCCTGATGAAATAGACAATAGGTATCCAATTGACAGTCATAAAATAGTATGGTAAATTATAGACATTGCGTTATATTTTACAAAGCTTTTGGTATCCATAATATAGCTATCGTAAAGGTGGATTCGCAACGATAACAGCATTAGAATATTTACAAAAGGGCATATAAGTAGAAATAGTGAATATTTGTTTCCTCCATTGATGTCTTAAGTTGGGCTTTCTTTTTGTTACCTAAGACCATTAAATATAGATGAAATACCAGAATAATTATAGGAACGTCGAACAACTATTATACAACCCCCTACGTGTCTACCACAATGAACACTTGCTATTATTATGATAAAGAAAGGATACACTGCTCATGTTGTTACGGCAGCAACACTACATGCACAAGTGCACTTACACACACGCGCATGCACGCACAAAACACACACCACTCACACGCACACATGCTGACGTGTGCGCGCGACCACACTCGTGCACTCACGCACGCCAGCACACACACATGCACGCAGGCGGTCAATTTGAATAATTTTATGCAGTGTGCAAACAAAGTGTCTCCGAAGTTACAAGAAAATAATTTGCAAAATCAGAAGAAAGTGTAAGGAAAGGAAATAGAGTAGAAGACGGAAATTAATTAGAACTTGATGAGAATAATCAAGAAGGAAGAGGGGGGAAACGAAGAGAAGAAAAAGGAGGATGAGATGGAAGAGGACGAGGAGGAGGACACAAATTATCGATTTCTATAGTAGGCCTATAGCCCTTAAAATGATAGGGGGGAACTTAAGAACAATATTATCAATATTATATTGTCACGGCTGCTACTATTCCTCTGCTACTTACATTCTACAGAAAAAATAATAACATGTTATTGCCTCTCATGAATTTGGAAAGCATCCATACCGACCTGTTTTTTCATTGTTCTCCTCA
>CM065699.1:13316453-13318953 GCA_017654935.2 Phymorhynchus buccinoides
CGCATGCACGCACAAAACACACACCACTCACACGCACACATGCTGACGTGTGCGCGCGACCACACTCGTGCACTCACGCACGCTTGCACACACACATGCATGCAGGCGGTCAATTTGAATAATAATATGCAGTGTGCAAACAAAGTGTCTCGTAAGTTACAAGAAAATAATTTGCAAATTCAGAAGAAAGCATAAGGAAAGGAAATAGAGTAGAAGACGGAAATTAATTAGAACTTGATGAGAATAATCAAGAAGGAAGAGGGGGGAAACGAAGAGAAGAAAAAGGAGGATGAGATGGAAGAGGACGAGGAGGAGGACACAAATTATCGATTTCTATAGTAGGCCTATAGCCCTTAAAATGAGAGGGGGGAACTTAAGAACAATATTATCAATATTATATTGTCACGGCTGCTACTATTCCTCTGCTACTTGCATTCTACAGAAAACAAATAACATGTTATTGCCTCATGAATTTGGAAAGCATCCATACCCACCTGTTTTTTCATTGTTCTCCTCACTGTGCCCTTTTTCTGGTACCGTGACATGAGATCTCTGGTAGTCACCGTCACTACTTGGTCTGGTGCTGATTCTGTTTGGATGTAAGCATGACGGCTGGACGGATCTACTTCGGACGTGTCATTTACTGTTACCATATTTTGCACAGTGCTTTGTTCAATTTTGAAACTACTCTGGGCAGAGGTTTGAAATGCTGATTCAGGTATATCATTCTCTGAAGTATTCATCATATTTGTCATGACAGACTCAACTGGTTTTTCTTTGAACACTTTCATTGACTCTGTGTGGGTCTTGTCATTGATCACAGCTCCGGCCTTATTTTCTATGGCAGTGTATTGCTCCTCAGTGACATTGCTGGCACTATTCGAATACTTGACGTAGCGTTTGCAATAATTACCACCTGCACGCGTAGAGGCTGATGCGGATGACACATCATCATAAAAATCAGGTTCATGTTTGATGTCCATTTTGTGATCATCGCTTTCAACAGCTCCACCATTTGAGAAATCCATCTGTTTGAGCCCTGTTTCATAGACGATGTGATACCCTTTATTTTCGTGACATTTAGTTTCTGTACAAAACATGTCATTTTATGTGGCCTGGTTCTCACATTCTATTTTAGCAGTTTGACATGATTCAATGTCACCACCAACTTCAGGTTTGACATCATTGCTGTCTGCGTTGGGAAGATACTTTTCTGACTTGACAGAGCAGGTGGGTGTGGCGTTCACAAATGCAGAGTTTGAAGGCAGCAAAGCTGCATTTACTTCAGCTGGGTGGTCATCCACTGGCTCCGTTTTGATATTGTGGTGAATATGGGTGTTATGAATGGATTAGTTAACCATTTAAATAATTGTGAAAGAAGCTGCTCGTATAACGAGTCTGCATAGTGAAGAAGATTTATCCTTTTCACTCAACCTGAAAGTCTATATCACTGTCTTGCTGTCATCTTACCTCTCTCGATGATCATACAGAAATAATGGATGTGCTAGCACGACCTATTTACTGAAAGAAACAAAAAGCAACAGTTGAGCTGTTCTCACATAACATTGATTTAAACGCACGCACTGAACACTTGCATGTTAAAGACCTACCAGATCACGTGTCAAAATCACGGATTTCACGTGCTTTCCCTCTTACAGCTGGGTAAGAAATTTTGATTTGACCAAGTTTGACTCCCATAGAAATGCCCCCAGATTCGAAACGAAACATTATTTTCAGAGTGCAGCCTCACTTTGAAGTTGGGGGAATTTGTATGTGGGTCACCGCTACCCAGAAAAACCCAAGGGACTTAATCGTGGTGGGTCAGTGGGTCTTTACACTTGGTGTGCCCGTGCCTCTCTTTTTTGCCTCCGCCAAGGACACTGTATTAGGCGTGTGTTTGTCATCTGGTTTTATGCATCTATTGCAGAGCATGCACTTTTCTATTTGAGTATTATTTAATTATCCTCTCTGCCGATAGTTTAAAGCACAATTACGTGAAAGCATTGCTTGGGTAGGGTAATACTTAAAAGCTGCTTGTAATGTTAGTTTCAATCGCAATTGCTAGTACAATAGAGATATTTCAAAATGTAAAATGGTATGGTATTTCCATTTATTATTTAGAAGCAAATTTTTAATACTGCTTTCTTGTCATTGTTGTGTGTGTGTGTGTGTGTGTGTGTGTGTGTGTGTGTGTGTGTGCGTGTGCGTGTGCGTGTGCGTGTGCGTGTGTGTGTGTGTGTGTGTGTGTGTGTGTGTGTGTGTGTGTGTGTGTGTGTGTGTGTGTGTGTGTGTGTGTGTGTGCGTGTGCGTGTGTGTGTGTGTGTGTGTGTGTGTGTGTGCGTGCGTGTGCGTGTGCGTGTGCGTGCGTGCACGTGCGTGCATGCGTGTGTGAGTGCGTGCGTGCGTGCGCGTTGGCGCAAAATTGCAAACAGACTATCATGTGCAGGTACATTGCGGAAAATAAAAAAAGAGAAAATAATACACGGTCTGACGGACAAAG
>CM065699.1:13321453-13326453 GCA_017654935.2 Phymorhynchus buccinoides
ACCCTTCTGCATTTTCTGCAGGGTGAAACCCATGGTGCATAAATCACAGGGAAATAGTTATGTCGTTACTGTGCATCGTCTGTGCATTGTTATATTTCTTTCATTCTTAAAACCTTTATTACACTTTACAGACATTGCAGGTAAACGGTAAGTCCTTAATATGACCCCCCTAGTGCTTCACCATTTCTCTCCTTTGTGCAACACCTTTGTTGCCCACATCACAAACAAATGGTTTAATATCACTGTGAGTTCTCTTGTGAACTAGCAAAGTTATTTTTGTCTAAGACTTTTTGCACACGTTACACGTAAATGGCTTTTTGCCAATGTGGATATTTTTATGTTCTTTCAAATGTTGATGTTGTTTGTTGCACACGTCTCATGAAAAGGGTCTTTTATCAGTGTGAACCCTTTGATGCCGTTTCAGATTATTCTGGAGTTTAAAACTCTTTTTGCATACGTCACATATAAATGGTCTTTCATCACAGTGAATCCTCTGGTGAACTCTTAAAGCATTTTTAAATGTAAACCCCTTACTGCACACGTCACATTTGAATGGTTTTTCATCACTGTGAATCCTCTTATGAATCATCAATTGTCCCGTTTGTCTAAAGCTCTTGTTGCATATGTTACAAGTAAATGGCTTTTCTTCACTGTGAATCATCTGATGAATCATCAAGTGTCCCATTTGTCTAAAGCTCTTGTTGCATGTGTTACAAGTAAATGGCTTTTCTCCAGTGTGAATCCTCTTATGAATCATCAAGGTTCCCGTTTGTCTAAAGCGCTTGTTGCATATATTACAAGTAAATGGCTTTTCTCCAGTGTGAATCCTCTGGTGAATGGCTAAAGTATTCATACGTGCAAAACCCTTCTTACACACGTCACATTTAAATGGTTTTTCACCACTGTGATTTCTCTTGTGTATCCTCATATCTCTTTTTTGTCTAAAACTCCTGTTGCATATGTTACAAGTAAATGGCTTTTCTTCACTGTGAATCATCTGATGAATCATCAAGTGTCCCATTTGTCTAAAGCTCTTGTTGCATATATTACAAGTAAACGGCTTTTCTCCAGTGTGAATCCTCTGATGAGATTTTAAGGTACTCTTCTGTCTAAAACCCTGATTGCACGTCCCACACGTGAATGGTCTATCAACGCTGTGGATTCTCTCACTCTGCTTCAAGTTGCCACTCGCTTTGAAATGTTTGTTGTAAACACCGCAGATATAGGGTCTTTCACCTTTTTGATCCTCCTTACACCGTCTTTTACTTTTTTGGTGGACTCTCAAATATTTGGACCAGCTAAATGTAGCAAAACATTTGTTGCAGGAAAACCGCTTCCTACTTTTGTAAGTAACGTGTTTGTTTTTGAAGGTAGGCTGCTTAGTTGAAGTCACCCTGCGCTTGATGCGTTTGAGATGTTTCTGCTCTTGTTCAGATTTAGTGGTGACGGAAACTCTTGATCTCTCTGATTCCTGATGAAATAGACAATAGGTATCCAATTGACAGTCATAAAATAGTATGGTAAATTATAGACATTGCGTTATATGTTACAAAGCTTTTGGTAGCCAACATATAGCTATCGTAAAGGTGGATTCGCAACGATAACAGCATTAGAATGTTTATAAAAGGGCATATAAGTAGAAATAGTGAATATTTGTTTCATCCATTGATGTCTTAGGTTGGGCTTTCTTTTTGCTACCTAAGACCATTAAATATAGATGAAATACGATAATAATTATAGGAACGTCGAAGAACTATTATACAACCCCCTACATGTCTACCACAATGAACACTTGCTATTATTATGATAAAGAAAGTATACACTGCTCATGTTGTTACGGCAGCAACACTACATGCACAAGTGCACTTACACACACGCGCATGCACGCACAAAACACACACCACTCACACGCACACATGCTGACGTGTGCGCGCGACCACACTCGTGCACTCACGCACGCTCGCACACACACATGCACGCAGGCGGTCAATTTGAATAATAATATGCAGTGTGCAAACAAAGTGTCTCGGAAGTTACAAGAAAATAATTTGCAAAATCAGAAGAAAGCATAAGGAAAGGAAATAGAGTAGAAGACAGAAATTAATTAGAAAGTGATGAGAATAATCAAGAAGGAAGAGGGGGGGGGGGGGAGAAAAAAAAGGAGGATGAGATGGAAGAGGACGAGGAGGAGGACACAAATTATCGATTTCTATAGTAGGCCTATAGCCCTTAAAATGAGAGGGGGGAACTTAAGAACAATATTATCAATATTATATTGTCACGGCTGCTACTATTCCTCTGCTACTTACATTCTACAGAAAAAATAATAACATGTTATTGCCTCTCATGAATTTGGAAAGCATCCATACCCACCTGTTTTTTCATTGTTCTCCTCACTGTGCCCTTTTTCTGGTACCGTGACATGAGATCTCTGGTAGTCACCGTCACTACTTGGTCTGGTGCTGATTCTGTTTGGATGTAAGCATGACGGCTGGACGGATCTACTTCGGACGTGTCATTTACTGTTACCATATTTTGCACAGTGCTTTGTTCAATTTTGAAACTACTCTGGGCAGAGGTTTGAAATGCTGATCCAGGTATATCATTCTCTGAAGTATTCATCATATTTGTCATGACAGACTCAACTGGTTTTTCTTTGAACACTTTCATTGACTCTGTGTCGGTCTTGTCATTGATCACATCTCCGGCCTTATTTTCTATGGCAGTGTATTGCTCCTCAGTGACATTGCTGGCACTATTCGAATACTTGACGTAGCGTTTGCAATAATTACCACCTGCACGCGTAGAGGCTGATGCGGATGACACATCATCATAAAAATCAGGTTCATGTTTGATGTCCATTTTGAGATAATCGCTTTCAACAGCTCCACCATTTGATAACTCCAACTGTTTGAGCCCTGTTTCATAGAAGATGTGATACCCTTTATTTTCGTGACACTTAGTTTCTGTACAAAACATGTCATTTTCTGTGGCCTGGTTCTCACATTCTATTTTAGCAGTTTGACATGATTCAATGTCACCACCAACTTCAGGTTTGACATCATTGCTGTCTGAGTTGGGAAGATACTTTTCTGACTTGACAGAGCAGGTGGGTGTGGCGTTCACAAATGCAGAGTTTGAAGGCAGCAAAGCTGCATTTACTTCAGCTGGGTGGTCATCCACTGGCTCCGTTTTGATATTGTGGTGAATATGGGTGTTATGAATGGATTCAGACACGAACGGCTCGTTTCGTCTGCGCTCTTCATCTGGATCAGCATCTGCAGTGTGGAAAAGCGCAGAATTCACTGATCTGCAAACAACACTCTGTGTTGCATCTCCGGCATTTTCACAAAGGCTTCGTGTGTCAAACGCTTGGTGAGCATCAACGTTGTCCTCTGGTTCACACTTGATGGAAGTGACCGAAAGGCTGCTAGCATTCATCTCTGGACATGGATTGATCAATGTAGAATCCTCCCCAGTGTGTCTCACAATGGGGCCTGAAGTGGAAGTCAAATGAGATACATTAGAAATACTAGAAATAATCAGATTTTAGAAAAAAGAATGATTACTTGTCACAATATCTTTTTTTCAAATAGTTATTGTTCGTACCCATTTTACCACAAATATTCAGCATAACCAAATCCAAAGTTTGTATCCCCTTTTGTTGTGGCATAGCAGTTACAATTGTTTTCCCCTGTCTCTATCCGAATCAGTTGAAAAACATACTTGCTTGAGTGGAATGAAAGAGCAAGAGAAATGCACGTAGTCTTGTTTGTAAAAGAAAAACGTTCTCTGGGCAAATTAAATACAGCCAGAATGTGGACAATGTGTGTTCTGTATACTGTACAGAACGTTCAATGGCAACATAGCATGCAGATATGAAACATGACAAAATAAATTTGGATTTACCGTGCAGTTGGTGCCAACTTCTTCCGTATAGTTGTGGCTCCTCAGCGATGTCTATCTCTATCTTGAACTCGGACGTCTCTTCTGCACCTTCCTCCATTGGGTGTCGGTGACTGGAGTACACCTTGCAAATTGAATAATGAACACTGGAACAGAAACGGAAAAAGCTATAGTACTTACAGTTCAATAAACTCAGCGTACGCGAACAATTTAAAGCTTATAACGAACATAGATTGTAGTGGCAGAGAAGAGAGAGAGAGAGAGAGAGAGAGAGAGAGAGAGAGAGAGAGAGAGAGAGAGAGAGAGAGAGAGAGAGAGAGAGAGAGAGAGAGAGAGAGAGAGAGAGAGAGAGAGAGAGAGAGAGAGAGAGAGAGAGAGAGAGAGAGAGAGAGAGAGAGAGAGAGAGAGAGAGAGAGAGAGAGAGAGAGAGAGAGAATGCAGAAACCCCCCAGATATAACGACAGAGTAGTGAAGAAAGACAGAGAGACACAAAGGGATGGTATGAGAGACTGGGATGAATAGATAGGAGTGTTGTCGTCCTACAGACAGGCTGAGAGACAGGCATTAACATGATTATTCAATGTCGATAACACGCATGCGTCTTCTTTCTGGAAGGATTATCTTCTGTACACCTCCATTTCACTTATGACTTTGACCACTGCTGCTTGTGGTCCTTGGTCCTTCCAAATGAACACACGTCCAACGTGCGAGTTAACAGTAACTACACTACTAACTACTGATTTTTAATGGATTGATTTCAATAGTGCATAGTTGAATGGTTTTATTTCATTGTATTGACTTACATAATTTCTGTAGAGCGAACATACCAGGACTAACGACAATAACATGATCTGCATTTGTATATAATATATATACAAACATTATATCAAATTATTACATTTTTATCTCGAATACTAAAATAGCTGATCACATGAAACCAGTGCCACTCGATATATTCTTAAAAGATGGCTATCAATCATTCATCAGATCTCTTGATGTTGTTATCATCGTCATCGTGATTCAATACAGGCTATTACATTAGTTAACCATTTAAATAATTGTGTAAGAAGCTGCTCGTATAACGAGTCTGCATA
>CM065699.1:13331453-13343911 GCA_017654935.2 Phymorhynchus buccinoides
ATCCTCTTATGAATCATCAAGTGTCCCGTTTGTCTAAAGCTCTTGTTGCATATGTTACAAGTAAACGGCTTTTCTCCAGTGTGAATCCTCTGATGAGATTTTAAGGTACTCTTCTGTCTAAAACCCTGATTGCACGTCCCACACGTGAATGGTCTATCAACGCTGTGCATTCTCTCATTCTGCTTCAAGTTTCCACTCGCTTTGGAATGTTTGTTGTAAACACCGCAGATATAGGGTCTTTCACCTTTTTGATCCTCCTTACACCGTCTTTTACCAGTATGGATACTTTGGTGGACTCTCAAATATTTGGACCACCTAAATGTAGCAAAACATGTGTTGCAGGAAAACCGCTTCCTACGTTTGCAAGTAACGTGTTTCTTTTTGAAGGTAGGCTGCTTTGTTGATGTCACCATGCGCTCGATACGTTTCAGACGTTTCTGCTCTTGTTTAGATGAAGTGGTGGCGGAAACTCTTGATCTCTCTGATTCCTGATGAAATAGACAATAGGTATCCAATTGACAGTCAGAAAATAGTATGGTAAATTATAGACATTGCGTTATATTAGATCTGCATTTGTATATAATATATATATATACAAACATTATTCTCAAATTATTACATTTTTATCTCGAATACTAAAATAGCATATAACATGAAATAGTGCCACTCGATTTGTTCTTCCATTGATGGCTATCAATTGGGCTTCAGATCTCTTGATGTTGTTACCATCGTCATCGTGATTCAATACAGGCTATTACATTAGTTAACCATTTAAATAATTATGTATAGAAGCTGCTCGTATAACGAGTCTACCATAGTGAACAAGATGCTATCCTTTTGACTAAACCTGAAAGTCTATACTGCTCTTGTTGTCATCTTACCTCTCTACATGAACAAGTACACTTATAATGGATGTGCTAGAACGACCAATTTACTGAAAGAAACAAGAAGCAACAGTTGAGCTGTGCTCACATAACATTGATTTAAACGCACGCACTGAACACTTGCATGTTAAAGACCTACCAGATCACGTGTCAATAATCATATTTCACGTGTGCCCTCTTAAGTGCTCGGTAAGAAATTTTGATTTGACCAAGTTTGACTCCCATACAAATGCCCCCAGATTAGAAAACGAAACATCATTTTAAGTTGATGAGCCTCAATTTCAAGTTGGGGGAATTTGTATGTGGGTCACAGCTACCCAGAAAAAAATGAGGGGACTTAATCGTGGTGAGGTCAGTGGGTCTTTAAATTTGGATTGCCCGTGCCTCTCTTTTTTACCTCCGCCAAGGACAGGGTATTAGGCGTTTGTCTGTCTTTTGTTTTTATGCATCTATTGTCAGAGCATGCACTTTTGTATTTGAGTCTTATTTAATTATCATCTCTGCCGAAAGTTTAATAACATGTTACGTGAAAGCAATGCTTGAATAGGGTAATACTTAAAAGCTGCTTGTAAAGTTGGTATTACTCTGCAGTTTGTTAGTACAACAGAGATATTTCAAAATGTAAAATTGTATGGTATTTCCATGGTGTGTGTGTGTGTGTGTGGATGTGCCATGTGCGTGTGCTGGACGGATGTGCTTGTGCGTGTGCGTGTGCGGTGCGTGTGCGTGTGCCATATTTTGCGTGCGTTCAATGCGTTGAAACTACTCTGGGCGTTGGCGCGAAATGCAAATTCAGACTATCATGTGAAGGTACATTGCGGGAAATAAAAAAAGAGAAAATAATACACGGTCTGACGAACAAAGAGCGAACACAGTCACACAAAGACAGACATATAGACAATACACACACAGAGTTCAGAACTCAGAATTTAGAAACAGAGTATTGCTCACAGAGTGACATTGGAGACCGAAAATTACAGACAGAAAGACACGGATAAACAGAGGTGGCAACAGAACGAGACATAATATGTACAGAGATAGATAAGAAATTACGGAATTGATTCAGTGAATCAAGTCATACAATGGTACGTTACAATGTTTATTATACAGCATAATTTGGGGTGCGATTAAAAAACAAACAATAAATGATTAGTTTCATATGGCCAACACAAGTCATACCCCCCTCCACACATACACACAGAATTATATCAGACAAAATCGGGTAGGTGTTTTTCAGTGTAACGTGGACAATCAAAAATACATAATATAACAATGTTGAACCCTGCAATCATAGCAGGAAATGTTTTCTTTAGAAAAGCACAACCTATACCACCTACAGTCCTGGTCTCCCAGTAAGTTTAAAACCTTGTAAACACACATATTTGTTAAAGCTTCAAGGATGAGTTTATTTCAGCAAGGCATTGTTATCACCATTCCAAAATGACTAAAATACTACGGAAAGTGTGTGCAGTATTCTTGTAAAAACAATCAATTAAAGGTAATCATCTTACAATATTTAATAATTATCACAAGCTAATTATTGGAGGCAGTGTAGATATTTCGGAGACTTCGCTATGCAAACCTCTTGTGACACACATCACAGGTAAATATGACATTATTATGAATTATCTTGGTTGAGTCATAATAATAATACTACTACTACTAATAATAATAATAATAATAATAATAAATAATAATAAATAATAATAATAATAATAATAATAATAATAATAATGATGGGAATTTATATAGCGCTTTTTCTCACATGAGTTCAGTGCGCTTTACATTGATAACAAGAACATTAAAGGCAAACATATAATGAATCATTAGAAAGTAAAATAAACATGATGATTGCACGTAACGTTCTTTATATTCCTCTACACACACACACACACACACACACACACACACACACACACACACACACACACACACACACACACACACACACAAAAGACACACGTTCACACACACACACACACACACAACACACACACACACACACACACACACACACAGACACACACACACACAACACAGCATACACACACACACACACAAACATAAACGAACACACACACAGTTGGTGCCAACTTCATACACACACGTTGTGGCGCACGCGACGCACATCTCACACGAACACACGCACACGCACACACGCACACGCACACGCACACAGACACACACACACACACACACACACACACACACACACACATACACACACAGACACACCCATGTACGCACATGCACACAGGCACACACACACTCACATACATACACACACACATATGAACTCACGCACGCACGTATACTCACACACACACACACACACACACACACACACACACTCACACACACGTAGCTTATTCCTTTATCGTCATTAAGAGATCATTTTGACTTTGACTTTGACACAAGAGACACGCACGCACGCACGCACACACACACACACACACACACACACACACACACACACACACACACACACACACACACACACACACACACACACACACACACACACTACACAC
Organism: Phymorhynchus buccinoides; assembly: GCA_017654935.2. NCBI lineage: Eukaryota > Metazoa > Mollusca > Gastropoda > Neogastropoda > Raphitomidae > Phymorhynchus > Phymorhynchus buccinoides. The sequence continues at coordinate 13,334,869 of CM065699.1, forward strand.
ACGCACGCACAACACTCACAATTATACAAGAGTAAAATCGAATATGAAATTTTTAAGAAGAAACATAGACCACATTTACCTTCTCAATCAAGTCTTAGATACAATTCTGCAAATAAAATCATATTGCCAGTGATATTCCAGTTACATGACTAATTATAATAAACACATTTTGGCAAGAACAAAGCTACCCTTCAGACTATTCTGTAGGGTGAAACCCATGGTGCATAAATTACAGGGAAATAGTTATGTCGTTACTGTGCATCGTCTGTGCATTGTTATATTTCTTTCATTCTTAAAACCTTTTATTACACTTTACAGACATTGCAGGTAAACGGTAAATCCTTAATATGACCCCCCTAGTGCTTCACCATTTCTCTCCTTTGTGCAACACCTTTGTTGCCCACATCACAAACAAATGGTTTAAATCACTGTGAGTTCTCTTGTGAACTAGCAAAGTTATTTTTGTCTAAGACTTTTTATTACACACGTTACATTTAAATGGCTTTTTGCCAATGTGGATTTGTTGATGTTCTTTCAAATGTTGATGTGGTTTGTTGCACACGTCTCATGAAAAGGGTCTTTTATCAGTGTGAACCCTTTGATGCCGTTTCAGATTATTCTGGAGTTTAAACCTCTTTTGGCATACGTCACATATAAATGGTCGTTCATCACAGTGAATCCTCTGGTGAACTCTTAAAGCATTTTTAAATTTAACCCCCTTACTGCACACGTCACATTGGAATGGTTTTTCATCACTGTGAATCCTCTTATGAATCATCAATTGTCCCGTTTGTCTAAAGCTGTTGTTGCATATATTACAAGTAAATGGCTTTTCTCCAGTGTGAATCCTCTGGTGAACGGCTACACTATTCATACGTGCAAAACCCTTCTTACACACGTCACATTTATGCCATCACCTTGCAAAGCATGCACTCGCCGATTTGACGTTTTATTTAAGGAAACACTCTGCCGATAGTGAGTGCTGCAATTACTGTGAAGGCATTGCTTGGGATCTCGGTGTTACTTAAAAGCTGCATCCGTCAGGGTGTTGGTATCAATCGCAATTGCGTCAGTGCAATAGAGGGTATTTGGGTGACTTAAGTTGTGTGCGATAAAAGCAATTAAATTTAGAATACACAATTTCAATACCATAAAAAGCATGCAGTGTATCATTTGGTTGTTTAGTCCAGAGTGTGTGTGTGTGATTGTGTCACTGCACACCACTGTGTGCTCAAGAAATGCGTCTGGAGAAATCGAGCAGTATTTGATAAGTGTGTGTTTGTGTGAGTATACTTGCCTGTGAATGCGCGTGTGGGTGTGTGTGTGTGCGTGTGTGTGCGTGTGTGTGTGTGTATATGTGTGTGTGTGTGTGTGTGTGTGTGTGTGTGTGTGTGTGTGTGTGTGTGTGTGTGTGTGTGTGTATGTGCGCGTGCGTGTGTGCGCCTGCGCGTGCGCATGTGTATGTGTGCGTGCGCGAGCGCGTGTGTGTATGTGTGTGTGTTTGTGTGCGCACCATATTCTGTGATACAAAACATATGCATAAAGAAAATTAACTTGAATGAGCGAATATGCACTAAACTAAATACAAAATATTCATCAAGCATTCGACCAAAAAACACTTCACTGGTAAGGATAATAATAAACCTTTATTAGGCTGCATGTAAGAGATGAAAACGCAATAAAACAAGCTGACGTGTGTAATGAAAACATGTATTAAACCATGACAACTCAATTATTAAAACAGTGTTCTAAGTTCAGATGGAAAATGCAGGGTCATTAAAAATAACATTAAAATATGCATTCATTAATTCATGCCACGATAATGCAACACATGCTAGATAACGATAAAGCTTTAAGAGTTTCAGTCTTACCAGATTTTCTTATGTATTTAAATGCTGAAATATGCAAAGCTGTGTAATACAATGAAATTAAGAAACAATGTTGCATGTCTGACTGGTGATAGTTATTTAAAAGGCACCAGTTCAAATCCTATTTCCTACCAAGTGTCATAAGTCAAGTCATACCCCCCTCCACACATACACACGGAATTATATCGAACAAAATCGGGTAGGTGATTTTCTTAGTATAACGTGGATATTCAATTAAAATAATATAACAAGGTTGTACCCTGCAGTGATAGCAGGAAATGTTTTCGCTAGAAAAGCACAACCTATACTACCTACAGTCCTGGTCTCCCAGTAAGTTTAAACATTGTAAACACACACATTTGTAAAAGTTTCAAGGATGAGTTTATTTCAGTAAGACATATTATCACCAATCAAACATGACACACAAAAACTACGGAAAGTCTGTGCCGTACTCTTGTAAAAATCAACCAAATAAATGTACTTATCTTACAATGTTTAATAATTATCACAAGCTAATTATTTGAGACAGTGTAGGTCTTTCGGAGATCTGTTAAGAGAATTCGCTATGCAAACCTCTTGTGACACACATCACAGGTAAACATGACTTATTATGAATTCTCTTGTGTCAAGTCATAATAATAATAATAATAATAATAATAATAATAAATGGGACTTTATATAGCGCTTTTTCTCACATGAGTTCAGTGCGCTTTACATTGATAACAAGCACATTACAGGCAAACAAATAATGAATCATTGGAAAGTAAAATAAACATGATGATTGCACGCAATGTTCTCTTTATTACTCACACATACTCACACACACACACACACACACACACACACACACACACACACACACACATGCGCGCGCGTGCACGCACACATGCATGCACACAGGCATACACACATGCACGCACACAGGTATACACACATACATGCACACACACACAGACACGTGAACGCACGCACGCACACGCACATACACGCACGCACACACTCACACACCTCACGCACACACTCACGATTATACAAGAGTAACATAGTTACAATATGAAAATTCTAAGGAGACACATAGACCACATTCACCTTCTCAAGCAAGCTTAGATACAATCCTGCAAATAAAATCATATTGCCATCGATATACCAGTTACATGACTAATTATAACAAACATTTTTAGCAAGAACAAAGCTACCCTTCTGACTATTCTGCAGGGTGAAACCCATGGTGCATAAATCACAGGGAAATAGTTATGTCGTTACTGTGCATCGTCTGTGCATTGTTATATTTCTTTCATTCTTAAAACCTTTATTACACTTTACAGACATTGCAGGTAAACGGTAAATCCTTAATATGACCCCCCCTAGTGCTTCACCATTTCTCTCCTTTGTGTAACACCTTTGTTGTCCACATCACAAACAAATGGTTTGATATCACTGTGAGTTCTCTTGTGAACTAGCAAAGGTGTTTTTTGTCTAAGACTTTTTGCACACGTTACACGTAAATGGCTTTTTGCCAATGTGGATATTTTGATGTTCTTTCAAATGTTGATGTTTGTTGCACACGTCTCATGAAAAGGGTCTTTTATCAGTGTGAACCCTTTGATGCCGTTTCAGATTATTCTGGAGTTTAAAACTCTTTTTGCATACGTCACATATAAATGGTCTTTCATCACAGTGAATCCTCTGGTGAACTCTTAAAGCATTTTTAAATGTAAACCCCTTACTGCACACGTCACATTTGAATGGTTTTTCATCACTGTGAATCCTCTTATGAATCATCAATTGTCCCGTTTGTCTAAAGCTCTTGTTGCATATATTACAAGTAAATGGCTTTTCTCCAGTGTGAATCCTCTGGTGAACGGCTAAACTATTCATACGTGCAAAACCCTTCTTACACACGTCACATTTAAATGGTTTTTCCCACTGTGAATTATCTCGTGTCGCCTCATATATCTTTTTTGTCTAAAACTTGTTGCATATGTTACAAGTAAATGGCTTTTCTCCACTGTGAATCCTCTTATGAATCATCAAAGTGTTCATTTGTCTAAAGCTCTTGTTGCATACGTTACAAGTAAATGGTTTTTCATCACTGTGAATCCTCTTATGAATCATCAAGTGTCCCGTTTGTCTAAAGCTCTTGTTGCATATATTACAAGTAAATGGCTTTTCTCCAGTGTGAATCCTCTGGTGAGCGGCTAAATTATTCATACGTGCAAAACCCTTCTTACACACGTCACATTTAAATGGTTTTTCACCACTGTGAATTCTCTCGTGTATCCTCATATCTCTTTTTTGTCTAAAACTCCTGTTGCATATGTTACAAGTAAATGGCTTTTCTTCACTGTGAATCCTCTGATGAATCATCAAGTGTCCCTTTTGTCTAAAGCTCTTGTTGCATATGTTACAAGTAAATGGCTTTTCTCCACTGTGAATCATCTGATGATTCATCAAGTGTCCCATTTGTCTAAAGCTCTTGTTGCATATAGTACAAGTAAATGGCTTTTCTCCAGTGTGAATCCTATGATGAGCGGCTAAACTATTCTTACATGTAAAATGCTTCTTGCACACGTCACATTTAAATGGTATTTCATCGCTGTGAATCCTCTTGTGTATCCTCAAGTATCTGTTTTGTCTAAAACTCCTGTCGCATGTGTTACAAGTAAATGGCTTTCCTTCACTTTGTATCCTCTTATGAATCATCAAGTGTCCCGCTTGTCTAAAGCTCTTGTTGCATACGTTACAAGTAAACGGCTTTTCTCCAGTGTGAATCCTCTGATGCGATTTTAAGGTACTCTTCTGTCTAAAACCCTGATTGCACGTCCCACACGTGAATGGTCTATCAACGCTGTGCATTCTCTCATTCTGCTTCAAGTTGCCACTCGCTTTGAAATGTTTGTTGTAAGCACTGCAGATATAGGGTCTTTCACCTTTTTGATCCTCCTTACACAGTCTTTTACTTTTTTGGTGGACTCTCAAATATTTGGACCAGCTAAATGTAGCAAAACATTTGTTGCAGGAAAACCGCTTCCTACTTTTGTAAGTAACGTGTTTCTTTTTGAAGGTAGGCTGCTTAGTTGAAGTCACCCTGCGCTTGATGCGTTTGAGATGTTTCTGCTCTTGTTCAGATGAAGTGGTGGCGGAAAACCTTGATCTCTCTGATTCCTGATGAAATAGACAATAGGTATCCAATTGACAGTCAGAAAATAGTATGGTAAATTATAGACATTGCGTTATATTTTACAAAGCTTTTGGTATCCAAAATATAGCTATCGTAAAGGTGGATTCGCAACGATAACAGCATTAGAATATTTACAAAAGGGCATATAAGTAGAAATAGTGAATATTTGTTTCCTCCATTGATGTCTTAGGTTGGGCTTTCTTTTTGTTACCTAAGACCATTAAATATAGATGAAATACGATAATAATTATAGGAACGTCGAAGAACTATTATACAACCCCCTACATGTCTACCACAATGAACACTTGCTATTATTATGATAAAGAAAGGATACACTGCTCGTGTTGTTACGGCAGCAACACTACATGCACAAGTTCACTTACACACACGCGCATGCACGCACAAAACACACACCACTCACACGCACACTCGCTGACGTGTGCGCGCGACCACACTCGCGCACACTCACGCACGCACGCACACACACATGTACGCAGGCGGTCAATGAAGAATAATACACATGCATCAATTTGAATGCAGTGTGCAAACAAAGTGTCTCGGAAGTTACAAACATTTAATTTGCAAAATCAGAATAAAGCATAAGGAAAGAAAATAGAGTAGAAGACAGAAATTAATTAGAAAATGATGAGAATGATCAAGAAGAAGGATGGGGGGAGAAAAAAAAAGAAGAGAAGAAAAGGGATGGAAGAGGACGAGGAGGAGGAGGACACAAAATTATCGATTACAATAGTAGGCCTATAGCGCTTAAAATGAGAGGGTGGAACGTAAGAACAATATTATTAATATGTCACGGCTGCTACTATTCCTCTGCTACTTACATTCTACAGAAAACTAATAACATGTTATTGCCTCTCATGAATTTGGAAAGCATCCATACCCACCTGTTTTTTCATTGTTCTCCTCACTGTGCCCTTTTTCTGGTACCGTGACATGAGATCTCTGGTAGTCAACGTCACTACTTGGTCTGACTCTGATTCTGTTTGGATGTAAGCATGACGGCTGGACGGATCTACTTCGGACGTGTCATTTACTGTTACCATACTTTGCACAGTGCTTTGTTCAATTTTGAAACTACTCTGGGCTGAGGTTTGAAATGCTGATCCAGGTATATCATTCTCTGAAGTATTCATCATATTTGTCATGACAGACTCAACTGGCTTTTCTTTGAACACTTTCATTGACTCTGTGTCGGTCTTGTCATTGATCACATCTCCGGCCTTATTTTCTATGGCAGTGTATTGCTCCTCAGTGACATTGCTGGCACTATTCGAATACTTGACGTAGCGTTTGCAATAATTACCACCTGCACGCGTAGAGGCTGATGCGGATGACACATCATCATAAAAATCAGGTTCATGTTTGATGTCCATTTTGAGATAATCGCTTTCAACAGCTCCACCATTTGATAACTCCAACTGTTTGAGCCCTGTTTCATAGAAGATGTGATACCCTTTATTTTCGTGACACTTAGTTTCTGTACAAAACATGTCATTTTCTGTGGCCTGGTTCTCACATTCTATTTTAGCAGTTTGACATGATTCAATGTCACCACCAACTTCAGGTTTAACATCATTGCTGTCTGCGTTGGTAAGATACTTTTCTGACTTGACAGAGCAGGTGGGTGTGGCGTTCACAAATGCCGAGTTTGAAGGCAGCAAAGCTGCATTTACTTCAGCTGGGTGGTCATCCACTGGCTCCGTTTTGATATTGTGGTGAATATGGGTGTTATGAATGGATTCAGACACGAACGGCTCGTTTCGTCTGCGCTCTTCATCTGGATCAGCATCTGCAGTGTGGAAAAGCGCAGAATTAACTGATCTGCAAACAACACTCTGTGTTGCATCTCCGGTATTTTCACAAAGGCTTCGTGTGTCAAACGCTTGGTGAGCATCAACGTTGTCCTCTGGTTCACACTTGATGGAAGTGACCGAAAGGCTGCTAGCATTCATCTCTGGACGTGGATTGATAAATGTAGAATCCTCCCCAGCGTGTCTCACAATGGGGCCTGAAGTGGAAGTCAAATGAGATACATTATAAATACTAGAAATAATCATATTTTAGAAAAAAGAATGATTGCTTGTCACAACACCTTTTTTTTCAAATAGTTATTGTTCGCACCCATTTTACCACAAATATTCAGCATAACCAAATCCAAAGTTTGTATCCCCTTTTGTTGTGGCATAGCAGTTACAATTGTTTTCCCCTGTAACTATCCGAATCAGTTGAAAAAGATACTTGCTTGAGTGGAATGAAAGAGCAAGAGAAATGCACGTAGTCTTGTTTGTAAAAGAAAAACGTTCTCTGGGCAAATTAAATACAGCCAGAATGTGGACAATGTGTGTTCTGTATACTGTACAGAACGTTCAATGGCAACATAGCATGCAGATATGAAACATGACAAAATAAATTTGGATTTACCGTGCAGTTGGTGCCAACTTCTTCCGTATAGTTGTGGCTCCTCAGCGATGTCTATCTCTATCTGGAACTCGGACGTCTCTTCTGCACCTTCCTCCATTGGGTGTCGGTGACTGGAGTACACCTTGCAAATTGAATAATGAACACTGGAACAGAAACAGAAAAAGCTATAGTACTTACAGTTCAATAAACTCAGCGTACGCGAACAATTTAAAGCTTATAACGAACATAGATTGTAGAGGCAGAGAGAGAGAGAGAGAGAGAGAGAGAGAGAGAGAGAGAGAGAGAGAGAGAGAGAGAGAGAGAGAGAGAGAGAGAGAGAGAGAGAGAGAGAGAGAGAGAGAGAGAGAGAGAGAGAGAGAGAGAGAGAGAGAGAGAGCGAGAGAGAGAGAGAGAAATGCAGAAGAGAGAGAGAGAGAGAGAGAGAGAGAGAGAGAGAGATGTAGAAAACCCCCCAGATATAACGACAGAGTAGTGAAGAAAGACTGAGAGACACAAAGGGATGGTATGAGAGACTGGGATGAATAGATAGGAGTGTTGTCGTCCTACAGACAGGCTGAGAGACAGGCATTAACATGATTATTCAATGTCGATAACACGCATGCGTCTTCTTTCTGGAAGGATTATCTTCTGTACACCTCCATTTCACTTATGACTTTGACCACTGCTGCTTGTGGTCCTTGGTCCTTCCAAATGAACACACGTCCAACGTGCGAGTTAACAGTAACTACACTACTAACTACTGATTTTTAATGGATTGATTTCAATAGTGCATAGTTGAATGGTTTTATTTCATTGTATTGACTTACATAATTTCTGTAGAGCGAACATACCAGGACAAACGACAATAACATGATCTGCATTTGTATATAATATATATACAAACATTATATCAAATTATTACATTTTTATCTCGAATACTAAAATAGCTGATCACATGAAACCAGTGCCACTCGATATATTCTTAAAAGATGGCTATCAATCATTCATCAGATCTCTTGATGTTGTTATCATCGTCATCGTGATTCAATACAGGCTATTACATTAGTTAACCATTTAAATAATTATGTGTAAGAAGCTGCTCGTATAACGAGTCTGCATAGTGAAGAAGATTTATCCTTTTCACTCAACCTGAAAGTCTATATCACTTGCTGTCATCTTACCTCTCTCGATGATCATACAGAAATAATGGATGTGCTAGAACGACCTATTTACTGAAAGAAACAAAAAGCAACCGTTGAGCTGTTCTCACATAACATTGATTTAAACGCACGCACTGAACACTTGCATGTTAAAGACCTACCAGATCACGTGTCAAAATCACGGATTTCACGTGCTTTCCCTCTTACAGCTGGGTAAGAAATTTTGATTTGACCAAGTTTGACTCCCATAGAAATGCCCCCAGATTCGAAACGAAACATTATTTTCAGAGCGCAGCCTCACTTTGAAGTTGGGGGAATTTGTATGTGGGTCACCGCTACCCAGAAAAACCCAAGGGACTTAATCGTGGTGGGTCAGTGGGTCTTTACACTTGGTGTGCTCGTGCCTCTCTTTTTTG
>CM065699.1:13344411-13366911 GCA_017654935.2 Phymorhynchus buccinoides
CGACAGACAGACGACGAGGGACACAGATCAGTAATACAGAATCGTATACACATTTACACATTCGCACGCGCGCGACCTGATGTGATACGGCACCGTTTTAGGTTGAACGTACACTTATAATAAAAAAGTGGACTTTAACACCAATCTACTACACGACGATTCGCATGGAGACACTTAACATCAACGTGTGCATATCTTGCAACGTAATTAACCCTCACACCCCCTTTTTCCATACTCCACCAGGGATCTCTACTTTCCCGAATAATGAAACCTTCTAAATTGATCCTTCCACAGTACATCCTGTTGTCGTCGAAAGATTCAGAATTGGACCATTGTCTTGTCTAATGTGTTTGTCTACTCTGCCTGTTTATTTAATCTGTCTGAGTTTTCTGTCTTTTCGTCCGTCTTTGATTATAAATGTGTCCTGCGTGTTGGCCCTAGGCATATCCTCGTTGTGTCTATATTTGTTGTATGATATGTTTCTGTCTAGTAGAATGACTTAATTTAAATAAATAAAAAACAGCAAGTACTTTTCATGATATTCCAACTCTGCTTGTTACATCACTCGAGCGACTTTTGTTTTCTCGTACACTCTCCGTCGATTTTGTGTGTTTGTGTTCCTATGGAACCAACAACTCTGAACCCTGTTTTCAATTTGATTAGACAGAAGGATTGGATACTGGAGGGAGGGACCAAGCAACAAAGGCTTTACCCGTATATAGAACGGGTGGATAGATTGTACGATAGAGGGGTTGTTGGTTGTTTTTTTTATAATTAGATGCAATGAAGTTTAAGGTTTACAATACTGAACATCAAGGGCACCCTGATGGATAGTTGTTTTTTGTGGGCAAGAACACGTCATGATCACCAAATACACCCTTTAACGAGATCGCAACACTCCTTTGCTCGGTATTCCTATAATCAACCGTCAAATCGGCGGATTCCTTCTGCAGAGTTTCTGGAAGTCAGATTCTTTCTAATTCCGCCTGAGGTAAACAAATCGTTTTGCACGAAATTGCACGATAACAAGCCTTTTTTAATAACATTTACCGAAGGAGTTCGCTCACAACAAAGAATAGCTCCGATTTTTTTTAGTGGCACTACAAAGAAGAAAAAGCGTCAACACTCTCAGTGGTCCCCACCCACACCCCGTCCAAATTGCTTCTCTCTCCTCAATCCGCCAGGAGAATCGCCGTTTGACGGTCTGCTTTCCTAGAACCAGCAAAGTGAGTGTTCCGATCCTTGAAAGGCGTCCGATGATTACTCTTGAACAAAATCCTCATCCGTCGTGCCCTTTTAAGCTGCTCCGGTGGGGTTTTTTTCCCACAAAGCATCCTTTCTGAAGGACCCCAAAATTGGGGGGACTGTGAGTAGGGGGTGGGCTGAGTAAAAGTTTGTGTCAACTGTTCCATTATAAACGAGATAAGTAACTACTCCGATTTCACACAATTATGTAAAGCACTTGCTGGTATTTATGTTCTTCTATTACATGCAGATTGACGAGTTATGTTTATTTACAGACCACTGACATGTCGTGCTCCTGGATGATAAGATGCTTAACGATTTCTTTTCACAGCAGAGAGGAGAGAGAGAAGAGAGGAGAGAGAGAAGGAGAGAGCGAGAGAGATATCAATCGTACGATGTTTAATGAGTAAACGGATAGCTCAGCTTCTTACACCATGGCCCTCGAGGGAAAAGAAAGCCAAATAACAAGACAAGGAAAACCCAACGATAGTATAAATTGCATAAACAGAATAGAATAACACGGCCTGTCCAGTCAAATTGAGAACTGCGCAAAAATTCACGCTCAAACGAACACTCGTTCAGTACTCGGCACACACACAAAAACATACTATACCCTATAACATACGAGAGAGAGAGAGAAGAGAGAGAGAGAGAGAGAGAGAGAGAGAAGAGAGAGGAGAGAGAGAGAGAAGAGAGAGAGGGAGAGGAGAGAGAGAGAGCGAGCGAGAGAAGGAGATAGAGAGAGAGAGAAATAAGAGAGCAGGAAGAAGAGGAGGGAGTAGCCTTCAAAAGAGATAAATAAGTTCCATACATTTGTCCTTGCATCATTTCAGAGACAGTTGTATTTTTCAGAAGTGCTTGCATGGTTTTCTTGCCTGTAAATTGATTTAAAAGTGAATGCATTGCTTTCTATTTTCTCGTGAGATTTATACACTGGTCCCATTTGCTAAGGATAGACTTTTATACATTGTTGCTAAAAGGGTTGTCATGGTAAACAATAATTATATGGACCGGAAGAGCTCATCCGTGAACACAACTCACTCAAATTTTGTTTTATCCACATCCTGTTCACGTGCATCACCCTGAATCACTTGCCATGTTAACCGCCGTTTTTGTCCAAATTCCGCGTTTTGTCTATAGGTTAGATCGCCGATTGTCCAAATTTTTCTATTATGCTTTGGACAAAACGACGCGGTTTCACAAATTATTTTTTCCCACCCCCCCGCCGTTTCCCGATTTTCGATTTTGACCGCCTTTGTCATCAAAGTTGGAGTTATAAAACCTCATCTTGACAAGGTTCTCTTTTTAAAAAAAATCTTTGTTAAATAAATATAACGCTGACCACTGACACTGTTCCTTTGGCCTATTTTACCGTTTGAATCTAATTAGTGTATTATGTTATCACAATGACAAATTTTGCTGTGGTTGCCCAGTGTCATGTCACTGAGCATGGTCCACTTTGGGCCCTATTTTGCACTGTTTGACTGCAATTAGTGTAGTAGGAGTTCAATGACCAATTCTTGTGTGGTTGACCAGTGGTCAGTGTCACTGACCAGTGTCACTTTGGTCCTATAATGTTTACTGTTTGACTGCAAATTAGTGTATTAGAGTTCCAAATGACAAAATTTGATGTATCGTTGGACCACACCAACTTGACACGACCACTGGTCAACCACATACCAAAATGTCATTTGTTGTTTTCATATTGGCCTGTACCGTCATGTCAGACATATAGTGTACGATTGGTAAAGGCAAGGCAAAAGGATCCCTGATAGCTGTCCCTACCGGGATGAGGTTCATCAATGCCCGCGTCAAATCTTCTGCTGCATGATCCGAGATGACGTCACCTTCAAGGATGATAATGCACCTTTTCATCGCGCATGGGTTGTTGACGCGCACCTGCAGCCGGAGATCATTGTCCTATGAGTAGTTTCCCATCCAAACTCAGTCTGATATAACAATGTTACACATGCGTCGGCAGCGTTAAACCGTTCATACAGCTCAGAATTCTACAGACCGGAACTTGCATGTTAAGAGGAGTGGATATTTATTTTATCTTTGCATTTTTTTTATGCTTAGATATATCTTAGCAAATTTTGAGCAGTCTATGTTTACCGTGCTGCAACGTCCTGCGATATATTGAAAGTCGTATACGCAATAAATCAAATCATTAACTCGCATTTTGTTCACTTTTAATGCTGTTCTTATTTTAAGCCGTGTGTTGCACGTTTTATGACACTGGACGTGAGTTTGTGTTGTTGAGTGGAGTTTTACGTACCTCTTGGCAGAAAGCCTTAGGGAAAAGTGGTTCTGATGTTGTCGTGACGTGTTTTTCTATTCCTCGACAAGTGTATTACCGCGGGGATGAGTGTCTCTTTACTTGGTGACCGACTCCAATTCGCGTGCCCTACGGTTTGATGTAAAGGGAAGGCATGACGAGGACTAAACAGAGAGCAGGATAATCATAGTATTGGGTTAATAGTATGTGGGATGAGGAGGGGAGGGGAGGGTGGATGAACAGAACTGCACGGTATGGTACCAAAATGCTCAGAATTTACCAATGGTGAAAACGACGCGGAATGGAGTTACTTTCTTAGTCTTTGGGCCCGCATGCCTTGCTGCATATTATGTTTCCTTGTTTCTTTAGTTATGACGAAACAACCCATTTATCTAGGTAATATTTATAAACACGGTCTGTCCTGATTCCACGAAACAACCACTTGTTTCTCATTTACAACCCCCCGACCTCAACCCCCACCGCGTCCCTCTGCTTCCATCATTTTCCTTTCAAGTCATCGTTGCTTCTCTTTCATTCCCTCTCAATCTGTGTCTTCTTTAAGTTTCATTGAATGATTTATGCGGAGGAGGAAACAGTCTTAGCCTTCTTCGGTCCCTGCGTTGGCAGTGGTGGGCTTTGAATGCCTCCCGTTTGCAGTACAGCTCTGTTGACGGGTGGTTAGAGAGAGGGGCTGCAACCTGTGTTATTGCTGTAGTGGAGCATGCAGGAGAGAAATGTTTAGTATAGAAGCAGTCAGAGATGAGAGGGTAATACAGAATAATTATTCTCAAGCAAGAGGGCAAGATCAATCCACACCCCCTCATTCTTTATCGGGTTATTTCTGGGGGGTTCTTGCTTTTTCAAAGTTTTCTGTATTCAAGTATTTGGTTGACCTATTCATATTGCAAAGGTTTTTTTTCTGATTTCGGATTCAGAACATTCCTTTTTCCACGCTTACCTTTCTTCTGGCAGATGGAGTACTTCACCTCTGTCGTTTGCTATGTTAGTTACGTAAATGTCATCAATTTACACAATGTTAAACTATACATTCATAATGTAGAAGACTAAAGGCAAGACTGCAAAGAACGAGCATAATCAGTTTTGGCGTCACGTCGGTTTTAAAACAAGGAGTCTATAGTATTCGTACAGTTCGGTTGGGGTTCTTGTGTAGGTGTGTGTGTGTGTGTGTGTGGGTGTGTGTGTGTGGGGGTGGGGGGGTGGGGTTGGTGGGGTTGTGTGGGTGTGTGCGTCCTGGCCCCGACCTTTACCTGAACCAAACCGAAACGGGGAGCAGGTCTCAAACAGATAAGGCTTAGAGGGTGAAAGTGAGCGGATACGGAGGGGGAGGGAGCCGGCAAGGCACGACGAGCAAGCAGCAGACAGGAGAAACAAAGAAAAGATAAGGGGGGCAACCGGAAGCCGTGATCAGTCACCCGGCAAATGAGAAGAACGCACGCGCCACGGAACGGTAACGTGGGCATGGGCGCAAAAAAAACCATAGATGAGAGAGGGGTTAAGGAGCAGGAGACGTGAGGGTGACGTGAGCCTTCGGCCATGACGAGCAAAGCAGGCCAGGCGCGGGAAGACAAAGAAGAAAGCAGGGGGGGACGGGGTGGGGGACGGAGAAGAGACAGAAGGAAAAAGACCGCGAAGACAAACGCTAGTGAAAAAAAACACAACGCAGGGGGACAGGACAGGGGGAACGAGGCGGGCAAATGAAGGGGCGGAAAAAGGGGACCGAGAGGTCGTGACGGCCCGGTGGGGAGCAGGGGAGGGGCCCGGGAGAACGGGGGGCGGGGGCAGTGCCCAGCAGCGCGAGCCAAGGGACCGACGCAAGCCGCAACAACGACCAACAAGCAGGACCGCAGAGCAGACCGACTGACAGGAGCCCACATGCAGGGCAGTCGGGAAAAAAAAGAGACGGGAAAAGCCGGGCGGCGAGCACGGGCCGCGACGGAAAGCCGGGGAGCAGGAACGATGGAGCACCACGAAAGCGGGAGGGGAGAGAAACATGAGGCGGGCGGCGCGGAACGGACGGGGCGGGGGGCAGAGGGGGGAAGGACGAAACGAATAAAGAGGAGACAGGAAGATCGGCAGAGGGAAGGGGGACAGGGGGGGCAACGCAGAGAGAGGGAAACGGACGCAGCAACGGCAAGGAGTAAGGGGCGAAGGAAAGCGGAGCCACAGCAGACTAGGCCGACGCCAGGGGCCGAGACCCCCCCCGGACCACGGCGGGGGGGGGGAGGGGCACGAAGGGGGGGCGGAAAGCGGCAGAGCGTGGCAATGGGACGGTGGCCAAAATAAAAGAACTCCACGGGACGCGCTACAGAGAAGAAGTGGAAGAAGGAGGGGGGCATAGAAGAAGGGGAAGGACACAGAAGAATTGAGGGGGGGCAGAGGCCATGGCGCAGACAGAGGCGCGCAGACAGGCAGGGGAGGGGGCATGAGGCCAGCCGGCTTAGAGTAATAAAATCAGACGGGAGACGGCAGGCGGGGCCGCGGGGTGCGCGGACACGTAGGGGAGCGCACGCGGGGGGGAAACAAGAGGCGAGAGGACGGCAGGGGACGGGGGGGGGCTGGGGGAGGGGGGGGGGGGGGGGGGGGGGGGGGGGGAGGGGGGGGGGGGGGGGGGGGGGGGGGCGGCCGGGCCCCGGGAACGGAACGAACGCAACCCGAACGTGGTCAGGGTCGCGAAACAGAGACGGAGAGGGAAAGGACAGGAGCGGGAGGGGACGGCCGGCAGCACGCGAGCAAAGCAGGCAGCGGGAGAAACAAAGAAAGACAGGGGGCAACCTGAACGGGACTCAGGGCCACACCGCGGCAACGAAAAACGCTCACGCGCCACGGACGGGAACGGGCAGGGGCGCAAAAACCAGAGAGAAAGGGAAGGAAAAGACGGGAGGGGAGGGAAAGGCGAAGACGCAAAGCAGGCGAGAAAGCGGAGACAAAAAGAAAAGCGGGGGGAACGGGGGGGGGGACCGGGGAGAGACAGCGGGAAGAACGCGACCAGACGAGAAAGAGCAAACGCGCGGGAAAAAAACACAAAGACGGCAGGGGGGACAAAGAGGACAGGGAAAACGGAGCAAAGGAGAGGCGGGGCCCCGGGACGGCCGGGGGGTGAGCGGGGGGCGCCGGGGGAAAGGGGAGGGGGAAGGGGCACACGCGGCGCACAAGGACGCGCCGGGCCGCACAAGGACAGGGCAGGAGACGGAAACGGACGAAGGCAGAACAGAGCAGAGGGGACAGGGGCGGGGACGGGCGGAGCGGAGGGAAAAAGCGAAAGGGACGGGCGCACGGGGCCCCGGCAGGCCAGAATGGGCCAAAAGCGGGGGGAGCGAAAGGCCCAGAGGGGCGGGCAAGCGAGGACGGAAAACACCAAGGGGCAGGCAACCGAGAAAAAGACGGGAGAGCCCGCGGCGGGAGGGCGAGAACAAGGGGGGGAGGCGGGGGAGAAGAGCGAGGCAGCAAACAGACGAAAAGGGGGAAGAAGACACGGAGAGGGGCGACGAAACGGCAAATGCGGAGGCAGAAAGCGGAGAGGGGGGGGGGGGGGATCGGCACCGGGACCGAAGGGAGAGAACAGGAGGGGGGAACCGGAGACAGGGGACGGGGGGGGGGGGGAAAAGGAGGAGGGCGAAGAGAGGGGGACCGGGGGGAAAAATGGAAGCGAAGACGAGACGGGAAAGACCCGCCCCCACGGCAAAGCCGGGGGGGCACGGGGGGGGCACAACAGCGGACAGGAAGCGAAGAAGGGGGGGGAGGGAGGGGAGACAGGGACAGAAGGGAAGGGCGCGGGAGGGAGCGGGGGAGAACACGCGGGTGGGGGGGGGCGAAAGGGCGGGGAGAAGAGGGGAAAAGCGAGGGGAAAAAGAAGAAACCGGGGGACGGAAAAAGGGGGGACAGGGAGAGAAGGGGGAGGCACAAGGACAGCGAGGGGGACAAGGGCACGGGGGAAACGGAGAGGGGGCGGGGGGACCGAGAGATAAGGAGGCCGGACGGAGGCCGCAGCCAGCAAGAGGGGTGGGCCGCCGGGAAGGGACGGAGAGGGAACAGCGGGGAGCGCAAAGAGGGAAGGGACACCCGCCGGCGCGAGGGGGGGCGGGCCGGGGGAGAGGGGGGGAGCGAAGAGAAGAGGTAGAAAGAAGGAGGGAGCAGACGAGCGAGACGGGCGAGCAAGGACCGAGAAAAAAGCCGAAAGAGGGGGAAAAGGAAAGAAAAAAGGCGAAAGAGGAGAAAAGGAGAACCGGAAAAGGCCGGAAAGAGGGGGGAGAACAGTAAGAAAGAATCCGGAAGCGGGGAGAACAAGTGGAACGGAGAAAGAAGCTGAGATGTAAACAAGGGAGAGAAGAAGTCTTAAAGAGTGTAACAGGAAAAAAGAGCGGAAAGGGGAAACAAGGGAGAAAGACTGGCACGGAAGGGGCGACAAGTAAAAAATCTTAAAGAGGTGTTAAGAACAGGTAAAAAGATCCGAAGGGTAAACAGGGAGAAAAGAAGCGTAGAGGGGAAACAATGGAGAAAGAGCCGAAAGGTAGAACAGGAAAGAAAGAAGTCCGAAGAGTTGGAGAACAATGTCAAAGAAGAAGTCTTAGAGGAAAACATGGAAAGAAAGACGGCATTAAGAAGTGTAGAACAGAAAGAAAGAAGGCGGAAGACTGAAACTGTAAAGAAAAGAAGGCCGTAAAGAGGAGAACCTGGAAAAAAGAAGCTAAAGAGGGAGAACAGGGAAAGAAAAGAGGGCTTAAGAGGGTAGAAAAGAACCGGAGGAAAAAAGTCCGAAGATGTAGACAGTGGTAGAAAGAAGTCCGAAAGAGTGTAAACAAGGTAAAGAAAAGTCCGGAAGAGTGTAGAACAATGTAAAGAAAAGAGTCTTAAAGAGTGTGACATGTAGAAAAGAAGTCTAAAGCTTGTAGAACAAGGTAAAGAAAGAAGTCGTAAGAGTGGTGAACAATGAAGAAAAGAAGTCGGAAGAGTGGTAGAACAATGGAGAAAAGAAATCGGTAAAGAGGGTAAAAATTTAAAAAGCAGGTCTTAAGAGGTAGAACAATGTAAAGGAAAAGAAGTCTTAAGGTGTAGAACATGTAAGAAAGAATCTTAAAGAGTGTAGAACAATTGTAAAGAAAAGATCCTTAAAGAGTGTGAACAATGTAAGAAAGAAAGTCTTAAAGAGGGTAGATCCATTGTAAAGAAAGAAGTCTTAAGAGTGTAGAACATGTAAAGAAAGAAGTCTTAAGAGTGTAACATGTAAGAAAAGAGTCTTAACGTTCACAAGCAGTTCTGGCATGAGGGCTTGGAAGTCAACACGGACTAAATTTTAGATGTCCGTTGACGTTCTTGGATTTTATTACAAAACTATAACTTATTACAACAAACTATACTTGTATCAAAATGACTACTGATTAAAAGGGTTTTTGTGTTTATATGATTTATTAGTTTTCGAAATAATTTGAATATATGTCATGGACTATCTAAAGATGTGCGTTTTGACTCCAAGCATCGTTATGTATTGCTGCTTAATTCGCCCATCGTCTTCATCATGCTCAGCAATAGCTGAAATCGTCATCATCTCATTACATCGTGATATTATTTTTTTCCCCATCCCCAAACAAATCACTATCATCATCATCATACATCTCATCGTCATCATCTCATCATCAGGAGCTTCACCATCACATCGCTATATCAGCATCTCATCATCATAATCTCATCACATCCATCATCATCATCATCATCATCATCATCAAAATCATCATCATCAGCAGCAGCAGCATCATGATCTCCAACAACCACATCACCTAATCATCACATCATCAACCATCTCATCATGCATCAGCATCATCCCATCATCATCATCATCATCAATCAATATAACCATTGCCACTACCTAGCATCTATGGCAGCGGCGAGTGCTATGATGCCACACATAATTATGTACACTTGTAGACTGTTTACGTCTTTGTGAACTGATCGTTTGGTTCTGTTTATTATTATTTGTATTGCTATTTTGTCTCCTCCAGTTATTCCTCTCTCTCTCTCTCTCTCTCTCTCTCTCTCTCTCTCTCTCTCTCATCTCTCTCTCTCTCTCTCTCTCGCTCTCCTCTCCTCTCTTCTTCCCTCTCTGCTCTCTCCCGCCTCGCAGTGCGGTCCATCGTCTCTCTCTCGCTCTGTGTCTCTCTCTTGTCTGTCTCTCTCTCTGCTCTCATCTCTCCCTCTCATCTCTCTCTGTCTCGTCTCTCTCTCTCTCTCTAGTCGTTCTCTCTCTTCTCTCTCACTCTCTCTCGTCTCTCTCTGTGTCTCTTCTCTCTCTATGTCTCTCTATGTCTATCTATGTCTGTGCTCTGTGTCTCTGTCGTTCTCATGCATCTCTCTCTCACCTCTCTCTCTTTCTCCCCCCTCTCGCTTCTCTCGTCTCTCTCATCTCTCTCTCTCGTCTCTCTCCTTCTCTCCCTCTCCTCCTCTTCATCTCTCCTCTCCCTCCTCCTCTTCTCTCTCTCTCTCCTTACCGTCTCAGAATAAATGGTTTGAAATGAGGACCCTCAACTGCCACAAGTAACCAGTCACCTATAGTATTGAAATGTTTCCTTTCTTTTGCAAACGTTATTAAAAACTAACCAACCGCTCTAAGCTGAAGATTTACGTAATGTGTGTGTGTGTGTGTTGTGTGGCGTGTGATGTGCTTTTGCGTTGTGCTGTGTGCGTGTGTGCGTGTGGCGTTTGCGTGCGTGTGCGTTGCGTGTGCGCGCGTGCGTGCGGTGCGTGGCGTAGGTGTGCTTGCGTCGTACGTGTGTGCGTGTGTGTATGTATTGTGTGTGTGTGTGTTGTGTGTGTGTGTGGTGTGTTTGTGTGTGTGTGTACGTCTGTGTGTTGCACGTGCGTTTGCTTGTGTATTTGTGTGTATATTTTAGAGTGGCACGTGGTAACGCGTTCGCTTCGTGTCAAGTAACCCGAGTCGACCTGGCTACATGGATTGTCATATCACTTTGCACTACCTTACGGTCTGAATGGTGGCGTCTTTTCGGATGGAGACTTAACCGATGTCCCGGTGGTCTGCACGTGCACGTACACCCGTTAAACCCGTGGCACGACCACTTGGCATTTGGTCAAATTTGCACACACCCTTCCTTCCTCAATCAATCACACACACACAAATCGCTGCAAAACAATAAAAATGGTGGCGCTGCCCTCTAGGCTGCGACCCCCTCTCCCGTGGGAGCAAGCCGATTCTTCACAGAGATGCCTCTGTGACTATAAAGTACTATTATAATATATTGTGTCTTTTGTCCGCGTGTTTGTGCGTGCAAGCTTTTCGGCGCGCCCGTGCGCGCGCGCGTGTTGTGGGTCGGCTGTTAGGTGTTGCTGCATACAGATCGATAACAAGAATGAGAGAGAGCTTCGCAATGCCCAATTTGGTTGAAAGAATTAGGTTGTAGCTCGCTACCATACATAATGTTAAAGACCCAGTGCGCAAACGTTAAGTCTTGTTTTTTTCTGGGGTGGCTGAGACCCAATACAATTTCCCCAGCTTCAAATGAGGCCTGCTCTTTAAACTGTTGTGTCGGTTCGAATTTGTCCATTTATAAGGAAGTCAGACTTCGTCAAACAAGATTTTATTTCAGTTCGCGAGAACACGTGAAACCCGTGCTTTTGCGACGTGATCTTGTGATGATGATGATTCACATCGTGAAAAAACCCCATATTCTCGACTAACTTTTTTTTGTAATGCTTTCGTTCTCGTCTATGTTACTATATTTTAAACCCTTTTCGCCGCTGCCTTTCTGCCCAAAAACACCCACTAAAATACCGGAAAGACACAAATCTGCATTCTTCAATTCCTCTAAGACGTTGCCTCCCAAAATACGAGCTATATCTTCATAAGCAATGCCCTGATGTTATAATTTTTAGTGACATGGTGTCAACCGTGTGCTGCACACAACCGCGCGACATTGCGGAAAGGGTTAACCGAGTGGGTTAGAAGCGGCTCGTGTGCCGCAGGTATAACACATTCGAGTCTAATGGAAAGAAAGGCAATAGTTCTTTATCGCGTAACTTGCCGACGCAAAGCGTTTGAACCGCCTTATGCTCTCGTTTGTAGACCCCCTGCTTTCAAACTAGCGCACACTCTCACCAGTCGCGCGCGGTACGTACCCAAGCACGTGCTTAAAATCATAAAGGTACTTGCCGGCATGCGTAGCCTACACGCACATACATACAAGCATAGACTTGTGCCACATAACACACAGACATACGCTCACACTCGCGCGCATTACACAACATCACACACACACACCGCGTGCGCGCGCACATCAGTTTACAACACATAATATGCAGTACACATCACATGCGCCTACGCACAACTGCGCCGTTCCGCTCGCCTCTCTCTCTCCTCTCTCTCGCTTCTCCTCTCTCTCTCTCTCTCTCTCTTCCTGCCTCCTCGTCTCTCATCTCTTCTCCTCTCTCTTCTCTCTCTCTACTCTTCTCTCCCCTCTCCCTCTCGTCTCCCTCACATGCACTCTTGTATTACAATTTCCTTCTTTTAGTTTCATAGCTTATCTTTACCGCCTTGTACCGAAGTCTTCAACCGCATCTGTCTTAAGTTTCTTCAGAAAAAAAAATATTACATCCCATGTTTTGTTTAAAGCAATCCAGTCAAAGGGACCGAGTAAATACACCTGCAAATGTCCACTAAGTATGGAAAGCTACATAAAAACTCCTTAAAAATCGTACAGATAATGCTTTATAACATACCGCAACACTTATTTTCTTTTCCACTGTGCATATTATAAAACAGCCTTCAACGAAGAACAATTTCTAAGTACATATTCAATTTCGGTTTGTCCCCCTAAATATTTGATATAGGAAGCCAAGAAATTACGTAAACACACAATTAACAAAAAACAAACGCCATCATTTATGCACATTTCCAGTGTATCCACACAAGACTTCATACTGCCTTGCTTCATCTCCAAAATGTAAAGTGACGCCTCGCGTGACAATTTCGTTTCGGCGAATAGTTTATAATGTGTATCTTTTACCATCATCTAATTAAACTGCCTCTAGCCTAGACCTAGCCCTAATCCTATCCCTAACCCTAACCAAACTTAACCGTCAAATACCACACAACAATAAACTGTACTAAATATTGGTGTTCCCGTTTGGAGATGACGCAAGTGCAGTCTGAACGCCTAGTGTATCCACACTTTTCTTCAGGCATGTTGCGACAACAAGATCCATGATAGTCTCTGACTTTCACCATTTAAAGAGCCCCCACGTCACGTGTCACATTCCCGCTTATGCTGGAATATTTCTTAATCATGGTTTTCACTTTTTTCCCTCTTATAGCATAAGAATCTTAAGAAATTTCAAGGCTAAGAGTTGAAACCCATGTGTTGCACGTGACGTGGTTGGGTCTTTAATTTAGAACAAGGGCATTATTGGAGAGCTGTGCAGTCTAAGCTGTGGTGATTTTTAATTTATCACTATCTGACAGACAACAAATAAACCACTACAAACGCGCCGATAACAGATAAAGAAGCAAACCGCAGGACGCGTCCTGATTATAATTCTTCTTGCTTATATTGGATTGTGAGAAATTGTGTGTTTTTGGTTTATGTTTTTTTCCTTCTCAGGGGAAGCCATGGCCTCACTACAGCAAGACCTCAACGCGCTTGAGGAATGTAGAAGGAAATGGGACATGCAGTTTCACCCCTGGGAAATGCCAAACTCTGCCAGTCACACGCAGCAGGAAGCCTCACGAACCATCTTTACCAACTACATGGCAATATCCTGGATACAGTACAAACTGCAAAATATCTGAGGTTCACCCTGCAGGGGTGCACGGAACCGGTGTGACGTCCACGTGAATACCATCACAGCGAATGCCAGTCAGACTCGTGGCTTCTTTCAAGAAACCTCAAATATCCTCCACTGAGTTGAGGAGAAGGCATACATACCTTTGTAACGGTCTTCCTTGAATACACATGCTCCGGGTCCCTGGGAACCGCCTCCACTCAAAATAGGTATTAGACAGGTGGAATCGTCCACGCAAGGGCTGCCTGATATCGTTTTGGAATCGTACCATAGCACTAGCCAGCGTCACCGGACATGCTCCAGGAGACTGGGATGGAAACTCGCTGCAGCAACGCCGAACAGTACCACCAACTCACCATGCCTCTTCAAAATACTCAATGGCATGGTGAGATGTTGACAGGAGCATGGTCATACCCAGCCAGAGCGCAACGCGAGGTGTCACTCGCAGCAAGCTCCTCATCCTCAGTGTCGGACGCAGTAATCGCCAAGTTCCTTCTTTTCACCCCTGACAATCAAGGGAGTGGTGAGCGATCTCCTACATCAGCTGGAGGCCAGAACTCCGATACTTTCGCATAGCCCAGAGTCTGGAAGTACCTGAATGGACACCCGCCTGGCTGCTACCCAGCATGTCTGATAGCCTCACTCAGGGGTCATTGTGCTAGCGAACCAACTCTCTTCTCCTTTTGTTTCTTGTTTCCCCTTCCCATCCTGCTTTTGCTTTGTTGCTGAATGTGGGAGCCTGTTCCTCCCGGCTGAAGCTGGGGGGGGGGGGGGTTAATGGTATTGTGTATGTGCAAGCACTTAATCCTGTAGTGTCTTTTTACCTGGTCATCGTCTTCTGTGCTAAGGCCTAACTTTTTCAGTTCTGTCATCAGGCTTTGAGCCTTTTCTTCCGGCGTAAGTGGTAGAATCTCCCGGTTCCGTGGCAAAATAATCGAAGTGTTGATTGTGGCCACGTACAGCGAGAAGAAACGAGGAGGAAGAAGAAGAAGAAGATAAGAAAAGAAGAAGAAGAATAAGAAGAAGAAGAAGAATAAGAGAATAAGAAACAAAAACCTAACTCATCTGCAGAACATTTCTGAACCAAAAGCCACAGACCCTCCCATAGAGTGCCTTATTTTTATGTCAGATGCCCTCATGCCATGTTTTTCGACGTCTGCATCGGGGCTCAGGTCGAATGTCAATTATTCGCGAATTAATTCAACAGCCACACGTGTGGGGTGAATGAAAACAATCGAGTACCGAAATGATTTCTGTCTCCACATCAAAAGTCTCGAGGTAAAAAAAAAAGTAGAGGGAAATACGCTGCAGTGCGTTCCGTGAGAGAGATAATGCGTTTGGTTTTCCTTCTCCGCACTTTCTCCTCCTCCTCCTCCATCCTCCTCCCCCCATTCTTCTTCTTCTTCTTCGTTCTTCTTCTTCTTCTTCTTCTTCTCTCTCTCTTCTCTCTTCTGTCTTCCTTCTTCCTATCTTTTTTCTTCTTTCTTCTTCTTCTTCTTCTTCTTCTTCTTCTTCTTGTCTTCTTTCCGTAACTCTGAAGGGTGCTCATGGAGTGCCAACTAAATGTTGTCCCCAAGACGTGTAGAAGGGGACAAACAGGTTTAACTGTCTAAACACACAAAACCACCCAACAAGCACGCTCTACCGCAACACCAGTGATACCACTGCCACAGAGGCGGGTGGGCGCACACACGCCCACGACAGCACACACACATACACACTCCGCACGACGCACACGCGCGCACGGACGCGCACACACAACACCGCACTCACGCACGAACGCACGACTCACACACACACACACCACACACACATCACACATGTCACACACACACACACACACCACACACACAACACACACACACAACACACACACACACACCACACACAACAGTGTGTTTATTTATATTTGAAATAAAGCAAGAGGAAAAGCTTAAACTTCCTTAAATCGTTAGTAACCATTCTTGGGGCAAGATACCAACACATTAGCATTTTACATCCGCCTTGTACGCGCAGACTATCATATTGCTCAAGCAAGTATTTTTATGCACTCAATATCTTTTAAATAAAACTTCAGAGTACTTGACTGCAAAAGCTTACAAAATTGCTATTGGAGTTTTCCCACACATACATCTAACTTAGGAAACATATAGCGAAGTGGGAGTTTTGACCTCTCACAGACTCCGAAAAGCTTATGTTTTCAAATTTGGTTTTGAAAAGTTTTTCTCAAAATCGTTTTTGCTCAAGAAGAGTTATGATTAAAATTCTGAAAAGGATTTGGGAAACTGCTGACGAATGAATATTATATTCCCAAAAATCTATTTATTCGTTTTCTCTCCTAATCCTTCTAACAGATATACACAACTAGATAAAAGTACATCACTAAAAAAAAACCCACATTTTCTCCCATTCCAAAAATGGGAGGCAATCTAAAGCTGTCTTGGAATCATTGATGTCTCATTTATATCTACAAAGGGGGTGCTCGGCCAATAAGTGTTTATGTGAACGTCTGTGTACCACGCACGTTAGATAATACGATGACGAATAGCAAACATTTAAAAATAATCACAAGATGGATGTCAGTTTTAGAAAGTAATAACTCGGGAAGCAGCTTTCATTATTCTAGCATTAAAGTAGTAGAAATCAGTTGTTCTTATCCTTTTGGTAAAAACGGTTGTCTTATTTATGCTGCTGATTATTTGCTAATTCTTTATGTCCGTTGATAATTTCCTTTTAAGTGTTTCCTACACTAAGATAACAGACACATCTTATATGTGTTGATTCGAAAGCAGCAATGTATGCTATTATGTCTCCCATTCATGTATCCGACTTGACTGATAATTGAAATTAAACTGCTAATACAACTTCTTTCCCCTGTGAAGGCCTCACATTACTTTTGTTGGGTGCCGGTGTCTACATTGTGAAATTATCAGGAATGAACGGGTATACCAGCAGCAAAAAATGCAGCTCAAAATAGTGACGACGCAGTATCAATCAATGTTCCTGTTAAAGAGTCTGACAGAATGTTTCCAATTATAAACAAGTAACTTCTCATGAAATGTCAAACTGTGAATTGATGAACTCAGCGTTCAATATTATAATAAGTCTGTATTAAATCTAATGTTAGAGACAATGAAAAAATATTCACACAAAACGTGTTACTTTCTCGTCCAGGGAGATTGGGAAATCTAATCTATAGACATACGTTTGATTCATTCAAACAAATACTGTATAATGTTAAAATGCATGTGTGTGAATCATTGATTTGTCAGTCATTTACATATCATTGTCGCATTAGCAAAGAGAACATTTTTCAAGACATTCGGTACTTGATGGTTTTATTGATGGATCGACGCCATTGTCTCTACCCAGTATTCTAACAATTATTCTGTTCTTGATTCAGGTTTGTAAATGTTTTTATTAAGTAGTTCACCTTAGTATTTATCTTTAAACATTTTCATTTTTAGAGTTTTTATATCTTTTAAATGTACATTTTCTTTTTTTAATGGGGTGGGGGGTGGTGGTGTTATTATTAGGGTCTGCATCACATATCATTTCGCTTACTTTTAATGACTTGACAGCCACATTAATTTTTAAAGACACACCCACTCACACTCACCACACCAACATCAAGCTACAATATATGTGGTCTGAATCACTTTAGTGAAGGACGTTAAACTGAAGAACAACACCACACACACATCACACACACGACACACACACACGCACACACACACGACAACAGCACACAGCACACACACACACTACACACACACAACACACAAACGGGTCACACTTGTCTAATGAGAAACCAGAGAAAAAAGAATGTACAGAACTAATCACGGGTCAATCCAAGTGCCTAACCGATTATTTGGATACACAATTTGGTATTGTGTTTGGCTTTTTCATACGTTCTAGAACACTATTACATCCTTTAAAAAGCATTTAAAGTAACAACCTTCGCAACGACTCAGAAACAACAACAAGCTGTCAGTAGTGTGCATTTCAGTTGTTTTATTTTTAATGGCTGCTGCTCCTGATTGCTTGCTTGCTGTTGCTTGATTAATTGATATGATTGATCGATGTTGTGATTGTGCTGTTTTCTACCGAAGTTAATTGAAAGCGTGTTTACGTGCTTTTTCATGTGTCTGGCATTTTTATAATCCTACATAATATATGTGTATATTTGAAAGCTTAAAGAGTTTGTTCCTCTTAGTCTCGGGGTGTCTGATTATCTAAATAAATAAATATTGAGTTGCGTGCAAGTAGTTAACAGTGGGTTCACCAGTAAGCCTGCATGATATTTTTCTCTCTCCTCCTTTACTTTCTGTATTCCCGGCCATGTATGAGTCATAATGGGAGCGTAAATCGTGTCCTGGTTTCAGTTTGCTATGTGTCTCATCCCCGCTGCGCACAGCTGACACATTCGATTTCGGAGGAGCTCAAAGGAAAAAAAAATATTTGGAAGATTAAAAAACACAACAACAACAAAAGGACCATTAAGTCAGGGAAAATAGGAGGTGATAGAAAGGAAAGGACACAGTCACAGAACTTCCAGAAGGTGGAATATTTGCCAACCCACAAATCATCCCTCCCCCCCCCCCCCCACCCCCTGGTATCTCCACGGGGGATTCTACTGTCTAAAATGAATCGGGAGATTTACGAAAGCGCGTATTCGCATATCAGAAGCGCGGAAATGTTTTTACGAAAGCGCGTCAAATCGGTCCACTCTCTATCGTAGCGCATGGCGGATGTTTTTTAAGATAACAATTATTTTAAGCACCAGATTTCAAACCCCCATCCCACAATTATCCCACCGTCGCCGTGCGATTTGTGAGAGGGGTGACAGGGGTTCTTAACATCACGCACAAACAAAAATGGAAAGGAAAGAAAAAGAGGGAGAAATGTCAGTCCCATGCCAAGTGAGTTTTAGTTTATTCTCCCAGGAGAGGCCTTCATTCCATCTTTTACATTCAAATTATCATCATCTTCTCGTGGCTGAGGTTCACTCTGTCCAGAGAGACCAGAGAGAGACGACACTCCAAGGGGGGACTTGAGAAGATGGAGGCTGATGAGACGAGGAGATCTCCGAGAGAGACGCAGAGAGAATGAGAGAGAGCGGGGGGCGTGGAGCAGTAGACAGAGAGACAGAGACATAGATTCAGATATAGAGACACAGACCGCAGACAGATAGAGGAGAATGTTTTTGTAGCAGATTTACATACAGAGAACAAAGACTAATGAGACCTTCTTGAGAGAGAGACTCTGTGGCTCGTCTTCTCAGCTCTAGGCGGCGGGGGGGCGACGGCCGGCGGTCTCTCTCCGACAAGACGAGAGGAAGAGAACTATCTCTCTCTCCGTATCCTCGAGACTCCGACTCTCGAGAGAGAGAGACACATATATAGGGACACCCATGGCCATGTCAGATAGAGCAGATGAGTGAAACACTCTGACAATACAAGGCATATACACATCAGACTGCATGCCGGGGTCTGAGAACGCGCACGTAGACGACGAGTACTCGTCCGAGACCGGAGACGAGCACACCCACGAGCCGACCCGTTCTTCCCCGCACTCTCTCTTCCTCTCCCTCTCGCTCTCTCCCTCTTCTCACTCTCTCTCGATCTCCCTCTCATTCGATCATTGAGAGCATCTCTCCTCGATCCCGCCTTTCTATCTCCTCTCTTGAGACGTGTGTGAGGTGATCTGAGAGAGGGGGCCGGGGGTTCAGACCGGCTACGTAACTCGAGAATAAGCAGTAGACGTAGATCTGTACGTACAGATGACTGACACTGACTGACGAACCGTACTGCACCGAGACAGACTATACTGTAGCAGCAGAACCCTCCACGTACATAGTAGAGCGAGAGTTCGAAACTCATATGAACGTATTAATACCAATAATAAGATGACACATGCAATGGCAGACGAGAAGAGTTCGGACAGTGAGTGGAGAGACGAGAGAGATTTGACAGAGATGTTGACGAGAGAGACGCCAAGAGGCTGTTGGTAGAGACGACGACGTCAGAGATTGACTTAGGAGAGATTAGAGAAGGTCCTTCATTCTTCTCCTTATGGAGAAAAGAGAAGAGTCCCCTCTTAGAGAGGAGAGCGAGAGTTTTAGGGGGGGGATGAGAAAGACTCACAGAGAGGAGAGAGAGAGAGAGAGGGGGCTCGGACCTGGAGAGACAACGAGAAAGAGAGAGAGAGAGAGAGAGAGAGAGGGGGGGGATGGAGAAAGAGAGAGAGGAGAGAGGAGAGAGAGAGAGAGAGAGAGAGGCGGGGGGGGGAGAGAGAGAGAGAGATGAGAGAGACGGACCTCTCTACTCGGAGACGAGACGAGGGCCGGGGGGCGGATTGCAGGGGAAGAAATGATCTCTGACTCATCCTGAGATCCGAGATACTCGATTTTCAGATAGTATGAGCTAGTGCAAAAGACACAGGATGCGGGGGGCCTGGAGAGCAGATTAACAGCACCCCTCCGAGAGAGACAGACGATTCTTCTTTTTTTCTCTCCCTCTCTCCGTAGGTCTCCCGTCCTTCCCTATCTCCAATCTCTCCCTCTTCTTCTGCCTCTCTCTCTCTCTATCTCTCTCTTTTTTTTTTCTCTCTCTCTCTCTGTGTCTCTCATCTCTCTCTCTCTCTCGCTCTCTCTCTCTCTGTCTGTTTGTCTGTCTGTCTCTCTCTCTGCCTCTCCTCCTCTCTCTCTCTCTCTCATCGTCGGTCTCTCCGCTCTCTCTCTCTCCTCCTCTCTTCTCTCTCTCTCTCCTCCGCCACACATCTCTCTTCCGCTCTTTTCTCTCTTTTGGTTTAAAAACAACCTTTTATTAATTTCACTCGTCAAAAAATAGTCTCGTTTTAAAGTTTGATCTAATTCTCTGTTTGCTAACACGTGTTCATTATGTCTGTATATCCGTGTCTTTAACCTGTCTGTCTGGTCTCTGTCTCTGTGTGTCTTTCTGTGTCTGTCTCTCTGTCTCTGTGTGTCTTGTCTGTGTCTGTCTCTGTGTGTGTTTGTGTATCTGTCTGTGTGTCGCTGTGTGTATGGTCCCTGTCTCTGTCCTCTTGTCTCGGTTTCTCTGTCTCTGTCTGTCTGTCTGTCTCATTCTCTCTCTCTCTCTCGTCTCTCAGATCTCTCGTCATCTCTCGTCTCTCTCTTCTCTCTCAATCTCTCTCTCTCTCTGTCTTTATATGTCTCTCGCTCTCTCTCTGTGTCTCTCCCTGTCCCCACATGGCATGGGCAGATGGCCTGGTCATTAATCAGTAGTTCATCGTTGTTGCTCTCTCTCTCTCTCTGGGAACGGGAAGGGACCCAAATATATGTGAAAGCTCGGAGTGACTTGGAGAGGGTGGGGGTTTGGGGTAGGGTAGGGGTGAACAATTGAGTGCGATAATAGAAATGGTGGGAAAGAGGGCAGTTCTTAATGTTTTGATTGTCGCTTGTATCGACCCTAACTATGTTCTTTTTTGTTCTTTTTTCCGAAGCATGATTTGTCATTCATTTTTCCTTAGTTTTGTTTCCATTTTTCATGCATGCAAATGTGGTGTGGTTTTTCTATTTATTGTATTGTGCTTGTACGAGACCACGCTGTTAATTTCACTTAACGTGATAATAAAGTATTTTTGACTTTGACTTTGACTTTAACTCCTTCTCTCTCTATCTCTGACACAGCAAAACATGTGCAGTTTATTTTCACACATTCAGCCAAAATAAACATTACGCTTTCGAATTTCATCCATTTCAAACTTGAAAACGTGGGCTCAGAATAGCCGAGTACTGTTATGCTAACCCGTTCTTTTCTTCCAACTCTAGGCCTTATCACCCCTTTCACACCCCTCTTCTTTTGCCAAACTACATTTTCCTCACAACCAAATACATTCCATTTCTTTGGTATATTTTGGACTAGGCGTTCAAGACTGCACTTGTTTCATCTCCCAACGGGTTGTCTGTGTGGGTGTGTGTGTGTGTGTGTGTGTTTGTGTGTGTGTTGTGTGTGTGTGTGTGTGTGTGGTGTGTGATGTGTGTGATGTGTGTGTGGTGTGTGTGTGTGTGTGTGTGTGTGTGGGTGTGTGTGTGTGTGTGTTGTGTGTGTTGGTGTGTGTGGTGTGTGTGTGTGTGTGTGTGTGTAGTGTGGTGTGTGTGTGTGTGTGTGTGTGGTGGTAGTGTGTGTGTTGTGTGGTGTGTGTGTGTAGGTGTGTGTTGTGTGGTGTTGTGTGTGTGTGGTGTGTTGCTGTGTGTGTGTGTGTGTGTGTGTGTGTGTGTGTGTGTGTGTTGTGGTTGTGTGTGTGTGTGTGTGTCTGTCGTGTGTGTTTGTGTGTGTGTTGTGTGAACGTGTGGTGTGTGGTTGTGTTTTGTGTGTGTGTGTGTGTGTGTTTGTGTGTGTGTGTGTGTGTGTGTGTGTGTGTGTGTGGTGTGTGTGTTGGTGTGTGGGTGTGTAGTGTGTGTGTGTTTGTAGGTTTAAGGTTAGGTTTTAGGTTAGGTTTGGGATAGGGTTAGCGTTAGTGCGTGTGTGTGTGTGCGTGTGCGTGTGTCTATGTGTGTGTGCTTGTGTGCGTGCGCGCGTGCGTGCGTGCGTGCGTGCGTGCGTGTGTGTGTGTTGTGTGTGTGTGGTGTGTGTGTGTGTGTGCGACGTGCTTTGTGTGTTTGTGTGTTTCTTTGTGAGTGTGTTTGTGTGTTTATTTGTGAGTGTGAGTCCGTGGATGTTGTATGTACAAAACCAAACCACCCTTACACTGACATCACACGCTGCTTCGTATTTATTGTATGCCAGTGAGGGCCCCTTTCATTGACTCATAAAGATGTCGGTTGTTTAGTGAAATGCTCTAGGGCTAGGTTGTTTCCCTTTGTCCTCAATCTGGTGCGTGGTTTATTTTGGTTTCTTGTACCTGAAGACAGAGAGAGAGAGAGAGCGAGAGAGAGAGGGGGGGAGAGATAGAGAAAGAGAGAGAGAGAGAGGGAGAGAGAGGGGGAGAGAGAGGGAGAGACGAGAGAGAGAGAGGAGAGAGAGAGACGAGAGAGAGAGAGAGAGAAGAGAGAGAGAGAGAGAGAATGCAGAGAGAACAGATACAGAGAGTGAGAGACAGAAGGAGACAGAGACGGAGACAGGGAGAGTACAGAGAGATGGAGAGGGTGCGAGAGAAGAGGGCGATAGAACATGTGGGAGTAAAGGTGG
>CM065699.1:13371911-13381911 GCA_017654935.2 Phymorhynchus buccinoides
TACATTATATTATATTATATTATATTATATTACATTGATTTGTGCAGTGAACTTTAATTGCCTGTTTCAAGACTCGCGAGTGACGCTTTTCCTTCCCCGTGTGTTGTGAGTGACGCTTTCATTGGCTTCCTTTGTCGGGAAGAAACAATAGTGACCCAGTGTTGTTGCGCTAAACACGCACATTCCCATTTTTTTTTCTTTTCTCCCCCCACCCTCCCTTCAGCGAATCCAGCATGGCTGTGGAGACCCACCAAGCATAGTGGTTTAGTGATCTCCTACATTAATAGCGCTTGGTAACGTGGCTAGTCCTTTTATATTGAGGATTCACTTTGTGACAATACCAGTTTTGTGTCAGGATTGCCCTTTTTTGATTTTGAGATTTCTTCTTTTTTTATTTTATTTTATTTTATTTTTATTTTTATTTTTACTTTTCGTTACCAACACATTTATTGTTGTTTTTCTCGTTATTGATTGCATGTTCTGTAACTTTGTATTATTAAAATGTACACCCGTAGTAATGACAATCGAATCACAGGGACTCAAATTAGTCACTTAAATGTTTATCATTTGTACAATAAGCTTGCTGACATCTCTTTGCTACTCAATGAACCCCCAAACACCCACATTCTCGGACTCACAGAAACACGCCTGCACTCAGGCATATCTGATGAACTCTTTCACATCCCCCACTACACCATTCTCCGCCGTGATGCCCAACGCAAAGGTGAAACCGGCATAGCTACATACATACATGACAGTCTAGCTAATTTTACTAAAAGGAGAGCAGATCTAGAATCGTTTACAGAATGTATTTGGCTAGAGGTTAAATATTCAAGATCCCCATCTTTTTTTAATTGGTTTTGTTTACAGGAATCCCTCCGCAACGTTCATCTGGCTAGACGATTTTGTTGCCATGATGGACAAGGTGACCCGCCTCAATAATAATGTTATTCTGCTTGGGGATTTCAATTTCGACCTCATGAAATCACAGCCATCATGGCAATCCACCACTTCTTTATTTGGTTTGCACCAACTTGTAACCTCCCCCACCCGAATCACCCCCACCTCCTCCACCCTCCTTGACCATATTCTTACAAATAATACACGCTTGGTATCAAACGTTAGAACTTTAAATAAAAGTATTAGCGACCATTTCCCCATTTGTTGCACTTATCTATTCAAGCCTCCAAAACAGCAAAATAAGGGACACACTACTATTCATTACAGATCGTTTAAACATTTTAGTCAAAATGACTACTTTTACGACCTTAATGTAGCTAATTTTAATGACATTTTTAATTATACTGACCCTGAGAGTGCTCTAGATGCCTTTTATAATACGCTTCTCCCAATAGTGAACAAGCACGCACCGCTTCGCAGGAAAAGAGTCAAACAACCTTCTCTCCCTGGTTGGCTCACACCTGACATACAGGGGTCTATGAAAGAGAGAGATATACTAAAGAAGGAGAGAGATCAGTTACAAAAACAAACATTACCTAAAAAGAACGCAGATAATGCGCAACTCTCCGATTCTGCCAAAGAGAAACACAAGCTTGACAGAGAAAAGAAGGAGACTGAATACAAGAAACAACGCAATAAAGTAGTTGATCTTATTGAAGAGTCAAAGCGAAACTACTTTAATAAAATGTTAGCCACAAACAAAGATACGGCTTCATTATGGCGAGCAATAAATACTTTCAGTAACAAGAATTGCACTAAACAAAATCACAGCTACACCTGGTCTCCTAACTCATTCAACGAGCACTTCCTCAACTTAGCAAGTTCAACAATGCAGTCTGACACCTTATGCCCTAATAAATACACGGTCCCCTCATTGCTCCAAACCTTTTGCGAGGAGAGAACAAACCAACACTCCTCCTTTCAGATACCTTTACTAGCAGTTCATGAAGTAGGAGCTCTTATTACTAGTTTAAAGAATAAAAAATCAATGGGACCTGACACGTTAAACGCCTCTCTTTTAAAACTTTCTCTTCCATACATTGTCGAACCCCTTACATATATATATAATTTGTGCATAGACCTAAGAACAATACCCTCTGCCCTAAAAACAGCTAAAGTTATCCCAATACCCAAAACAAACGATAATTCTGACCTAAGCAACTTTAGACCTATCTCACTTCTGTCAGTGCTATCAAAACCCCTAGAAAAGCACGTCCACAGTCACCTATCTAAATATCTAGAAAACTTCAACCTCCTTCATCCCCTTCAGTCTGGCTTTCGTAATCACCATTCTTGTCACACAGCTCTTGTCCGTTTGTGTGATTCTTGGCTCTCAGCAATAAACAAACATCAGTTAACTGGTTCCGTCTTTCTTGATCTAAGAAAAGCCTTCGACCTTGTCGACCACACAATACTTATCAACAAATTATCACACTATCTCAGAAACCAGCACTCCCTAACATTCCTTTCATCATATCTGGATAATAGAACGCAATACGTTTTTTGTAATGGCGAGTCCTCTTCTACAGGCAAGGTGAAATGTGGTGTACCCCAGGGATCTGTCCTCGGTCCATTACTGTTCTGTATTTTCATTAACGATCTTCCATTGTCTATATCCAACCCAAATGTTTCATGCGATCTTTTTGCAGATGACTCCTCCCTGCATTCCAGTTCGGAAGATGTAACTGACATCCAAAACTCTCTTCAATCAGGCTTACATGATGTATCTAAATGGTGCAAGGATAATTCTATGTTAATTCATCCCAAGAAAACAAAGTGCATGGTTGTAACCTCCCGTCAAAAGCATCAACTAACACGCCATTCCCTTAACCTAACTATTGATGGCAACGATATCGAACAAGTCCATGAACATCGAGTTCTAGGCGTCATACTTGATGACAAACTCAACTGGCAATCACATATAAATCACGTTAGAAATAAACTAGCACGCAACCTATTCCTTCTCAAACGACTTCAATCCTACCTAGACCTAGACGCACGTAAAATGTTCTTCTATGGCCACTGCCTCTCGCACATCAACTATGCATCCACTCTATGGTCCTATGCTGCTAAACAAAACACCTTAAAAAAACTAGCATCGCTCCACAGAAGAGCGATCAACTTAATCCTGCCAGATCCATCTCTGTCAACTTCAGAAAAGTTTCATAATCTTGAAATTTTGCCACTTGAACACCAGTTACAGTACAACACAGCTGTCCTAATGTATAAAGTCCACAGTAACTTGACACCCCAGTACCTAGAAAATCTCTTAACTCCTTCCACATGTAGTTATCGTTCTGATAAATATGTTCTTCCACGCACCCGCATTGACCTTTACAAAACAAGCTTTTCCTTTTCAGGGCCATATGCTTGGAACTCACTGCCTTCAGATGTAAAGGCATTTTCGTCAGTATCAAATTTCAAATCTAACTTACGGGGGCATCTCCTTAATCCCATCCATTAAAACTTTACTATCACTTAATGCACCACACACGAGCCATTTTTGTCTGTTTAGACTAATGCTGTCATTTTGTTTCTCTGATTATGTTTGCTTGGTGTTTTTGTTTTCTTTTTTTGTTTGACATTAGGCTACTTGTGTCATTATGCTTTTATGATTACTTTTACTTTTTATTTGATTTACATTAGCCTACTTGTGTTATTATGATGCTATGATTATTATTATTATTATTATTATTATTATTATTATTATTATTAGTAGTAGTAGTAGTAGTAGTAGTAGTAGTAGTAGATGAAGTAAATTGCGGTGGAAGTCATTTTTTTATTTTTTTCTTCATTTATGTTTCGTTTGGTCGGTTGGTTTCTGTTTTGCTTGTTCTTATTACTGATGGTGATGTTCTGCGTACCGTGTTATTGTTACATTACTGTGGCACTCTAGTTGTAATAGTAGTGGTAGTGGTAGTAGTAGTGATGGTGATGGAGGTAGTGATAGTAATTGTAGTAGTAGTAGTAGTAGTAGTAGTAGTAGTAGTAGTAGTAGTAGTAGTAGTAGTAGTAGATGATGAAGTAAGTTGTGGTGGAAGTCATTTTTTTTTTTTTTTTTTTTTTTTTTTTTTTTTTTTCTTCTCTTCATTTATGTTTTGTTTGGCCGGTTGGTTTCTGTTTTGCTTGTTCTTATTACTGATGGTGATGTTCTGCGTACCGTGTTATTGTTACATTACTGTGGCACTCTAGTAGTAATAGTAGTGGTAGTGGTAGTAGTAGTGATGGTGATGGAGGTAGTAATAGTAATTGTAATAGTAATTGTAGTAGTAGTAGTAGTAGTAGTAGTAGTAGTAGTAGTAGTAGTAGTAGTAGTAGTAGTAGTAGTAGTAGTAGTAGTGGTGTGGTGATGGTGGTGGTGATGGTGGAAGTAATAGTAATAGTTGGTGAAGACGGGGTAGAGGGTCCATGGGCGGGTGGAGGGCCCGTGCCGGTTGTCTCATGGAGTGGGGCGGGTTTCGGTCGGGTTTGTCCATGAGACGAATGCTAAACATTTACACTTGTCTCATGGGCAGAATGTGACCGAGATTTGCTTTGTTTTGTGGCATAGTTGGAGTGGGCTTCTTACCCGCCCATGGGCTTTTTGCTCCGTCTAACACTAGTAGTAGTAATTGTAGTAGAAGAAGTATATTGTAGTAATAGAGGTGTTTTTAATCTATTACTTTGTTTAACTGGTTGGTTAGTTTTCTATTTTATTTGTTTTTATTGCTTATGTTGATGCTCTGCCTGCCATGTCGTTGCTATATTACTGTTTGTTGTTATTTTTTGTTGGCGATGTTCCTGTGTCTCAGTGTTCATTTATAGTATTAGTTATGTATTGCATGCTTAAAACCAAGGACAGAATGGAAGACTAGGCCCAGCCTAAATTCTTTTCCTTGTAAAATAAAGTTTCTGAGTTCTGAGTTCTGAGTTTTCTCTCTCTCTCTCTCTCTCTCTCTCTCTCTCTCTCTCTCTCTCTCTCTCCTCTCTCTCTCTCTCTCTCTCTCTCTCTCTCTCTCGATCTCTCTCTCTCTCTCTCTCTCCCCCACCCCCAATTAATCATGTATATAATGTGTTGACTTTCAAGCCTATATTTTGTGAACGTGATGATTTAGTTTTGCATGTTTGTTTATTATCTGTATATATATGGGTTTTTTTCTTTTTTTTCAATTGTGAATGTATTACGTTTTTTGTCCCCCCCCCCCCCTCCCCCCCCCCCTGAAAGGGGCTGCTGGCCTTATTCAGTAAACTTCCATTTCTGACTTCCGGCTTCTCTCTTTCTCCCACTCTTTCTCCTCCTCTCTCTCTCTCTTCTCTCTCTCTCCCTCTCCCTCTCTCTCTCTCTCGTCTCTCTCTCTCTCTCTCTTCTCTCTCTCTCTCTCTCTCTCTCTCTCTCTCTCTCTCTCTCTCTATGTGACCGTGCTAACTGCATAGATTTACGACGTTATACACGTTGGTATTTTCACCAATTTATGCGTTGTTTGTCCTCAAGTTTTACTTCTTCCGTAGAAACACAATGGAAGACACTGGAGAAGAGATGTCCGAGGTGAAGTCCGAAATAGATATCGCTGTGGAGCCAAACGTGTATGGGTGGACTGGGCTCCAGGAGCATGGTGAGTAATGTTGATTGAGAGGTACTAGTCACATTTCGTCCCGTCAAGAACAATGAGTTTTTGAACAGAAAAGAACACTGCTGCTGCTGCTGCTTCTTCTTCTTCTTTCTTCTTCTTCTTCTTCTTCTTCTTCTTCTTCTTCATCTTCTTCTTTCTTCTTCTTTACTTCTTCTTCTTCTTCTTCTTTCTTCTTCTTCTTCTTCTTCTTCTTCTTCTTCTTCCAGTAATGTCCACCTGCCCATGTATAGGCAATTATTGATATAATTATGCAGGGGTTCAAAGACGAAGATTCGCAGCACGGGATGAGACAGGATTTGAAAAATATTTTAAGTAATACAAAAGGGTTTGTTTGACGGGAAGAAATGTGAATATTGCCAGTATGCCTGCTTATGCACGTAACGTGTCAGTGGTTGGCCTGAACGGTCTAAAGTTTCCTTATGCTGAAGCCACAGGAAATGATCATTTGTAACATGTCCCGGAATTACTTGTTTGTTTTATTGTGGACTATCAAGCCTATCCCATACCCCAGACCTTCTTGTCTAGTCCGTCCTCCCCTTCTCCCTCTACTTTTATAGCGTCTTTTAATCAGAAACCGTTGTAGTTACAATAACATTCTCATCAGGTTGAAGGCGGATTCCTCCCAAAATAAGAAGATTACCGAAGGACAACGCTGATCCTCACCAAGCTTCCAAACCCACGTTTTCTGATCAGAATATTGAATATGATGCAAATGCTTCTGACGTGAAGAACGTGATTCATAAAACAGAAGTCGACGTTGAGAGTTCGGTTGGTAATCAAATATCAGAGGTTCAACTATCGTATTGCAAGACAGAAAATGAGGCTGTTATGCCAAAATATGATCAGGATTATGTTGACCTAAGTGTAATTAAATCAGAACCACCTGATGATTACCCAGATGATAACAAGTTTGTCAAAAGAGAATGTGTTGACCAGAATATGACAACTAGGGCCGGCATGTATGACCGTGATGATGAAAGAACTACATTCGATCATGAAGCAAATGGTAAGAGAAAAACCTGTCAAGCTGTTAAAACAGAACCTGATTATAAAGCGACAGAAAATAAAACATTTCACAGGGAAAACGAATGTCCCCGAAATGTGAAGTATCGCCTTTCGAAGGAGTTTGGACCCATACAACTCGATCCTTCGGATACCGTAGCTTCTGAAAGCTGTGAAACTAGGTGCATTGAACATGAGTTTCATTCTTCGTATGAAACACCACTATCTCCAAAAACTGATGTCAATCCCATTGGTTGTGTAGAAACTTCAATCTTTGTCAGCAACACCATGAAAGATAAAGCCAGTCAAAAGATTGCCTATGTCAGAACTGAAACAAATTCAACACATTCTTCCAAAGCTACTCATATTCAGACTATGTCGGTTTTACAATCTGCAAGACATGCACAGACTGCGAGAAACACTAACCAATCTCTGAGTGGCATGCTTATTGCAGACAATGAACTAGGTACATGCAACACAAGCAGTGCTGTCAATTCAGGGTCAGTGCCAGACCAGATGGTGATGTTGTCTGCCAGTGCCACCTTACCACAGACTGCCAACAAAGCGGAGGAGAGTGATGTATGTATTTTGACAACCTCGACCATAGCTGTTGCTCGTGTTGTTCTTCTACTTTTTGTTCTTGTTCGGATTGTTTTTTCTACTTTTAGTTCTTGTTCTTGTTGTTTTTCTACTTCTTGTAAAAACAGAATATGATTATATTACTGCATCGTCCCAGTACACCCATGTGTGTGTGTGTGTGTGTGTGTGTGTGTGTGTGTGTGTGTGTGTGTGTGTGTGTGTGTGTGTGTGTGTGTGTGTGTGCGTGTGCGTGTGCGTGTGCGCCCGCCCGCGCGCGTGCGTGCGTGCGTACGTGCGTGCGTGGCGCGTGCGCGCGTGCGCGCGCGTGTGTGTGTGTGTGTGTGTGTGTGTGTGTGTGTGTGTGTGTGTGTGTGTGTGCGTGCGCGTGCGTGCGTGTGCGCGCGTGTGTGTGTGTTATCATATCCGCTTGTGTTTGTATATATGTGCATGCATGTTTGCGTATATATGTGTTCATAATTATTTGATATGTAATAGTGATGATACCGAGGTTGCGACATATGGTGGTAAATGCGGAGATGATATATAGCGGGCTGTAGAATATGTAGGCATGGTGTGCCAGATAGTGCCTGCGATTGTTTTTTTAAAACAAAATGCATATGCTGTTATATCTATTTAAATGTAAGTGCTAGCGGACCTTTTGCAAGTCTGTGTTATGTAATTTATACCTATGCAGTCTGGTTTGTTTAAAAAATATAATGTGACAAGAACAGTCCATATTTCAATATCATTCCCTATCTTATAAACAAAAAGGAACGTCCTGATGGCCTAACATAGATTCGCTCATCTTGGACTGCTGGTCTCGGCCTGAACGTGCAGAGTGTGTGGCTGCGAATTGGGATTCGGAATGAGCGGCGTGTGAGCAACGCAACTGTACGTCCCAGAAGATGTGACAGCAAAACAACACACACAAAAACAACAAACTGAACATATTCCACTCGTAGTCTCTAAATATCTACACCTGATGGTTTATTTTGTCAGTGCCACTGCGTATTACTGTTAGGCACAAATACATTTTTGTGACAATGAACTCTCTAATGAATCATTCTATTCGTTATATTGCAGGCATATAGAGGACAAACACCGTCGCCTAGGATTTCACCTAGTTACAATCAGAACAAGTTGTCCAGCGACGAGAGCATGGTGCCTCCAACAGGGAAACCTTCCTTCAAAAGCAAACAAGTGGCCCACGAAACCAGCAATCGGTTTGCTTGTAACCAGTGTAGTGCAACATTTACGTATCCAAGCAAGCTGAGAGATCACCAAATAACTCACAGTGAAGAAAGACCGCATGGCTGTGACATATGTAGCAAACGATTCAAAGCTAAATGTGATTTGACAAAACATAAACTAGTCCATGCTAATGAGAGACTATATTCCTGCCCTGTGTGCAGTAAACGTTTTACACGTCGGGATGCTATGAACGTTCATCAACAAACACACAGTAATGAAAGACCATTTGCCTGTGATGTGTGTGGCAAGGGTTTCAAGCAACTGACTTATCTGACACGGCACAAACAGATTCACACCAATCAAAGATTTGTTTGTGATAAATGCCCAAAGAGTTATAGCCAAAAGCATAATTTACAAACTCACCAAAGGACTCACACTGACGCAAACTAACTGACGTATGACATATGGTTGGTTTCATTTTTAAAAGAAAGTACGTTTTCACCAGCTTGTCACTAGTGATCGCTTTTATGTTTTTTTCTATGATTATGATGTACATAGAAATCTTAAAAAATCTTCCTAGCATAAGAGGGAATATGAGACGTGACGTGTGGGGTGCTTACACACAAGATATTAAAATCCCGTGCATTTTAAACATACAGGTAAAATAAAAATAATATGCGAGAATGGGAAAGTACACAGGTTAGGTAAGTGAGATGTGTGTGTGTGTGTGTGTGTGTGTGTGTGTGTGTGTGTGTGTGTGTGTGTGTGTGTGTATGTGTGTGTGTGTGTGTGTGTGTGTGTGTGTGTGTGTGTGTGTGTGTGTGTGTGCGTGTGCGTGTGCGTGCGCGCGTGTGCGTGCGCGCACGTGTGTATGTGAGAGAGGTTGGGAAGAAAGTCTTGAGAAAACAATATTACGGGCTAAATTCAGATGGGAGGGAAATACTGGAAACGAAGTGGGAGAAAGATTAAGGAGAAAAGAGGATGAGAAAGAAGCCTTAATCGGATGGAACAAATATGATATTGCGCATGTTGGAATGTGTGCTTGTGCGTGTGTGTGCGTGCGTGCGTATGTATGTGTATGTGAGTGTGTGTATATATATATATATATATATATATATATATATGCGTATATAGAAAAGGGAACACAATTGCCAGATTACTACAACCACTCACTGAAAAAGGCAATATAAACTAAAACCTATTTGTGATGAACAAAACATGAAATAATACAATAATATAACCAACGGAAAGCCCTTTTAACTGGTTCCTGTGCTGGTTAGGTTATGATAACTAAGCTTAATCACTTAAATTATGTCATGCATTTCGAGAGTGTCTTCATATATCTTGACAGTAATCTTGGAATATTTATCTTTGCAGTCCAGTATCCTGTTCTGGAGTTTAATGGTTCACTGCTTCATTCCACCATCGGATTTATTATACAACAGTTTGCAACATGTCAGCTTCTTTTGTTTTTCATCGCGGCCTTGAATAATAACATTTATAAATGTTTTATGCATACAAATGATTTTATCAAAGGGCATTTGTATTAAATGTTTTAATTAGAATACGAGAAGAGTTTTATTTTAGCACCATGGTGTTTTATTTCAAGGGTTATATTTCAACTTTCAGGATAACAGTGCTTGTATATCGATGGCTTA
>CM065699.1:13386911-13389411 GCA_017654935.2 Phymorhynchus buccinoides
CTCAATTAAAACGAAAACTTATGGCGAGAGATCCTTTTCTTTTCAGGCCCCAGCTACTTGGAACAAACTCCCTCTGTCTCTCAGACATTCCAACTCCCTGTCAGTTTTCAAAACCAACCTGAAAACCCATCTATTATCTGAACACTACTGTCCACCATGATCGGATTGTGAGAATGAAAGCGTGTGTGGATGAGGAATGGCATGGGAAAGTTGGGAGACAGAAAGTGTGTGTGTGCATGCGCGCGCTGGTATGTGCTTATGCATGTGTGTGGGGATGTGTGTGTGTGTTTGTGTCTGTGTGTATGTATGTATGTACGAACGTACGTACGTATGTATGTATGTATGTACTGTATGTATGTGTGCATGCGCGTGTAAATGATATGCTATGTTCGTCAGTGTGTGTGCTTGTGTGCGTGCGGGCATGGGTATTGATGTGATTTGATTAAATGTATTTTTTGTAAAGCGCCATGAGCAGCTAGCCTGGAATGTGCGCTATATAAGTTTTCTTCATTATATTATTATTATTATTATTATTATTATTATTATTATTATAAGTCATGGTTTTTAGAAAGGGGGGCTTCTTAGGAAAATATGAAAAATGGTTCTATAATGGTGATAGATTAGAAGTTGTAAATGATTACTGTTATTTAGGATTCAACTTTACGACCATGATCAGTCCAAAAAGGGGTACTTTACATATTACAACTAAAGGTAAAAAAGCAATGATACAATTACACATAATTTTCAACAAATATAAAGATATGACTGTAACCGGCTTCTTTAAAATCTTTGATATAAAAATTCAACCTATACTTCTTTATGCATCTGAGATTTGGGGACTAAAAAGGTTAGAACAGATTGAAAAAGTACATCTGGCAGCTTGTAAAAGTTTTTTTGTGTTCCAATTAGAACACCTAACAAAATGGTTTACGGAGATTTAGGCAGGTACCCACTTTATATAAACTCGTATGTTGCATCCTTAAGATACTGGTTTAAATTATTACAAATGAATGTCGATATATTGCCATACAAATCATATTTAATGTTATTTGAATTAGACAGATCCGGTAAGCAATGTTGGAC
The DNA here is from genome assembly GCA_017654935.2 of Phymorhynchus buccinoides. Lineage (NCBI taxonomy): Eukaryota > Metazoa > Mollusca > Gastropoda > Neogastropoda > Raphitomidae > Phymorhynchus > Phymorhynchus buccinoides. The sequence goes on from CM065699.1 coordinate 13,387,995, forward strand.
TTCGAAGATAAGGACAGTTTTATGTGAAACAGGCTTTAATTTGATCTGGCTACAACAAGGAGTTAGTGATGTAAAATGTTTTCTACGTATATTTAAACAACGCCTCATTGATATGTTCATTCAAGAATGGTCTGGCGCCATCACAGACAGTGACAGATATGAACATTATAGAAATTGCAAGATTATATTTGAAAAATAAAGATATTTTATGGATATGAACACATACTGCTTTCGTGTAGCCATAACACAACTGCGATTAAATGCTTTACCATTAAACAACAATAACTACCGTTACAGCACAGCTGAAGAAGATAGATTTTGTCCTTCACGTAGAAATCAAATTGAAAATTAATCCCATTTCTTATTCAAATGTCCTCAGTATCAAGACCTCAGGGCTAAATTTATGAAAGACGTTGAACATCTGCCTCTTCATATCCTTATGAAAGCATCTAATGAAATTCATAGACATAAAGTTTCTCGGTATGTTTTTCATGCCATTAGTAGAAGGCAAAGAGATACACTGTAGATGTATGTCTTACTTGGAAAAAAACCCAGTGTTCTTATTTTGCATTGAATATATTATCTTTAGGCTTACATTATGCATCCATTGTTGCTACTAATAGTGATCGAATACCAAAGATGCTTGTTTGTGTATATTTACCTTTTTGGCTTGATATCTATTTTCCAATATGTAGTTTTTGTTTTCTTTTTCATATATTAACCCTTTGACTCCCCCCCCCCTTGCATTGTATTGTGGCCTATGGCCGATGTGCAATTAAAACCTTTCAGTGTTCAGTGTTCAGAGTTCTCTCTCTCTCTCTCTCTCTCTCTCTCTCTCTCTCTCTCTCTCTCTCTCTCTCTCTCTATCTCTCTCTCTCTCTCTCACCCTCTCTCTCTCTGTGACAGTGCTAACTGTATAGATTTACGACGTTATACACTTTGGTATTTTCAACAATTTCAGCGTTGTTTGACCTCAAGTTTTACTTCTTCCGTAGAAACACAATGGAGGACACTGGAGAAGAGATGTCCGAGGTGAAGATCGAAATAGATATCGCTGTGGAGCCACACGTGTATGGGTGGACTGGGCTCCAGGAGCATGGTGAGTAATGTTGATTGAGAGGTACTAGTCACATTTCTTCTCGTCAAGAACAATGATGTTTGGAACAGAAAAGAACACAACCCATTGCTTCTTCTTCTTCGTCTTCTTCTTCTTTTTCTTCTTCTTCTTCTTCTTCTTCTTCTTCTTCTTCTTCTTCTTCTTCTTCTTCTTCTTCTTCTTCTTCTTCTTCTTCTTCTTCTTCTTCTTCTTCTTCTTCTTCTTTTTCTTCCAGTAATGTCCACCTGCCCATTTATAGGCAATTATTGATATAATTATTCAGAGGTTTAAAGACGAAGATTCGCAGCACGGGATGAGACA
>CM065699.1:13399483-13404483 GCA_017654935.2 Phymorhynchus buccinoides
TTCATGTTTTGTTCATCACAAATAGGTTTTAGTTTATATTGCCTTTTTCAGTGAGTGGTTGTAGTAATCTGGCAATTGTGTTCCCTTTTCTATATACGCATATATATACACACACTCACATACACATACATACGCACGCACGCACACACACGCACACACGCACACACGCACAAGCACACATTCCAACCTGCGCAATATCATATTTGTTCCATCCGATTAAGGCTTCTTTCTCATCCTCTTTTCTCCTTAATCTTTCTCCCTCTTCGTTTCCAGTCTTTCCCTCCCATCTGAATTTAGCCCGTAATAGTATTTTATAAAGACTCTCTTCCCCACCTCTAAGCCACATACACGCGTGCGTGTGCGCACAGGCGCAAATATAACCCACACACACACCACAGTGCACGCACGCACACTCTTCTCACACACACACACACACATTAAAACATTTAATACAAATGACATACACATACACACAACATTTGTATTCATAAAACATTTACACACACACAAGGCCGCACACACACAACAGAACTGACACACACACTTGTATAATACATCCACAATGAAACAGTGCACCATTCAACTCCAGAACAGGATACTGGACTGCAAAGATAAATATTCGTGTACTCGTGTACTTTCTATCCCATTCTCGCATGATATTTTTTATTTTACCTGTATGTTTAAAATGCACGGGATTTTAATATCTTGTGTCGTAAACACCCCACACGTCACGTCTCATATTCCCTCTTATGCTAGGAAGATTTCTTAAGCTTTCTATGTACATCGTAATCATAGAAAAAAACATAAAAGCGATCACTAGTGACAAGCGGGTGAAAACGTACTTTCTTTTAAAAATGAATAACCAACCATATGTCATACGTCAGTTAGTTTGCGTCAGTGTGAGTCCTTTGGTGAGTTTGTAAATTATGCTTTTGGCTATAACTCTTTGGGCATTTATCACAAACAAATCTTTGATTGGTGTGAATCTGTTTGTGCCGTGTCAGATAAGTCAGTTGCTTGAAACCCTTGCCACACACATCACAGGCAAATGGTCTTTCATTACTGTGTGTCTGTTGATGAACTTTCATACCATCCCGACTCGTAAAACGTTTACTGCACACAGGGCAGGAAAATAGTCTATCATTAGCATGGGCTAGTCTATGTTTTGTCAAATTACGCTTAGCTTTGAATCGTTTGCTACATATGTCACAGCCATGCGGTCTTTCTTCACTGTGAGTTGTTTGGTGAACTCTCAGACTGCTTGGATACGTAAATGTTGCACTACACTGGTTACAAGCAAACCGATTGCTGGTTTTGTGGGTCACTTGTTTGCTTTTGAAGGAAGGTTTTCCTGTTGGAGGCACCATGCTCTCATCGCTGGACAACTTGTTCTGATTGTAACTAGTTGAGATCCTAGGCGACGGTGTTTGTCCTCTATATGCCTGCAATATAACGAATAGAATGATTCATTAGAGAGTTCATTGTCACAAAAATGTATTTGTGCCTAACAGTAATACGCAGTGGCACTGATAAAATAAACCATTGAGTGATGTATGTAGATATTTAGAGAATACGAGTGGAATACGTTCAGTTTGTTTTTTTGTGTGTGTTGTTTTGCTGTCCCATCTTTTGGGCCGTACAGTGGCGTTGCTCCCACGCCGCTCATTCCGAATCCCAATTCGCAGCCACACCTCCGCACGTTCAGGCCGAGACCACAGTCCAAGAGGAGCGAATCTATGTTAGGCCATCAGGACGTTTATTTTTTTCATAAGATAGGGAATGACATTGAAATATGGAATGATCTTGTCACATCATATTTGTTAAACAAACCAGACTGCATAGGTATAAATTACGTAACACAGACTTGCAAAAGGTCCGCTAGTACTTACATTTAAATAGATATAACAGCATATGCATTTTGTTTCAAAAATCAGACGCAGGCACTATCAGGCACAACATGCCTACATATTCTACAGCCCGCTATATATCATCTCCGCATTTACCACCATCTGTCGCAACCTCGGTATTATCACTATTACATAGCAAATAATTATGAACACATATATACGGAAACATGCATGCACATATATACAAACACAAGCGGATATGATCATACACACGCGCGCGCGCACGCGCACACGCTCACGCACGCACACGCACACACACACACACACACACACACACACACACACACACACACACACACACACACACACACACACACACACACACACACACACACACACACACACGCACGCACGCACGCACGCACACACGCACACGCACACGCACACGCACACACACACACACACACACACACACACACACACACACACACACACACACACATGGGTGTACTGGGGCGATGCAGTAATATGCCCATATTGTACTTTTACGATGCAGTAATAAAATCATATTCTGAACAAGAACTTAAAGTAAAAAAACAAATAAAACAAGAATAAAAAGTAGAAGAACAACACGAACAAGAACTATGGTCGAGGTTGACAAAATACATACGTCACTCTCCTCTGCTTTGTTGGCAGTCTGTGGTATGGTGGCACTGGCAGACAACGTCACCATCAGGTCTGGCACTGACCCTGAATGGACAGCACTGCTTGTGTTGCATCTACCTAATTCATCGTCTGCAATAACCATGCCACTCAGAGATTGGTTAGTGTTTATCGCAGACTGTACATGTCTTGCAGATTGTGAAACCGACATAGTCTGAATATGAGTAGCTTTGGAAGAATGTGTTGAATTTGTGTCAGTTCTGACATAGGCAATCTTTTGACTGGCTTTATCTTTCATGATGTTGCTGACAAAGATTGAAGTTTCTACACAACCAATGGGATTGACATCAGTTTTTGGAGATAGTGGTGTTTCATACGAAGAATGAAACTCATGTTCAATGCACCTAGTTTCACAGCTTTCAGAAGCTACGGTATCCGAAGGATCGAGTTGTATGGGTCCAAACTCCTTCCAAATGCGATACTTCACATTGCTGTGACATTCGTTTTCCCTGTGAAATGTTTTATTTTCTGTCGCTTTGTAATCAGGTTCTGTTTTAACAGCTTGACAGGTTTTTCTCTTACCATTTGCTTCATGATCGAATGTAGTTCTTTCATCATCACGGTCATACATGCCGGCCCTAATTGTCATATTCTGGTCAACGCATTCTCTTTTGACAGTCTTGTTATCATCTGGGTAATCATCAGGTGGTTCTGATTTAATTACTCTGAGGTCAACATAATCCTGATCATATTTTGGCATAACAACCTCATTTTCTGTCTTGCAATACGATAGTTGAACCTCTGATATTTGATTGCCAACCGAACTCTCAACGTCGACTTCTGTTTTATGAATCACGTTCTTCACGTCAGAAGCATTTGCATCATATTCAGTATTCTGATCAGAAAACGTGGGTTTGGAAGCTTGGTGAGGATCAGCGTTGTCCTTCGGTTCACAATTAATGTCAGTGGTCATCAGTTGTTCACATTTAAAAGCAGTGGTCACCAGTTGTTCACATTGAATGGCAGTGGTCACCAGACTGCCGCTCTGTCTCTCTGCACACAGTTCGGTAGGACTGGCTTCCCCAACAGTGGATCCTGCAACACTCAATTACTGACATAAGAATCTTTAAATGCATTATATTTTTAAAAATACATGAAAAAGGAGACTAGATCATTTAGTAGAACGATTTTATATTGTGACAGTACCAAATCTTTGAAAGTTGTGCAGGGGGAAAATTAGAATGGACTAGAACGCAATCCATTGCAAGGATAGTTTCAAATTATTAAGGGCTAAAAGCATGTCAGATGATCATAACAAATACTGGCCTTTTTCTGAAACTCCGCTGTTTTAAGGCACTGGGTTCGATATATTATGGCCTGTAGTATTCTGAGAAACATATATTTCATGAACAAAGGTTGATTAGATAACATTATGTTGGCCACATATTAAGAGGTTATGTAAGAAAACACTGACATTGAATGGAATATTATATATGTTATTGTAACTGCAACGGTTTCCGATTAAAAGAAGCTATAAAAGTAGAGGGAGAAGGGGAGGACGGACTAGACAAGAAGGTCTGGGGTATGGGATAGGCTTGATAGTCCACAATAAAACAAAAAAGTAATTCCGGGACATGTTGCAAATGATCATTTCCTGTGGCTCCAGGATAAGGAAACGTTAGACCGTTCAGGCCGACTACTGACACGTTACGTGCATATAAGCAGGCATACTGGCAATATTCACATTTCGTCCCGTCAAACAAACCATTTTCTATTACTTAAAATATTTTTCAAATCCTGTCTCATCCCGTTCTGAGAATCTTCGTCTTTGAACCCCTGAATAATTATATCAATAATTGCCTATAAATGGGCAGGTGGACATTACTGGAAGACGAAGAAGAAGAAGAAGAAGAAGAAGAAAAGAAGAAGAAGAAGAAGAAGAAGAAGAAGAAGAAGAAGAAGAAGAAGAAGAAGAAAAAGAAGAAGAAGAAGAAGAGAAGGAGGAGGAGGAGGAGGAGAGGAGGAGGAGGAGGAGGAGGAGGAGGAGGAGGAGGAGAAGAAGAAGAAGAAGAAGAAGAAGAAGAAGAAGAAGAAGAAGAAGAAGAAGAAGAAGAAGAAGAAGAAGAAGAAGAAGAAGAAGAAGCAGCAGCAGCAGCAATGGGTTGTGTTCTTTTCTGTTAAAAAAATCATTGTTCTTGACGGGAAGAATGTGACTAGTACCTCTCACTCAACATTACGCACCATTCTCCTGGAGCCCAGTCCACCCATACACGTGTGGCTCCACAGCGATATCTATTTCGATCTTCACCTCGGACATCTCTTCTCCAGTGTCTTCCATTGTGTCTCTACGGATGAAGTAAAACTTGAGTTCAAACAACGCTGAAATTGGTGAAAATACCAAAGTGTATAACGTCGTAAATCTATACAGTTAGCACTGTCACAGAGAGAGAGAGAGGAGAGAGAGAGAGAGAGAGAGAGAGAGAGAGAGAG
>CM065699.1:13409483-13411983 GCA_017654935.2 Phymorhynchus buccinoides
CCACAAAAGAGACTTTAATTGTCAAAAGACAATTATGTTAAATGATACAGTTAGACACTTCCGACAAATATCTTTCCAATGGCATAATAACCACGTTTGTACCCGTTTCCATCTTAGAGTTATGAGCATTTAAAGTTGGTAGGGTGACTGACGGCCATTTTGATAAATCGCAGTCTAAAGTTAAGCCTAGCTGAAGAACATACATCAACCTACTCATTTTAATCTACTTTTCGGAGTATTTAGAGACCGTAACGATGGATTGTTCTTTATATATATGAAAGATGAGATGCTATAGAGCACAAAAATAGAATTTACTTAAAATGTATATATGTAGCAGCCAAAGGAAATGCTTGTAACACATTTGTGGTTGTAAGAAAACATTGATTGATTAATTGACTGATTAAAAAGTATGAACCGTTTTATATATCGATGGCTTGGAGTCAAAACGGAATATCTTTAGATAGTCCACTGACGTTTTATTGAAAATATTATGAAAAGTAATAACATGTTTAAAAAAAAGACTGCAAAAATAAATAAGCATAATCGCCATTTTACATTATTTGACGTCTTTTTAAATACAACGTCTTAGTTTCTGTAATAACATCAATAATAAGTCAATGGACTACCTAAAGATAGTCCGTTTTGACTCTAAGCCATCGATATACAAGTACTGTTATCCTGAAGGTTGAAATATAACCCTTGAAATAAAACACCATAGTGCTAAAACAAAACTCTTCTCGTATTCTAATTAAAACATTTAATAAAAATGACCTTTGATAAAAAACATTTGTATTCATAAAACATTTATAAATGCTACTTATTCAAGGCCGCGATGAAAAACAAAAGAAGCTGACATGTTGCAAACTGTTGTATAATAAATCCGATGGTGGAAAGAAACAGTGCACCATTCAACTCCAGAACAGGATACTGGACTGCAAAGATAAATATTCGTGTACTCGTGTACTTTCTATCCCATTCTCGCATGATATTTTTTATTTTACCTGTATGTTTAAAATGCACGGGATTTTAATATCTTGTGTCGTAAACACCCCACACGTCACGTCTCATATTCCCTCTTATGCTAGGAAGATTTCTTAAGCTTTCTATATACATCGTAATCATAGAAAAAAACATAAAAGCGATCACTAGTGACAAGCGGGTGAAAACGTACTTTCTTTTAAAAATGAATAACCAACCATATGTCATACGTCAGTTAGTTTGCGTCAGTGTGAGTCCTTTGGTGAGTTTGTAAATTATGCTTTTGGCTATAACTCTTTGGGCATTTATCACAAACAAATCTTTGATTGGTGTGAATCTGTTTGTGCCGTGTCAGATAAGTCAGTTGCTTGAAACCCTTGCCACACACATAACAGGCAAATGGTTTTTCATTACTGTGTGTGTGTTGATGAACTTTCAAACCATCCCGACTCGTAAAACGTTTACTGCACACAGGGCAGGGATGTAGTCTCTCATTAGCATGGATTAGTTTATGTTTTGTCAAATGACGCTTAGCTTTGAATCGTTTGCTACATATGTCACAACCATGCGGCCTTTCTTCACTGTGAGTTGTTTGGTGATTTCTCAGACTGCTTGGATACGTAAATGTTGCACTACACTGGCTACAAGCAAACCGATTGCTGGTTTTGTGGGTCACTTGTTTGCTTTTGAAGGAAGGTTTTCCTCTTGGTGGCGCCTTGCTATCATCGCTGGACAACTTGTTCTGATTGTAACTAGTTGAGATCCTAGGCGACGGTGTTTGTCCTCTATATGCCTGCAATATAACGAATAGAATGATTCATTAGAGAGTTCATTGTCACAAAAATGTATTTGTGCCTAACAGTAATACGCAGTGGCAATGATAAAATAAACCATCGGGTGATGTATGTAGATATTTAGAGAATACGAGTGGAATACGTTCAGTTTGTTGTTTTTGTGTGTGTTGTTTTGCTGTCCCATCTTTTGGGCCGTACAGTGGCGTTGCTCCCACGCCGCTCATTCCGAATCCCAATTCGCAGCCACACCTCCGCACGTTCAGGCCGAGACCACAGTCCAAGAGGAGCGAATCTATGTTAGGCCATCAGGACGTTTATTTTTTTCATAAGATAGGGAATGACATTGAAATATGGAATGATCTTGTCACATCATATTTGTTAAACAAACCAGACTGCATAGGTATAAATTACGTAACACAGACTTGCAAAAGGTCCGCTAGTACTTACATTTAAATAGATATAACAGCATATGCATTTTGTTTCAAAAATCAGTCGCAGGCACTATCAGGCACAACATGCCTACATATTCTACAGCCCGCTATATATCATCTCCGCATTTACCACCATCTGTCGCAACCTCGGTATTATCACTATTACATAGCAAATAATTATGAACACATATATACGGAAACATGCATGCACATATATACAAACACAAGCGGATATGATCATACACACGCGCGCGCGCACGCGCACACGCGCACGCACGCACACGCACGCACACACAC
>CM065699.1:13414483-13415537 GCA_017654935.2 Phymorhynchus buccinoides
GAAGAAGAAGAAGAAGAAGAAGAAGCAGCAGCAATGGGTTGTGTTCTTTTCTGTTAAAAAAATCATTGTTCTTGACGGGAAGAAATGTGACTAGTACCTCTCACTCAACATTACGCACCATTCTCCTGGAGCCCAGTCCACCCATACACGTGTGGCTCCACAGCGATATCTATTTCGATCTTCACCTCGGACATCTCTTCTCCAGTGTCTTCCATTGTGTCTCTACGGATGAAGTAAAACTTGAGTTCAAACAACGCTGAAATTGGTGAAAATACCAAAGTGTATAACGTCGTAAATCTATACAGTTAGCACTGTCACAGAGAGAGAGAGGGAGAGAGAGAGAGAGAGAGAGAGAGAGAGAGAGAGAGAGAGAGAGAGAGAGAGAGAGAGAGAGAGAGAGAGAGAGAGAGAGAGAGAGAGAGAGAGAGAGAGAGAGAGAGAGAGATTGAGAGAGAGGAGAGAGAGAAATTGAGGGAGGAGGGGAGAGAGAGAGAGATGGAGGGAGAGACAAGAGAGAGAGAGAGAGAGAGAGAGAGAGAGAGAGAGAGAGAGAGAGAGAGAGAGAGAGAGATTAAACAATAAAAGTTATCTATGCAAGGGCTGGTACACCACACACACATACACGCACAGACGCACGCACGCACGCACGTAAGCACACACACACATACAGTAAATCATACTCGGAACAAGCAGAAGTAATCAGTGGTATTCCCCAAGGCAGTATTTTAGGCCCAGTCCTATTCACCATATTCATAAATGACTTGCCCGATGAAGTAAATAGTGAATGTAAGATCTTTGCTGATGACACAAAGCTATATAATACATCTGGTAATAAAGAAATACTACATTCAGATTTACACTCTCTACAAGCATGGTCAGATAAATGGAATTTATATTTTAATGTTCAAAAATGCAAGGTAATGTACATAGGAAGGACAAACACTAAACATGATTATTACATGAAGCCGAACTGCACAACAAGTAACATTAATATATGTGAAAACGAGAAAGACTTGGGAATAAATTTTGATCCAGCTTTGAAATTTGATACACA
>CM065699.1:13416037-13426037 GCA_017654935.2 Phymorhynchus buccinoides
ACTGTACACTCCGTTCTGACCGACCTGAGCGCAGAAATATGCAAGGAGGCGGGGACACTTTGGTGAGCTTGTTAAAGACATTTGCATATTGAGAGGTGTGGCGATCAGGACTGTAATTGCTATGTGTCTAAATGTGGGAAAACTATTTAGAAATCCTCTCGATTCACATTTAAAAGCAAAACAAAATGGAATAGATAATGTATGTGTGTGTGTGTGGTTGTGTGTGTGTGTGTGTTGGTGTGTGTGGTGTGTGTGTGTGCTCTGTGTGGTATGTGTGTGTGTGGAGAGAGAGATGAGAGCGAAGAAGAGAGGAAGAGGGCAAGAGAGAGAGAGAGAGAGAGACAGAGAGAGACGAGAGAGAGCCAGAGAGAGAGACAGAGCGAGAGAGAGAGACAGAGAGGACAGACAGAGAGAGACAGAGAGGAGAGAGAGAGAGAGAGAGAATATAGATATAGAGACAGCGAGAGAGGAGAGACAGAGGAGAGAGAGAGAGAGAGAGAGAGAGAGAGAGAGAGAGAGAGACAGAGAGCGAGAGAGAGAGAGAGAGAGAGACGAGAGAGATGGAGCGACGAGACGAGAGAGAGAGAGACGAGAAGAGAGAGAGAGAGACGAGAGAGACGAGAGAGAGAGAGACGAGAGAGAGAGAGAGGATCAATAGATAGACAGATAGACGGAGTGGGTGAGAGGCGCTTCAGAAACATTTTTTATTGACAATGGCCTAATTAAGCGAGAGGGAGGGAGAGTCTGAGTCTGAGTCTGAGTCTGAGTGTTTAATGTACATCAGCCATAGGCCATTATACAAACACGAAAAATGGAGTGGATGATGGGGAAGGGTGGGAAAGAGGGTGAGGTGGGGGCAGACATGGGTGGTGAATGAAAAAGGCAAAGGAAAAAAACCCAATCCATCATAATACATTTGCATGAGAATATATGATAAAAGTAAGCGACAATAAATGTTAACGACTAAGCTCATTCAAACAAAGAGAACGAGAACACAGTCAACCTGACGTTAGTAACTTTAGGTTCAGGATATGAATAATACGCGGACAACTTTAACATCAAGCAAAATAATACTGGAAAACATACCATAAAATTAACATTCTACCTCATCGTCATTTCCAAAGTTAAGCAATAGATGACATCAACTGGTACTTTCATAACCCCAAAACCTATACATGGAAGAATGGCTTGTGTAAAGCCTCAAAATTCGAAATAAACATGATGAAATCAATGAGACAATCATAATAACACTCTCAGGTGCATGTAATGCGAGATGTTATCCTAATTAGGAAAACTAGTGGTTTACATATGGCGTCATTGCAATATGATGGAATAAAGAGAAAATAGCATAGAATTAATATAAATATTTGCAACTTGGTCAATACAAATAGAACAGATAAAACATAATTTCATATCCAATGTTATGCGGTAGTAACCTTTCATTCATTCATTCACTTAATTGTCCCAGAGAGGAACCTTTTTCCGAACATTCAGGAAGGGAAATAAACTTAGATAATTAGCTGGGATTTCGTCATTGAGTTTGCTGAAGGATGTGAATGTAGTGACGTGGAGAGAAACTGTGTAAAAGCTTCTGCCTTTAGGGTCAGTATTATAAAGTACATTGAAATAAAGTGGTCTCGTTTTCTATTTTTGACATGCAGACAGGACAATGTACGCGTCTGAAAACATTCTGATGTATTGTCGCATATTATTGTTCAATGGGAGAACACCAAACACGTAATGGACAACAGCAACACGAAAGCAGTATGTGTCGACGAAGAACAATATTGCTCTTTTTTTAGGGAGAGAGAGAGAGGAGAATAGAGAGAGAGAGATGAGAGACGAGGAGACGAGAGGGGGGGGGGGGAAAGAAAGGGGGGGAGAGAGGGAAAGAGGTGTGTGTGGTGTGTGTGTGTGTGTGGTGTGTGTGTGTGTCGTGAGGTGAACAGAACATTGAACAGTTGAACATGGTTATGCCATTGAAAACCTAACAAAGGATTATAAGGCACAGGTAAGATTACAAACAACGCAAAATTACTATCATGCTTTTTGTTAAAACAAAATACTAACAATTTTTTGCCACAAAATGGCGTAGTTCATCTAACATCATCCATGTATCGATGGAGACTGAAACATTTGATTGTAAACTTGTTTGTTACATTTACATCCAATTATTGTTGTAACGATCTTCTTTATAAATACGCAGGTATTCAAAAGGTGGAGTCATCCTTTATTTCATGGAATTTTTGGACAAAGTCTGTTTTTCTATTAACAATATTCTCGTTGTTACCAATTTCGATTTTAAATTAGGAGCACTAATTATCATGTACATAAGAAGGCCTGTTTTTTGTTGTCATCCAAAAATGTACTAAAAAGGTACGGTTCTTATTCGATATCCTTAGTAACACATTTATAAAACCTGAGCCGTGATATTCTCCCTTTGTTTAGTTCAAAAATGATATGTAAACAGTTTTGCATCTTCGTTAATATCGCATGTGTAATTTTTTAGCATTGAATGTGAATGATCTTCCAAACATTCCCAAAGCCAAGTCAAAAACATCATTGTTTGATTGAACTAATCCATGATGTTGCGAGCGAATCTGTTGCAACATGTTTATCATATGCCTGTCTCAAATATGAATTTTCCTTAGATTCAAAGTAGTATGTATCCAAAAGCCTACAAATTAGCAAATGCCTTTTAAATTAAGGGGGGAAATCTACCTAATTCTGCAAAATGGAAGGCGCCATAGCTTTCTATGCCTACACCTAATATATATCTACAAAATTTAGGCATGTACATTGTTCATGTGGAAACATGTGTTCACAAGCATTTTCCATAAGTATTCAAATAAATCAAACAACTGTTTTTTTACTTATATGGTAGCCAAATTTCTTTTGAAACCATAGAGTAATATGGTGAAACCAAGGAATCAAAAATAGTTTGATTGATATCCTATACAAATATTTTTCTTTTATAAGATATCTTCGTAGAGTAATGTGCCAGCTTTATTTCCTGTGGCTCAGAATGTTCTTGAGCTTTATTAAAATTACCTCTTTTGAAAAGATATACCTAGATATTCTAAACTGTCTGTGTTTTCCAATATAGTGTCTCCACACTAAATGCCATTGGTATAATCGGTTCTTATCGAGAAAAACGACAACTGTTTTTCTATATTAATATGTAGCCCCCAATTACAAATATACTCAATAGATTATGTAATTGTCTTTGAAGTCCACTCATTGTTTTGAAACAATATCAACATCGTCGCATACATCAAGCAGATTACTTTTTTCATTGATGTATGTGTATTGTAGTGAAACGTATCATTATTTTCTAAGGAAGGTCATTTACAAATATATTAAAGGAGTGTAGGGCTAAGCGCTAGCTACCTTGATGTACCCCCTTTTTAAGAGAATGTCCTCAGAAAACCCGTTCTGAGTATTGACTGATAGTGAAGCATTAGTATACATTGTCTTTAATGATATCAAAACATTTTACACTGATTCCAAGCTTATGATCCTAATAAAAGAGCGTCCATGCCACACATTATCAATGCTTTTTTAAAATCTACGAGCGGCAACAATAAGTCTACCATTCTTCTCTGATGGCATCATCCACAATTTTTTAAGAATAAAAACGTGATCTGTTCGTTCTTGAATTTTGCCCTAAAACCACCTTGTTCCTTTGATAGCAGGTTGTTTTGATTCCAAATATGTATTTATTCTGGTGTTTAAACACCTTGGCAAAATACCTTTTCATAGACAGTTATTAAGAGTTTATACCTCTATAATTATTAGCATTCATTGGAGTCTCCGTTTGTAAAGGAACATGTAATACCAGTTTTCCACATTGCCAGGATACTTCCTGATGACAAAATGAATGAATAAATTTGACAAGAATATCTAATGTAAAGGAAGACTTGTTTAATCATTTCGTTCATTATACCTCTGGTCCCTGGTGTGGATGAATTTGTTTGTTTTTAATTTTACAAGCTGCCCTGATTTCACCACACCTGTTACTGAATCATTAAAGCAACTGGTACTTATCTTGTTTTCAACAATCTGTTTTAATTCTGGTTAATGAGTAGCGTTCACGATCATTGAAAAAACGAGTCTATGTCACGCATATATATATGAGTGTTGTGTGGTGTGTGTGTGTGTGTGTGTTTTGTGCCATGCTGTTATTGTGTGTTTGTATATCTAAATTCAAGTGGAGAAGGAGAGGGAGAGAGAAGATGAGAGAGAGAGAGAGAGAGAGAGAGAGTAGGAGAGAGAGAGAGGGAGAGAGGAGAGAGAGAGAGGAGGGGGGGTGGGAAAAGAAGAAGAAGAAGAAAAAGAAGAAGAAGAAGAAGAAAGAAGAAGAGAAGACGAAGAGAAGAAGACAGAACAGAAGAAGAAAGAAGAAGAAGACGAAGAACAAGAGAACAAGAAGAAGAAGAAACAGAAGAAGAAGAAGAAAGAAGAGAAGAAAGAAGAAGAAGAAGAAGAAGAAGAAGAAGAAAAGAAGAGAAGAACAAGAATAACAAGAAAGAACAAGAAGAAACAACAGAAGAAGAAGAACAAGAAGCAGAAGAAGCAGAAGAAGAAGAAGAAGAAAGACGAAGAAGGAAGGAAGACGACGAAAAGAAAGAAGAAGACGAAGAAGAAGAAGAAGAAGAGGAAGAGAGAAGAAAGAAGAAGAAGAAGAAGAAGAAGAAGAAGAAGAAGAAGAAAGAGAAGAACAAGAAGAAGAAGAAGGAAAAAGAAGAAGAAGAAAGAAGAAGAAAGAAGAAGAAGAAGAAGGGAAAGAAGAAGCCGTTCACGCATATAAACAGCATATAATTAATCTCTATAAGAATCAAAAGACGGTTTTGTTTGTAACAGGACTTAAGCAGTTTAAAACCAACCAAGCATTCAAACCAACCAAACAAAACAAGGCTCCAACAACAGAAACAAAACAAACGGCAAAAACGGTCACCGGACGATAACGTTTGAACAAAAAAAAAAAAAAATCCTTTTTTCCGTTCCAAAATTAAAAGGTTCGATGATAACCTCAGGGGCGGACCAAATGATTCGATAATTGGGAAGGGGGGGGGGGGATCCGCCGGCCAAACTACTGCTTTTGTTTAATCCTTTCATCGCCAAAGTCGCATTTTATCACCACAACGATTTAACACCTATGCCTCTAAAAAGCATCCAAACTGGGGTCTATTATATCCAAAGACCCTATTGTCTTAGGTTTTGGGAAGTAAGGATAGACCTTATTTTATATATTTTTACAGAAGAATCCCCAATACAGCAGATGGATTTTTATTCTCTGTTCTCTACCCAGGTAAATTTGATGGACATTTTTGTCTGAAATATGGCTGGCAGCGAAAGGATTAAAGACCACCACGGACGTCATGTGTACCATTCCCTCTTAAGCTTGGAAGATTTCTTAAGATTTCTTACCAACCATAAGTAAGTAATAGTGCATTTATATAGCGCTTTACCTCAAACGAGCCCACAAGCCGCTTTAAAATCAATTATTCATCAACAATTAGATTTTTTTTTTTTAGTCCCCCCCAAAAATAGTATTTAACTTAAAAGTTTTTTTAAGGACAAACCAGCAACAACGCATTATACAAAGCACCTCTCTCTCTCTCTATCTCTCTCACACACACACATACACACACCACACGCACGTGCACGCACGCATACACACACACACACACAAACATTAGCGGATACACATACAAGTACACTCACACACAACGTACGCAAGTAGACACACACACACATGCATACAGGACACAACACATACAGATTCGTGCACACATAACCCACAAAACCAAAGCACACATGCGTACTCACACACATACACAAACCTTCATTCACACACACACACACACCACAAAACACAACACAAACCTCTTATTCAAATCTTCCCTCACGTGCACACAACGATAGACAACTGATCAAATATTTAGGTTGCAGCAGGAAAAAGATGGGTTTTAAAAGAAGTTTTGAATGAGGAGACGGAGTTGGACTGTCGGAGAGGAGAAGGCAAATAAATCCAAAAAGATGGTGCTTGACAAGAAAAAAAACATTGGCCAGCAGATTTAAGACGGATGGAGGGAATGGAAAGGAGAAGAGAATCAGAAGACGAACATAGTTGGCGCGCTGATCTGGACATAGAGATGAACACAAGAACAGAGAGATATAAGGGAATGCCTGATCAGTTCAGTGAACTTGAAGACCTGTGCGTTAAAACGAGTAGCTTCAATGCATTTTCTTCACCTAGGCTTGACTTTAGATTGTGTTTTCTCAAAATTGCCGATGCTCCACCCTACTAACTTTAAATGCTCATAACCCTGGAATGAAAAAAGATACAGGAATGGTTCTTGTATCATTAGACAGAGGATTGTCTGAAGTTTTCACATGTATAATTTCCCAAGAATGGTCAGTTTGACACTTAATGTACCTTTTGTGGTGTTAGGTCACATATTAACAAAAAACATTTGTGAAACGAAACATCATACTTTTGGCACCATAACAACACTGATTGCACAGGAGTCTCTGAAACAACTAACCTTCAGCACCCTTCATTTGTACAGCCTAAGTCTTTGACTATGTTACGTGAGAAGTGTCTACTGATGCCTTTCAAAAAGATGACACAATCACGCATACTTAATCTTTGTTTTCTTGAGCTAAGTACTGAACAGCATCATAATCTAAAATACATACAACTTAACAGCATCCTAATCTCAAATACATACAACTTGTACATATTTATGCGAAATTAACGTTTTATTAAACGTCTCGGCCGAAGCCATACGTATTTCTGTACACACAGAAGTATATATGGTAAACACACACACACACATACTGATGTCATATAACTTCTAGGCTTCAACCTTTCAATTCCTTCATGTTGATGACTGCCATAA
This sequence comes from Phymorhynchus buccinoides, assembly GCA_017654935.2. NCBI lineage: Eukaryota > Metazoa > Mollusca > Gastropoda > Neogastropoda > Raphitomidae > Phymorhynchus > Phymorhynchus buccinoides. The sequence continues at coordinate 13,422,946 of CM065699.1, forward strand.
GAGGGAAAACACGTGAAAACCATGATTTTGACACGTGACGTGCTGGGTCTTTAGGGGCAAATGCCGTTTTGGGGGCCCAGGGGGCAAAGAAAGATTTTGCAATTAGTGATTATTAAAAGGTGGACCCTGACGGATGAGGTTTTGCAAGGAACACGTCGAGGATCACCACAAAGGCAGCCCTTTTCTAGGATCGGAACACTCTGGTTTTCCTAGAAATTAAGCCGTCAATACGGCGATTCCTCATTGGCGGAGATGCCGGAGAGAGAAGCCATTTTGGATGGGGTGGGTGGAGGTCACTCATTGTGGTTTTATTATTTATTTTTTTGTAGTGCAGTAAAACAAAAAAATGAAGCTATTTCCTTTAGATAAACTGTACCCACACCAAAAAAAAAGAGTTTTTTATTGCGAACATTTCGTGCAAACAATTTGGTCTAAACTCAGGCGGCCATTACAAAGGAAACAGCACACGCCTTCTCTTTCAGTGAAATAATTTGACTTCCAGCACCTCCGCCAAAGAGGAATCGCCGATTGGACGGTTTGATTTCTAGGAAACCAGAGCAAAGTGAGTGTTCTGATCTCTGTAAAGGGTGTTTTCATGGTGATCTCGACGTGTTTCTTGCAAAAACTCACCCGTCAGGGTCCGCCTTTAAGGCAAAAATCGAGTCATTTGTTTTCATTTTCATCCTTGTATAAGGTATTTCTTGGGATAGAGGGGGTTTCCGAAAACTCAGGACCCCCCCCCCTGATCCGCTCAGATCCACCCGTGAACCTCCCAAGTGGAAGTGCTTATGTAAAGGATTATTAGAGCTTAACGGCGATTGGGTTACAAGCACAAATCTAAGAGAAATAGCTAAGTATGAGAAGCTTGGGGAAGCTATTAACATCTTAAACATTTCACCGAGGTAGGTAATTATGACGTGAAGTAATATAGGTAGGTGTGTGTGTGTGTGTGCTGTGTGTGTGTGTGTGTGTGTGTGTGGTGTGTGTGTGTGTGTGTGTGTGTGTGTGTGTGTGTGTGTTGTTGAGTGTGTGTGTGTGTGATGGATGTTGAGTGTGCATGTGAGTACGTCCACACGCATGTATAGGGCGACATGTGTGTGTGTATGTGCGTGCATTACGTGCGTGCGTGCGTGCGTGTGTGTTTGTATGTGTGTTTTGCACTCGCGCACTTGCTCATAGGGGAATTGTGAAAACAAACAAGAACAGACAAAAAGAAAAAGAAAGAAAGAAAGAAAAAAACACCCTGCCCCCACCCCACCCCCTCCCACAAAACCTACAATTGTATGCATTTTCTTTGTTATTTCTCGATTTTAGAATAATGTTATTATTTTGCCAAAAACATGCAATTTACTGCTTCTAACTACCAGTACATAGGTTTTATGTTTTCGTTTGACAGTTTTATGTTTATGTCTGTTGGCTTTAGATCAAGGAACTGAAGAAGATTAAGGTAGATACAAGACAGTAGTATGTATAGGCCTTACTTCAGTTTCTGTTTTGCTTGTTCTTATTACTGATGTTGATGCTCTGCGTACCATGTTATTGCTATGTTACTGTGGCACTGTAGTAGTAGTAGTAGTAGTAGTAGTAGTAGTAGTAGTAGTAGTAGTAGTAGTAGTAGTAGTAGTAGTAGTAGTAGTAGTAGTAGTGGATTTTAGTGGTACTGTGGTTGTTTGGTTGTGGTGGTGGTGGTGGTGGTTTGGTAGTAGTAGTAGTAGTAGTAGTAGTAGTAGTAGTAGTAGTAGTAGTAGTAGTAGTAGTAGTAGTAGTAGTAGTAGTAGTAGTAGTAGTAGTAGTAGTAGTAGTAGTAGTAGTAGTAGTAGTAGTAGTAGTGTCAGTGGTGTGCGATGGTGGTGATGGTGGTAGTAGCAGTAATAGTAGTAGGAGTAGTAATGGTAGTAGAAGAAGTAAATTGTAGTGAAAGATGTGTTTGTCATGTCGTGGCTATATTACTGTTGTTGTTTCTGTTGGCGATGTTCCTGTGTCTCAATGTTCATTTATATAGTATTAGTTATGCATTGCTGAATGCTTAGAACCAAGGACAGAATGGAAGACTAGGCCCAGCCTAAATTATTATGGCAGCGATATAATGCTCCAAAAAAATAGATGATTTTGACAAAAAAAACAGATGCTTGTGGCAAAAGAAAAGACCATCTAACCCTAACCCTATCCCTAACCCTATCCCTAACCACGGAAAGAACCAAAGAAATAGAGCAGGAGGGTGTAAATCTACATATTTTCCGATAAATCGATGTACAAAGCCATGCACTTTATACTATTTTTTTGCTGGAACCATTCCTTTTTTTGGTTGATAAATTTTAAGTCAATTATTATCCTTGTAAAATAGCGTATTTGAAGTTGAAGTTGAAGTTAACTTATTCTACACCTCCTTTGGAAAAGGAAAACAAAAATACTATGCATAAAAGTTGCCTTATGATCCTCAGATATGTACGCTTTTCTGTAATTCCTTTGTGACACACTGCTCTTTGGTTTAATGTCTTCTGCTATAAAATCCATAAAATAATCCCAGAATCAAAATATTCAGGTCCAGTAGCATCACAGCTTTATTTAGCAGCACTCGCGAGTTAAGAATCAATGTGATATTATCACTTCAGGCAGGATCGACAGCGTTCAAAATTAACAGGGGTAACCCCCAGAAACACGAAACAAAAATGTAGTGAAATTTCTCCATTTTCATCCATTCGATGGCTTGCAGTCAAAGCGGACTATCTTTAGATAGTCCATTGACATATTATTGAACTTGTTACGAAAACTAATAACTTGCATAAAAAAAGACTGCTGGAATACACAAAGCAAAAAAACCTTGTTTATATTTCTGCAGTCATTGTTTTGATACAAGTTATTAGTTTTTGTAATAAATCCAATACTACGTCAATGGACGGTCTAAAGATAGTCCGTTTTGACTCCAAGCCATCGCATGATTATTTCAAGGGTTTGGGCGAAGGGTGGCAGAGGGAAAGGGTGGAGGGTTAGGGGTAGGGATGGAGGGGGGGGGGGGGGCAAAAATGGAAGGTTATAAAATACAGGTCAGTACGAACAAGAGAAAACACGAAGAACGATTGTGGGTTATAAGG
>CM065699.1:13435103-13437603 GCA_017654935.2 Phymorhynchus buccinoides
TGGTAAAGAAACGGTGGAGTTATAAGGCCCCGTTTCGCGTTCGCTCTGTTCTGAGAGTGATGCGCTCTCCCTAGTAACGGTAACGCCTAGTAACGGTAACGCCAATTACTGGTAACGCTGAGTACAGCAAATTTGAAGCGATTTCGTTAAGAAACGGCAGAGTTAAAAAGCCCCGTTTCCCGTTGGCGCTGCTCTGAGAGTGATGCGTTCTCCCGATTTTCTTCCAATTTGCTGTCAGGCTTTGCCCTAGTGACAGCAAGCCTGACAGCAAATTTGACGCGATTACGTTGAAAACCGGCGGAGTTATAAGGCCCGTTTTGCATCATGCTGCTGTTATGCGCCTAAGTAATCGATTCACTTACGGTTTGGCACATCGATAGTCACCATCCCCAGTCATCTATCTGCCAAATTCGAAGGCAATCGGCCCCGAAACGCCGGAAATACGGGCGCCGAGAGGCCGGCAGATGCGCGTTTCGCGCATTTGCGAAACCGCGCAAATGACACGGCCGCCTCGGTTGCCGTTGCCATCGCCCCGTGAGGGCTCACAGCAAATTTGAAGCGATTCGATCGAAAAACGGCGGAGTTATAAGGCCCATTTCGTGTTTCAGACACACACACACACACACACACACACACACACACACACACACACACACACACACACACACACACACACACACACACACACACACACACACACACACACAGCACACACACGGACAGTTGGCTTTTTACTATATGATGATGTATTTACTGTATATTATGCATGTCTTATTATTCCTATGTTTGTATGTGTGTTTTATGTGCATGCCAGACAAATACTTTCTGTATGTGTTAAAGACAATAAATGTTGATTGATTGATTCATTGGTTGATTGTTCGGTGACATTTTGTCCTCTACATGTGATGCAGTGAGTCATGTCCGCGAGAGGCCAAAAAGGAGCTCTCGATATTTTAGAGTACTTTTGAGCATTGATGGATATGGTTGACGAAACCTTTCTAGACTTTTAAATCTTCGATAAGAACGATAGCCAACAGGTAAGATTTTGAAAGAATATCTGTGTGAACAGTGAGAAAATACAAATAATTGTTCAGCATAATGCAGTGTCTGTTCTGGTGGATTGTTTCCATTGCATTGAAATGGATTGCTCAATGTGTACTATTCAACGTAGGTGAAGGCAATTGATCGTTTGGTGTAAAGGGAAATGCGACAATGATGAGTAGATCAGTGATGTGTAGTGTACTGTAAACTGGAGACGGAAACAATACATGGAGAAACAGAGAGACGGGTGGGCAGACGGACAAACAGACGGAAAGACAGACGTATAAAGACAGAATGGCAGACCTATAGACTGATAAACAGACGGCAAGACATAGAGAAGGACAGACAGGCAGATAGACAGACAGTAAAAATAATACAAACAGAAACACAGAAAAACAGACAACTGGGTAGATAAACATATATTAATATAGTCATTCATTAATCCTTGAACTCAACACTATGACACATTCTTGAGTTTTTAAAATATATTTATTTTAACAGCTCCCAAGATTTAAACCCTTCCACAACGTGACCCAGCACCACAAAAGAGACTTTAATTGTCAAAATGACAAGTATGTTAAATGATACAGTTAGACACTTCTGACAAATAGCTTTCCAATGGCATAATAACCACGTTTGTACCTGTTTCCATCTTAGAGTTATGAGCATTTAAAGTTGGTAGGGTGACTGACGGCCATTTTGATAAATCGCAGTCTAAAGTTAAGCCTAGCTGAAGAAAATACATCAACCTACTCATTTTAATCTACTTTTCGGAGTATTTAGAGACCGTAACGATGGATTGTTCTTTATATATATGAAAGATGAGATGCTATAGAGCACAAAAATAGAATTTACTTAAAATGTATATATGTAGCAGCCAAAGGAAATGCTTGTAAAACATTTCTGGTTGTAAGAAAACATTGATTGATTCATTGACTGATTAAAAAGTATGAACCGTTTTATATATCGATGGCTTGGAGTCAAAACGGAATATCTTTAGATAGTCCACTGACGTTTTATTGAAAATATTATGAAAAGTAATAACATGTTTAAAAAAAAGACTGCAAAAATAAATAAGCATAATCGCCATTTTACATTATTTGACGTCTTTTTAAATACAACGTCTTAGTTTCTGTAATAACATCAATAATAAGTCAATGGACTACCTAAAGATAGTCCGTTTTGACTCTAAGCCATCGATATACAAGCACTGTTATCCTGAAAGTTGAAATATAACCCTTGAAATAAAACACCATGGTGCTAAAACAAATCAAAACTTATTCAAGGCCGCGATGAAAAACAAAAGAAGCTGACATGTTGCAAACTGTTGTATAATAAATCCGATGGTGGAATGAAGCAGTGAACCATTAAACTCCAGAACAGGATACTGGACTGCAAAGATAAATATTCCAAGATTACTGTCAAGATATATGAAGACACTCTCGAAATGCATGACATA
>CM065699.1:13440103-13445103 GCA_017654935.2 Phymorhynchus buccinoides
ACACACACACAACAACAACAACAACAACATACAGTATTTATACGGCGCTGAATCTTGATAGAAATCAAATCAAAGCGCACACACGCACACACGCACACACACACACACACAAATGTATACTGATTTGCCCATGGGTGTACTGGGACGATGCAGTAATATGATCATATTCTGCTTTTACAAGCAGTAGAAAAACAAATAAAACAAGAATAAAAAGTAGAAGAACAACACGAACAAGAACTATGGTCGAAGTTGACACAATACGTACATAACTCTCCTCTGCTTTGTTGGTAGTCTGTGGTATGGTGGCACTGGCAGACACCGTCACCATGTGGTCTGGCACTGACCCTGAATGGACAGCACTGCTTGCATTGCATGTACCTAATTCATCCTCTGCAATAACGATCCCACTCAGAGATTGGTTACTGTTTCTCGCAGACTGTACATGTCTTGCAGGTTGTAAAACTGACATAGTCTGAGTGTGAGTAGCTTTGGAAGAATGTGTTAAAGTTGTTTCAGTTCTGACATAGGCTTTCTTTTGACTTACTTGATCGTTCATGATGTTGCTGACAAAGATTGAAGTTTCTACACAACTAATGGGATTGTCATAAATTGTTTGAGATATGGGTATTTCATACGAAGGATAAAACTCATGTTTAATGCACCTTCTAGTTTCACAGCTTTCAGAAGCTATGGTATCCGAACGATCGAGTTGTATGGGTCCAACCTCCTTCGAAATGCCATATGTCACATTGCTGTGACATTCGTTTTCCCTGTGAAATGTTTTATTTTCTGTACCATTATAACCAGGTTCTGTTTTAACAGCTTGGCAAGTTTTTCTCTCACCATTTGATTCGTGATCGAATGTAGTTATTTCGGCATCAGTGGCCCTAGTTGTCATTCTGATCAACACATTCTCTTTTGACAATCTTGTTATTATCTGGGTAATCATCACGCGGTTCTAATTTAATCACTTTGAGCTCAACATAATCCTGATCATATTTTGACATAACAGCCTCATTTTCTGTCTTGCAATACGATTGATGAACCTCTGATATTTGATTACGAACCGAACTCTCAACGTCGACTTCTGTTTTATTAATCACGTTCTTCACGTAAGAAGCATTTGCATCATATTCAGTATTCCGATCAGAAAACGTGGGTTTGGAAGCTTGGTGAGGATCAACGTTGTCCTTCGGTTCACGTTTAATGGCAGTGGTCACCAGTTGTTCACATTTAATGGCAGTGGTCACCAGTTGTTCACATTTAATGGCAGTGGTCACCAGACTGCCGCTCTGTCTCTCTGCACACAGTTCGGTAGGACTTGCTTCCCCAACAGTGGATCCTGGAACACTCCATTACTGACATAAGTATCTTTAAATGCATTATAGTTTTAAAAATATATAAAACAGGAGACTAGATCATTTAGTAGAACGATTTTATATTGTGACAGTACCAAATTTTTGAAAGTTGTACAGGGGAAAAAATTACAATGGACTAGAACGCAATCCATTGCAGGGATAGTTTCACATTATTAGGGCTAAGAGTATGTCAGATGATCATAACAATTACTGGCCTTTTTCTGAAACTCTGCTGTTTTAAGGCACTGGGTTCCATATATTATGGCCTGTTGTTTTCTGAGAAACATATATTTCATGAACAAAGGTTGATTAGATAACATTATGTTGGCCACATATTAGAGGTTATGTAAGAAAACACTGACATTGAATGGAATATTATATAACAGCAATCTTCTTATTTTTGGAGGAATCCGCCTTCAACCTGATGAGAATGTTATTGTAACTGCAACGGTTTCCGATTAAAAGATGCTATAAAAGTAGAGGGAGAAGGGGAGGACGGACTAGACAAGAAGGTCTGGGGTATGGGATAGGCTTGATAGTCCACAATAAAACAAAAAAGTAATTCCGGGACTTGTTGCAAATGATCATTTCCTGTGGCTCCAGGATAAGGAAACGTTAGATCGTTCAGGCCGACTACTGACAAGTTACGTGCATATAAGCAGGCACACTGGCAATATTCACATTTCTTGCCGTCAAACAAACCCTTTTCTATTACTTAAAATATTGTTCAAATCCTGTCTCATCCCGTGCTGCGAATCTTCGTCTTTAAACCTCTGAATAATTATATCAATAATTGCCTATAAATGGGCAGGTGGACATTACTGGAAGAAGAAGAAGAAGAAGAAGAAGAAGAAGAAGAAGAAGAAGAAGAAGAAGAAGAAGAAGAAGAAGAAGAAGAAGAAGAAGAAGAAGAAGAAGAAGAAGAAGAAGAAGAAAAAGAAGAAGAAGAAGAAGAAGAAGAAGCAATGGGTTGTGTTCTTTTCTGTTCCAAACATCATTGTTCTTGACGAGAAGAAATGTGACTAGTACCTCTCAATCAACATTACTCACCATGCTCCTGGAGCCCAGTCCACCCATACACGTGTGGCTCCACAGCGATATCTATTTCGATCTTCACCTCGGACATCTCTTCTCCAGTGTCCTCCATTGTGTTTCTACGGAAGAAGTAAAACTTGAGGTCAAACAACGCTGAAATTGTTGAAAATACCAAAGTGTATAACGTCGTAAATCTATACAGTTAGCACTGTCACAGAGAGAGAGAGGGTGAGAGAGAGAGAGAGAGAGAGAGAGAGAGAGAGAGAGAGAGAGAGAGAGAGAGAGAGAGAGAGAGAGAGAGAGAGAGAACTCTGAACACTGAACACTGAAAGGTTTTAATTGCACATCGGCCATAGGCCACAATACAATGCAAGGGGGGGGGGGGGGAGTCAAAGGGTTAATATATGAAAAAGAAAACAAAAACTACATATTGGAAAATAGCTATCAAGCCAAAAAGGTAAATATACACAAACAAGCATCTTTGGTATTCGATCACTATTAGTAGCAACAATGGATGCATAATGTAAGCCTAAAGATAATATATTCAATGCAAAATAAGAACACTGGGTTTTTTTCCAAGTAAGACATACATCTACAGTGTATCTCTTTGCCTTCTACTAATGGCATGAAAAACATACCGAGAAACTTTATGTCTATGAATTTCATTAGATGCTTTCATAAGGATATGAAGAGGCAGATGTTCAACGTCTTTCATAAATTTAGCCCTGAGGTCTTGATACTGAGGACATTTGAATAAGAAATGGGATTAATTTTCAATTTGATTTCTACGTGAAGAACAAACTCTATCTTCTTCAGCTGTGCTGTAACGGTAGTTATTGTTGTTTAATGGTAAAGCATTTAATCGCAGTTGTGTTATGGCTACACGAAAGCAGTATGTGTTCATATCCATAAAATATCTTTATTTTTCAAATATAATCTTGCAATTTCTATAATGTTCATATCTGTCACTGTCTGTGATGGAGCCAGACCATTCTTGAATGAACATATTAATGAGGCGTTGTTTAAATATACGCAGAAAACATTTTACATCACTAACTCCTTGTTGTAGCCAGATCAAATTAAAGCCTGTTTCACATAAAACTGTCCTTATCTTCGAAGTCCAACATTGCTTACCGGATCTGTCTAATTCAAATAACATTAAATATGATTTGTATGGCAATATATCGACATTCATTTGTAATAATTTAAACCAGTATCTTAAGGATGCAACATACGAGTTTATATAAAGTGGGTACCTGCCTAAATCTCCGTAAACCATTTTGTTAGGTGTTCTAATTGGAACACAAAAAAACTTTTACAAGCTGCCAGATGTACTTTTTTCAATCTGTTCTAACCTATTTAGTCCCCAAATCTCAGATGCATAAAGAAGTATAGGTTGAATTTTTATATCAAAGATTTTAAAGAAGCCGGTTACAGTCATATCTTTATATTTGTTGAAAATTATGTGTAATTGTATCATTGCTTTTTTACCTTTAGTTGTAATATGTAAAGTACCCCTTTTTGGACTGATCATGGTCGTAAAGTTGAATCCTAAATAACAGTAATCATTTACAACTTCTAATCTATCACCATTATAGAACCATTTTTCATATTTTCCTAAGAAGCCCCCCTTTCTAAAAACCATGACTTATAATAATAATAATAATAATAATAATAATAATAATAAATAATAATGAAGAAAACTTATATAGCGCACATTCCAGGCTAGCTGCTCATGGCGCTTTACAAAAAATACATTTAATCAAATCACATCAATACCCATGCCCGCACGCACACAAGCACACACACTGACGAACATAGCATATCATTTACACGCGCATGCACACATACATACAGTACATACATACATACATACGTACGTACGTTCGTACATACATACATACACACAGACACAAACACACACACACATCCCCACACACATGCATAAGCACATACCAGCGCGCGCATGCACACACACACTTTCTGTCTCCCAACTTTCCCATGCCATTCCTCATCCACACACGCTTTCATTCTCACAATCCGATCATGGTGGACAGTAGTGTTCAGATAATAGATGGGTTTTCAGGTTGGTTTTGAAAACTGACAGGGAGTTGGAATGTCTGAGAGACAGAGGGAGTTTGTTCCAAGTAGCTGGGGCCTGAAAAGAAAAGGATCTCTCGCCATAAGTTTTCGTTTTAATTGAGGGAGGCTGTAGAATACGAGAATCAGAAGAAGAACGAAGCTGACGAGATGGAATGTAAGTATGAAGTAGATCAGACAGGTAAGTAGGAGCAGAGCCAGACATGACAGCAAAGGTAAGAGCAGAAAGCTTGTAGTTGATCCTGCTGGATATTGGCAACCAGTGCAGAGAGTGCAGAAGAGGAGAAACATGTTCAAACTTGGAGGACTTAAGGATTAGTCGTGCAGCATTATTTTGGATTCTTTGGAGTTTGTTGAGAAGGTATTTTGGAAGGCCAGCAAGAAGAGAGTTGCAATAATCTATTCTCGAGAGGACAAATGCACAGACCAAGGTTTTTGTGGCATCAGTGGAGAGATAGTGACGAACAGAACTAATCTTGCGAAGCTCAAAATAGGCAGATCTGCAGA
>CM065699.1:13450103-13460103 GCA_017654935.2 Phymorhynchus buccinoides
TAAGTGATTAAGCTTAGTTATCATAACCTAACCAGCACAGGAACCAGTTAAAAGGGCTTTCCGTTGGTTATATTATTGTATTATTTCATGTTTTGTTCATCACAAATAGGTTTTAGTTTATATTGCCTTTTTCAGTGAGTGGTTGTAGTAATCTGGCAATTGTGTTCCCTTTTCTATATACGCATATATATATATATTATATATTATAAAATATATATATATATATATACACACACATCACATACACATACATACGCACAGCACGCACAGCACACGCGACGCACGAGAGCACACGCACACCAAAGCACACATTCCAACATGCGCAATATCATATTTGTTCCATCCGATTAAGGCTTCTTTCTCATCCTCTTTTCTCCTTAATCTTTCTCCCACTTCGTTTTCCAGTATTTCCCTCCCATCTGAATTTAGCCCGTAATATTGTTTTCTCAAGACTTTCTTCCCAACCTCTCTCTCACATACACACGTGCGCGCACGCACACGCAACGCGCACACGCGCACGCACACGCACAACGCACACGCACACACACACACCCACACAACACACACACACACACACACACACACACACAGACATACACACACACCACACACACACACACACACACACACACACACACACACACACACAACACTCACACACCACCATCTCACTTACCTAACCTGTGTACTTTCCCATTCCTCGCATATTATTTTTATTTTACCTGTATGTTTAAAATGCACGGGATTTTATATATCTTGTGTGTAAGCACCCTCCACGTCACGTGTCACATTCTCTCTTTTGCTAGGAAGATTTCTTAAGCTTTCTATGTACATCGTAATCATAGAAAAAAACATAAAAGCGATCACTAGTGACAAGCTGGTGAAAACGTACTTTCTTTTAAAAATGAAACCAACCATATGTCATACGTCAGTTAGTTTGCGTCAGTGTGAGTCCTTTGGTGAGTTTGTAAATTATGCTTTTGGCTATAACTCTTTGGGCATTTATCACAAACAAATCTTTGATTGGTGTGAATCTGTTTGTGCCGTGTCAGATAAGTCAGTTGCTTGAAACCCTTGCCACACACATCACAGGCAAATGGTCTTTCATTACTGTGTGTTTGTTGATGAACGTTCATAGCATCCCGACGTGTAAAACGTTTACTGCACACAGGGCAGGAATATAGTCTCTCATTAGCATGGACTAGTTTATGTTTTGTCAAATCACATTTAGCTTTGAATCGTTTGCTACATATGTCACAGCCATGCGGTCTTTCTTCACTGTGAGTTATTTGGTGATCTCTCAGCTTGCTTGGATACGTAAATGTTGCACTACACTGGTTACAAGCAAACCGATTGCTGGTTTCGTGGGCCACTTGTTTGCTTTTGAAGGAAGGTTTTCCCTGTTGGAGGCACCATGCTCTCGTCGCTGGACAACTTGTTCTGATTGTAACTAGGTGAAATCCTAGGCGACGGTGTTTGTCCTCTATATGCCTGCAATATAACGAATAGAATGATTCATTAGAGAGTTCATTGTCACAAAAATGTATTTGTGCCTAACAGTAATACGCAGTGGCACTGATAAAATAAACCATCAGGTGTAGATATTTAGAGACTACGAGTGGAATATGTTCAGTTTGTTGTTTTTGTGTGTGTTGTTTTGCTGTCACATCTTCTGGGACGTACAGTTGCGTTGCTCACACGCCGCTCATTTATCCGAATCCCAATTCGCAGCCACACCTCCTCTGCACGTTCAGAATCCGAGACCAGCAGTCCAAGATGAGCGAATCTATGTTAGGCCATCAGGACGTTCCTTTTTTTTATAAGATAGAGAATGATATTGAAATATGGAATGTTCTTGTCACATTATATTTTTTAAACAAACCAGACTGCATAGGTATAAATTAGATAACACAGACTTGCAAAAGGTCCGCTAGCACTTACATTTAAATAGATATAACAGCATATGCATTTTGTTTTAAAAAAACAATCGCAGGCACTATCTGGCACACCATGCCTACATATTCTACAGCCCGCTATATATCATCTCCGCATTTACCACCATATGTCGCAACCTCGGTATCATCACTATTACATATCAAATAATTATGAACACATATATACGCAAACATGCATGCACATATATACAAACACAAGCGGATATGATAACACACACACACGCCGCGCACACACGCACGCAACACGCACGCACACACACACACACACACACACACACACACACACACACACACACACACACGCTCGCGCGCGCGCGCGCCACGCACGCAGCACGTACGCACGCACGCACGCGCGCGCGGCGGGCGCACACGCGCACACGCACACGCACACACACACACACACACACACACACACACACACACACACACACACACACACACACACACACACACACACACATGGGGTGTACTGGGACGATGCAGTAATATAATCATATTCTGTTTTTACAAGAAGTAGAAAAACAACAAGAACAAGAACTAAAAGTAGAAAAAAAACAATCCGAACAAGAACAAAAAGTAGAAGAACAACACGAGCAACAGCTATGGTCGAGGTTGTCAAAATACATACATCACTCTCCTCCGCTTTGTTGGCAGTCTGTGGTAAGGTGGCACTGGCAGAAAACATCACCATCTGGTCTGGCACTGACCCTGAATTGACAGCACTGCTTGTGTTGCATGTACCTAGTTCATTGTCTGCAATAAGCATGCCACTCAGAGATTGGTTAGTGTTTCTCGCAGTCTGTGCATGTCTTGCAGATTGTAAAACCGACATAGTCTGAATATGAGTAGCTTTGGAAGAATGTGTTGAATTTGTTTCAGTTCTGACATAGGCAATCTTTTGACTGGCTTTATCTTTCATGGTGTTGCTGACAAAGATTGAAGTTTCTACACAACCAATGGGATTGACATCAGTTTTTGGAGATAGTGGTGTTTCATACGAAGAATGAAACTCATGTTCAATGCACCTAGTTTCACAGCTTTCAGAAGCTACGGTATCCGAAGGATCGAGTTGTATGGGTCCAAACTCCTTCGAAAGGCGATACTTCACATTTCGGGGACATTCGTTTTCCCTGTGAAATGTTTTATTTTCTGTCGCTTTATAATCAGGTTCTGTTTTAACAGCTTGACAGGTTTTTCTCTTACCATTTGCTTCATGATCGAATGTAGTTCTTTCATCATCACGGTCATACATGCCGGCCCTAGTTGTCATATTCTGGTCAACACATTCTCTTTTGACAAACTTGTTATCATCTGGGTAATCATCAGGTGGTTCTGATTTAATTACACTTAGGTCAACATAATCCTGATCATATTTTGGCATAACAGCCTCATTTTCTGTCTTGCAATACGATAGTTGAACCTCTGATATTTGATTACCAACCGAACTCTCAACGTCGACTTCTGTTTTATGAATCACGTTCTTCACGTCAGAAGCATTTGCATCATATTCAGTATTCTGATCAGAAAACGTGGGTTTGGAAGCTTGGTGAGGATCAGCGTTGTCCTTCGGTAATCTTCTTATTTTGGGAGGAATCCGCCTTCAACCTGATGAGAATGTTATTGTAACTACAACGGTTTCTGATTAAAAGACGCTATAAAAGTAGAGGGAGAAGGGGAGGACGGACTAGACAAGAAGGTCTGGGGTATGGGATAGGCTTGATAGTCCACAATAAAACAAACAAGTAATTCCGGGACATGTTACAAATGATCATTTCCTGTGGCTTCAGCATAAGGAAACTTTAGACCGTTCAGGCCAACCACTGACACGTTACGTGCATAAGCAGGCATACTGGCAATATTCACATTTCTTCCCGTCAAACAAACCCTTTTGTATTACTTAAAATATTTTTCAAATCCTGTCTCATCCCGTGCTGCGAATCTTCGTCTTTGAACCCCTGCATAATTATATCAATAATTGCCGATAAATGGCAGGTGGACATTACTGGAAGAAGAAGAAGAAGAAGAAGAAGAAAGAAGAAGAAGAAGAAAGAAGAAGAAGAAGAAGAAGAAGAAGAAGAGAAGAAAGAGAAGAAGAAGAAGAAGAAGAAGAAGAAGAAGAAGAAGAAGCAGCAGCAGCAGCAGTGTTCTTTTCTTTTCAAAAACTCATTGTTCTTGACGGGACGAAATGTGACTAGTACCTCTCAATCAACATTACTCACCATGCTCCTGGAGCCCAGTCCACCCATACACGTTTGGCTCCACAGCGATATCTATTTCGGACTTCACCTCGGACATCTCTTCTCCAGTGTCTTCCATTGTGTTTCTACGGAAGAAGTAAAACTTGAGGACAAACAACGCATAAATTGGTGAAAATACCAACGTGTATAACGTCGTAAATCTATGCAGTTAGCACGGTCACACAGAGAGAGAGAGAGAGAGAGAGAGAGAGAGAGAGAGAGAGAGAGAGAGAGAGAGAGGAGAGAGAGAGAGAGAGAGAGAGTGGTGAGAGAGAGAGAGAGAGAGAGAGAGAGGGAGAGAGAGAGAGGAGAGAGAGTGGGAGAGGAGAGAGAGAGAGAGAAAGCCGGAAGTCAGAAATGGAAGTTTTACTGAATAAGGCCAGCAGCCCCTTTCAGGGGGGAGGGGGGGGGGACAAAAACGTAATACATTCACAATTGAAAAAAAAGGAAAAAACCCATATATATACAGATAATAAACAAACATGCAAAACTAAATCATCACGTTCACAAAATATAGGCTTGAAAGTCAACACATTATATACATGATTAATTGGGGGTGGGGGAGAGAGAGAGAGAGAGAGAGAAGGAGAAAAGAGAGAGAGAGACGAGAGAGAGAGAGAGAGATAGAGAGAGAGAGAGAGAGAGTAGAGAGAGAGAGAGAGAGAGAGAGAGAGAGAGAAAACTCAGAACTCAGAACTCAGAAACTTTATTTTACAAGGAAAAGAATTTAGGCTGGGCCTAGTCTTCCATTCTGTCCTTGGTTTTAAGCATGCAATACATAACTAATACTATAAATGAACATTGAGACACAGGAACATCGCCAACAAAAAATAACAACAAACAGTAATATAGCAACGACATGGCAGGCAGAGCATCAACATAAGCAATAAAAACAAATAAAATAGAAAACTAACCAACCAGTTAAACAAAGTAATAGATTAAAAACACCTCTATTACTACAATATACTTCTTCTACTACAATTACTACTACTAGTGTTAGACGGAGCAAAAAGCCCATGGGCGGGTAAGAAGCCCACTCCAACTATGCCACGAAACAAAGCAAATCTCGGTCACATTCTGCCCATGAGACAAGTGTTAATGTTTAGCATTCGTCTCATGGACAAACCCGACCGAAACCCGCCCCACTCCATGAGACAACCGGCACGGGCCCTCCACCCGCCCATGGACCCTCTACCCCGTCTTCACCAACTATTACTATTACTTCCACCATCACCACCACCATCACCACACCACTACTAACTACTACTACTACTACTACTACTACTACTACTACTACTACTACTACTACTACTACTACTACTACTATTACAATTACTATTACAATTACTATTACTACCTCCATCACCATCACTACTACTACCACTACCACTACTATTACTACTAGAGTGCCACAGTAATGTAACAATAACAC
This sequence comes from Phymorhynchus buccinoides, assembly GCA_017654935.2. Taxonomy (NCBI): domain Eukaryota; kingdom Metazoa; phylum Mollusca; class Gastropoda; order Neogastropoda; family Raphitomidae; genus Phymorhynchus; species Phymorhynchus buccinoides. The sequence continues at coordinate 13,455,728 of CM065699.1, forward strand.
GGTACGCAGAACATCACCATCAGTAATAAGAACAAGCAAAACAGAAACCAACCGGCCAAACAAAACATAAATGAAGAAAGAAAAAAAAAAAAAAAAAAAAAAAAAAAATGACTTCCACCACAACTTACTTCATCACTACTACTACTACTACTACTACTACTACTACTACTACTACTACTACTACTACTACTACTACTACTACTACTACTACTACTACTACTACTACCTCCATCACCATCACTACTACTACCACTACCACTACTATTACTACTAGAGTGCCACAGTAATGTAACAATAACACGGTACGCAGAACATCACCATCAGTAATAAGAACAAGCAAAACAGAAACCAACCGACCAAACAAAACATAAATGAAGAAAAAAATAAAAAAAATGACTTCCACCGCAATTTACTTCATCTACTACTACTACTACTACTACTACTACTACTACTAACTACTACTAATAATAATAATAATAATAATAATAATAATAATAATAATCATAAGCATCATAATAACACAATTAGGCTAATGTAAATCAAATAAAAAGTAAAAGTAATCATAAAATCATAATGACACAAGTAGCCTAATGTCAAACAGAAAAAGAGAACAAAAACACCAAGCAAACATAATCAGAGAAACAAAATGACAGCATTAGTCTAAACAGACAAAAATGGCTCGTGTGTGGTGCATTAAGTGATAGTGAAGTTTTAATGGATGGGATTAAGGAGATGCCCCCGTAAGTTAGATTTGAAATTTGATACTGACGAAAATGCCTTTACATCTGAAGGCAGTGAGTTCCAAGCATATGGCCCTGAAAAGGAAAAGCTTGTTTTGTAAAGGTCAATGCGGGTGCGTGGAAGAACATATTTATCAGAACGATAACTACATGTGGAAGGAGTTAAGAGATTTTCTAGGTACTGGGGTGTCAAGTTACTGTGGACTTTATACATTAGGACAGCTGTGTTGTACTGTAACTGGTGTTCAAGCGGTAAAATTTCAAGATTATGAAACTTTTCTGAAGTTGACAGAGATGGATCTGGCAGGATTAAGTTGATCGCTCTTCTGTGGAGCGATGCTAGTTTTTTTAGGTGTTTTTTTTTTTTAGCAGCATAGGACCATAGAGTGGATGCATAGTTGATGTGCGAGAGGCAGTGGCCATAGAAGAACATTTTACGTGCGTCTAGGTCTAGGTAGGATTGAAGTCGTTTGAGAAGGAATAGGTTGCGTGCTAGTTTATTTCTAACGTGATTTATATGTGATTGCCAGTTGAGTTTGTCATCAAGTATGACGCCTAGAACTCGATGTTCATGGACTTGTTCGATATCGTTGCCATCAATAGTTAGGTTAAGGGAATGGCGTGTTAGTTGATGCTTTTGACGGGAGGTTACAACCATGCACTTTGTTTTCTTGGGATGAATTAACATAGAATTATCCTTGCACCATTTAGATACATCATGTAAGCCTGATTGAAGAGAGTTTTGGATGACAGTTACATCTTCCGAACTGGAATGAAGGGAGGAGTCATCTGCAAAAAGATCGCATGAAACATTTGGGTTGGATATAGACAATGGAAGATCGTTAATGAAAATACAGAACAGTAATGGACCGAGGACAGATCCCTGGGGTACACCACATTTCACCTTGCCTGTAGAAGAGGACTCGCCATTACAAAAAAACGTATTGCGTTCTATTATCCAGATATGATGAAAGGAATGTTATGGAGTGCTGGTTTCTGAGATAGTGTGATAATTTGTTGATAAGTATTGTGTGGTCGACAAGGTCGAAGGCTTTTCTTAGATCAAGAAAGACGGAACCAGTTAACTGATGTTTGTTTATTGCTGAGAGCCAAGAATCACACAAACGGACAAGAGCTGTGTGACAAGAATGGTGATTACGAAAGCCAGACTGAAGGGGGTGAAGGAGGTTGAAGTTTTCTAGATATTTAGATAGGTGACTGTGGACGTGCTTTTCTAGGGGTTTTGATAGCACTGACAGAAGTGAAATAGGTCTAAAGTTGCTTAGGTCAGAATTATCGTTTGTTTTGGGTATTGGGATAACTTTAGCTGTTTTTAGGGCAGAGGGTATTGTTCCTAGGTCTATGCATAAATTATATATATATGTAAGGGGTTCGACAATGTATGGAAGAGAAAGTTTTAAAAGAGAGGCGTTTAACGTGTCAGGTCCCATTGATTTTTTATTCTTTAAACTAGTAATAAGAGCTCCTACTTCATGAACTGCTAGTAAAGGTATCTGAAAGGAGGAGTGTTGGTTTGTTCTCTCCTCGCAAAAGGTTTGGAGCAATGAGGGGACCGTGTATTTATTAGGGCATAAGGTGTCAGACTGCATTGTTGAACTTGCTAAGTTGAGGAAGTGCTCGTTGAATGAGTTAGGAGACCAGGTGTAGCTGTGGTTTTGTTTAGTGCAATTCTTGTTACTGAAAGTATTTATTGCTCGCCATAATGAAGCCGTATCTTTGTTTGTGGCTAACATTTTATTAAAGTAGTTTCGCTTTGACACTTCAATAAGGTCAACTACTTTATTGCGTTGTTTCTTGTATTCAGTCTCCTTCTTTTCTCTGTCAAGCTTGTGTTTCTCTTTGGCAGAATCGGAGAGTTGCGCATTATCTGCGTTCTTTTTAGGTAATGTTTGTTTTTGTAACTGATCTCTCTCCTTCTTTAGTATATCCCTCTCTTTCATGGACTCCTGTATGTCAGGTGTGAGCCAACCAGGGAGATAAGGTTGTTTGACTCTTTTCCTGCGAAGCGGTGCGTGCTTGTTCACTATTGGGAGAAGCGTATTATAAAAGGCATCTAGAGCACTCTCAGGGTCAGTATAATTAAAAATGTCATTAAAATTAGCTACATTAAGGTCGTAAAAGTAGTCATTTTGACTGAAATGTTTAAACGATCTGTAATGAATAGTAGTGTGTCCCTTATGTGGCTGTTTTGGAGGCTTGAATAGATAAGTGCAACAAATGGGGAAATGGTCGCTAATACTTTTATTTAAAGTTCTAACGTTTGATACCAAGCATGTATTATTTGTAAGAATATGGTCAAGGAGGGTGGAGGAGGTGGGGGTGATTCGGGTGGGGGAGGTTACAAGTTGGTGCAAACCAAATAAAGAAGTGGTGGATTGCCATGATGGCTGTGATTTCATGAGGTCGAAATTAAAATCCCCAAGCAGAATAACATTATTATTGAGGCGGGTCACCTTGTCCATCATGGCAACAAAATCGTCTAGCCAGATGAACGTTGCGGAGGGATTCCTGTAAACAAAACCAATTAAAAAAGATGGGGATCTTGGAAATTTAACCTCTAGCCAAATACATTCTATAAACGATTCTAGATCTACTCTCCTTTTAGTAAAATTAGCTAAACTGTCATGTATGTATGTAGCTATGCCGGTTTCACCTTTGCGTTGGGCATCACGGCGGAGAATGGTGTAGTGGGGGATGTGAAGGAGTTCATCAGATATGCCTGAGTGCAGGCGTGTTTCTGTGAGTCCGAGAATGTGGGTGTTTGGGGGTTCATTGAGTAGCAAAGAGATGTCAGCAAGCTTATTGTACAAATGATAAACATTTAAGTGACTAATTTGAGTCCCTGTGATTCGATTGTTATTACTACGGGTGTACATTTTAATAATACAAAGTTACAGAACATGCAATCAATAACGAGAAAAACAACAATAAATGTGTTGGTAACGAAAAGTAAAAATAAAAAATAAAATAAAATAAAATAAAAAAAGAAGAAAGAAAAAGAAAAGGGTAATCCTGACACAAAACTGGTATTGTCACAAAGTGAATCCTCAATATAAAAGGACTAGCCACGTTACCAAGCGCTATTAATGTAGGAGATCACTAAACCACTATGCTTGGTGGGTCTCCACAGCCATGCTGGATTCGCTGAAGGGAGGGTGGGGGGAGAAAAGAAAAAAAAAATTAATGTACTAAACCACTATGCTTGGGAATGTGCGTGTATAGCGCAACAACACTGGGTCACTATTGTTTCTTCCCGACAAAGGAAGCCAATGAAAGCGTCACTCACAACACACGGGGAAGGAAAAGCGTCACTCGCGAGTCTTGAAAAGGCAATTAAAGTTCACTGCACAAATCAATGTAATATAATATAATATAATATAATATAATATAATATAATATAATGTAATATAAGTCCGGAGGCCATTGGCCATTGCTCAATGGTTAATGTTTACCAACTTAATTAAAATAAGAAAATGTTCTTAGCGTACAGTATGATAAGGTTTGTCAACAGCGCGCTCAGAAAAAAAAAAGTCACTGGCTATTACCAAAGCATAAAAAAGTCACAAAAAAGAACAAACCCCAATAACATGCCCACACTCTTATCAAATAAGTGGA
>CM065699.1:13470103-13475103 GCA_017654935.2 Phymorhynchus buccinoides
AAGCAAGCAAGCAAGCAATCAGGAGCAGCAGCCATAAAATAAAAACAAACTGAAGCACACTATGAGCTTGTTGTTGTTTGAGTCGTTGAAGTTGTTGTTAATGCTTTTAAAGATATATTGTTTGAACCGTATGAAAAAGCCAAACACAATACCAAATTGTGTATCAAATAATGGTAGGACTTGGATTGACCGTCTCTAGTTCTGTACGTTCTTTTTTCTCTGGTTTCTTTTAGACAGTGTACCCGTTTGTGTGTGTGTGTGTGTGTGTGTGTGTGTGTGTGTGTGTGTGTGTGTGTGTGTGTGTGTGTGTGTGTGTGTGTGTGTGTGTGTGTGTGTGTTGTTCTTCAGTTTAACGTCCTTCCACTAAAAGTGATTCAGACAATATATTGTAGCTTGATGTTGGTGTGGTGAGTGTGAGTGGGTGTGTCTGTAAAATTAATGTGTGTAAGCATTAAAGTAAGCGACATGATAGTGATGCAGACCTAATCATAACACCACCACCCCCCACCCCATTAAAAAAAGTAAAATTTACATTTAAAGAATATAACCTAAAAATGAACAATGTTAAAGATAAATACTAAGTGAACTACTTAATAAACATTTACAAACTGAATCAAGAACAGAATAATTGTTTAGAATACTGGGTAGAGACAATGGCGTCGATCCATCAATAAAACCATCAATACCCGAATTCTTGAAATGTTCTCTTGCTAATGGACAATGAATCAGTAAATGACTGACACTCAATGATTCACCACACATGCATTTAACATTAATACAGTATTTTGTTTTGAATGAATTCAAACGTAGTCTATAGATTAGACTTTCAATCTCCCTGGACGAGAAAGTAACACGTTTGTGTGATATTTTTTCATTGTCTCTAACATTAGATTTAATACAGTTATTATAATATTGAACGTCTGAGTTCATCAATTCAGTTTTGACATTTTCATGAGAAGTTTTGTTTATAATTGAGAAACATTCTGTCAGATCTTAAAGGAACATTGATTGATACTGCGTCGTCACTATTTTGAGCTGCATTTTTTGCTGCTTGGTCTACCCGTTCATTTCCTGATATTCCACAATGAGAAGGCACCCAACAAAAAGTAATGGTGATGCCTTTCAAGGAAAGAAGGTGTATTATATGTTTAATTTCAATTATCATGTCAAGTCGGATACATGAATTGGGAGACATAATAGCATACATTGCTGCTTTAGAATCAACACATATTAAGATGTGTCTGTTATTTATAGGAAAACTTAAAAGGAAATCCAAGGACATAAGAATAGCAAATAATTCAGCGCTATAAATAGACAACGTTTTACCAAGATAGAACAACTGTTTCTACTTTTAAGCTAGGAATAATGAAAGCTGCTCCCGAGTTATTATCTTCTAAAACTGAACCATCTGTGATTATTTTTAAATGTTGATTGTACGTATTTTCTAAGTGCGTGTACACAGACGTTCTCAAAATATTGGGAGAACCCTTTTTAGATAAATGAGAGTACTCAATATCCAAGACAGCTTTTGATTGCTCCCATTTTGGAATGGGAGAAAAATGTGGGTTTTTTTTTAGTGATGTTACTTTTATCTAGTTTTGTATCTTAGAAGATCGGAGGAAAACGAATAAATAGATTTTGTGGATATAATATTCTGTGCACGTTTTCCCAAATCCTTTTCAGATTTTAAACATACCTCTTCTGAGCAAAAAACATTTTTGAGAAAAACTTTTCAAAACAAATTTTGAAACATAAGCTTTTCGGAGTTCTGTGAGAGGTAAAACTCCCACTTCGCTATATGTTCCTAAGTTAGATGTATGTGTGGGAACTCCAAGAGCAATTTTGTAAGCTTTGCAGTCAGTACTCTGAAGTTTATTTAAAAGATATTGAGATGCATTAAAAAATACTTCTTGAGCATATGATAGTCTAGAGCGTACAAGGGCGGATGCTAAAATTGCTAATGTGTTGGTATCTTGCCCCCAAGATTGTTTACTAACTATTTTAAGGAAGTTTAAGCTTTTCCTTGCTTTATTTCAAATATAAATAAACACACTGTTGTGTGTGTGTGTGTGTGTGTGTGTGTGTGTGTGTGTGTGTGTGTGTGTGTGTGTGTGTGTGTGTGTGTGTGTGTGTGTGTGTGTGTGTGTGTGTGTGTGTGTGTGTGTGTGTGTGTGTGTGTGTGTGTGTGCGTGTGCGTGCGTGCGTGTGTGTGTGCGCGTGTGCGCGCGTGTGCGTGTGCGTGAGTGTGTGTATGTGTGTGTGTGTGTGTGTGTGTGTGCGCGTGCGTGTGTGTGTGCGCACGTGCTTGTGTGTGTTTGTGTGTTTTAGACAGTATAACCTGTTTGTTTCCCTTCTTGTCTTGGGAAACATTTCGTGGCACTCCAATGAGCCCTCTCAGAGTTACGGAAGAAGAAGAAGAAGAAGAAGAAGAAGAAGAAGAAGAAGAAGAAGAAGAAGAAGAAGAAGAAGAAGAAGAAGAAGAAGAAGAAGAAGAAGAAGAAGAAGAAGAAGAAGAAGAAGAAGAGGAGGAGGAAGAGGAGGAGGAGGAGGAGGAGGAGGAGGAGGAGGAGGAGAAGGAAAACCCAAACCATTATCTCTCTCACGCACTGCAGCGTATTATCCCTATACTTTTTTTTTTACCTCGAGACTTTTGATGTGGAGACAGAAATCATTTCGGTACTCGATTGTTTTCATTCACCCACACGTGGGCTGTGGAATTAATTGGATAATTGACATTCGCTGATGCCCCGATGCCAGACGTCGAAAACATGGCATGAGGCATCTGCATAAAATAATGCATGGGCATGGTCTTTGTCTTTTGGTTCCAGAAATGTTCTGCGATGATTAGGTTTTTGTTTCTTCTTCTTCTTCTTCTTCTTCTTCTTCTTCTTCTTCTTCTTCTTCTTCTTCTTCTTCTTCTTCTTCTTCTTCTTCTTCTCCTCCTCTTCTTCTTCTTCGCTGTACGTGGCCACAATCAACACTTTGATTATTTGGCCACGGAACCGGGAGGTTCTACCTCTTATGCCGGAAGACAAGGCTCAAAGCCTGAGAAGAAACTGAAAAGTTAGGCCTTAGACAGAAGACGGACAGGTAAAAAGATACAGGATTAAGTGCTTGCACTGGGTTAATACCATTAACCCCCCCCCCCCCCCAGTTCAGCCGGGAAGGAACAGGCCCCACTTCCAGCAACAAGCAAAAGCAGGAGGGAAGGGGAAAAAAAGAAACAAAAGGAGAAGAGAGTTTGGGTTGCTAGCCCAATGACCCCTGAGTGAGGCTATCAGACATGCTGGGTGCAGCAGGCGGGTGTCCATTCAGGTACTTCCAGACTCTGGCTGCGAAAGTCTCTGGAGTTCTGGCCTCCACTGCTGATGTAGGCAGATCGCTCCACTCCCTGATTGTCCGGGGAAAGAAGGAACTCTGGCGATACTGCGTCCGACACTGAGGGATGAGGAGCTGCTGCGAGTGACCTCTTCGTTGCCGCTCTGGCTGAGGTATGACCCTGCTCCTGTCAACACTCACCATGCCATTGAGTATTTTGAAGAGCATGGTGAGTCTGGTGGTCTGTCGGCGTTGCTGCAGCGAGTTCCATCCCAGTCTCTGGAGCATGTCGGTGACGCTGGCTGTTCTATGGTATCGATTCAAAACGAATCAGGCAGCCCTGCGTTGGATCGATTCCACCTTGTCAATACTCTTTTGAGTGAAGGGGTCCCAGACCGAGCATGTGTATTCAAGGAGAGGTCTGACAAAGGTCATGTAGGCCTTCTCTCTCAACTCAGTGGAGGCTATTTTGAGGTTTCTTTGCAAGAAGCCAAGAGTCTGACTGGCCTTCGCTGTGATGGTATTCACGTGGACGTCCCAGGTTCCGTTTGCCTGCAGGGTGACTCCCAGATATTTTGCAGTTTGTACTGTATCCAGGATATGCCCATGTAGTTGGTAAGGATGGTGTGAGGGCTTCCTGCTGCGTGTGACTGGCAGAGTTTGGCATTTCCCAGGGTGAAACTGCATGTCCCATTTCTTCTCCCATTCCTCAAGGCGTTGGAGGTCTTGCTGTAAGTGGGCATGGTCTTCCCCTGAGAAGGAAACACAATTCTCAATCCAATATAAGCAAGAAGAATTATAATCAGGACCGCGTCCTGCGGTTTTTCTTTATCTGTTATCGGCGCGTTTGTCTGTGTGTTTATTTGTTTGTCTGTTTCAGGCATAGTGATAAATTAAAATCACCACAGCTTAGACTGCACAGCTCCTCCAAATAATGTTCTTGTTTAAATTAAAGACCCACCACGTCACGTGTCAACATCATGGGTTTCACACCTCTTATGCTTGGAAGATTTCTTAAGATTTCTTACCTGCTATAAGAGGGAAAACACGTGAAAACCATGATTAAGAAATCTTCCAAGCATAAGAGGGAATGTGACACGTGACGTGGGGGCTCTTTAAATGTGTGAAAGCTCAGAAGACTCATCATTGATTCTTGTGTCGCAACATGGCCTGAAGAAAAGTGTGGAATACACTAGGCGTTCAAGACTGCACTTGGTCATCTCCAAACATGGAACACTCAATATTTAGTACAGTTTATTTGTTGTGTGTATTTGACGGTTTAAGGTTTTGGTTAGGGTTAGGGATAGGATTAGGGCTAGGGCTAGGGCTAGAGTCAGTTTAATTTTAGATTGAATGGTTAAAAGATACACATTCTAAACTTTCGCCGAAAACCGAAATTGTCACGCGAATGGCGTCACTTTCCATATTTGGAGATGACCAAGTGCAGTATTGAACGTCTTGTGTGGAATACACTTGGAAATGTGCCATAAATGATGGGCGTTTGTGTTTTTTGTTTAATTGTGTGTTTATGTATTTCTTGGCTTCCTATATTTCAAATATTTTAGGGGAAACAAGAACATTGAATATTTACTTAGAACATTCTGTTTCTTCGTTGAAGGCTTGTTTTTTTATAATAGTGCAAGTGGAAAAGAAAATAATGTTGCGATATGTTATAAAGCATT
>CM065699.1:13480103-13517603 GCA_017654935.2 Phymorhynchus buccinoides
TCTACATATTTGCCGATAAATCGATGTACAAGTCCATAAACCGTAAAATTCACAATGGCGGACAAACAAACGATTCTGATTGGCTACGCTAGGACTACTTCCGGCTAGGACTACTTATCTCATAGAGGTAAAAATACACCGCCACACCTCCCTCCCGTTTACGCTTGCACCATTGGAAACATCGCCTTGGTATATTGAAGAAAAATGCCCTTGAGTATTCCATAGCAAAACTCATTTTTGACAGGGCAAATGGGTTTCCATTGATTCTTTAAATATTCTCGATTGGTTTAAACAGAGTTTTATTCAACGACAATGTTTAGCAATAATAGAACACAGCAGGAGTAGCAACAAGCTTAAAGACCCCCCACGTCACGTGTAACATTCCCTCTTATGCTACAATGTACCTAACCTAACTAACCTAAAATTTCTTAAGATTCCCTACCAGCTGTAAGAGGGAAAAAACGTGAAAACCGTGATTTTGACACGTGACGTGGAGGGTCTTTAAAGCTTATAGCTCTCTATTCAAATCTTCTTACGGTAAACCCTCACCCATCTTACTTTTCTATCAATCCAATAATTGTGCTCCCCCAAAACAAATAACAACGTCAAATGTATAAGGTTATAACCACATACTCTTTTCTGCCTTCCATCTCAATCTTTCGGTAAAGGTGCAGATCAACACACACACACACCCTCCTTCGATTTCTCTGCTCTCCCCGCATTGTCAGACTAGTCTTTCTTAGCAAATATTAAGCTGTATTTTATTAACAATTTTAGCTAATTGTCTTTGCTGAATGATGATTCCCAGTAATAATAAAAGCTATTATATAACATTGCGTTACGCAATACACAGAACAGCCGCGGACCGTAGTCACAGTCTTGCTTTATTGCGCGTTGAATGAAAAATGGTGTTTTACGTCCCCTCGATCTGGAACAGACACATATGGGACATTTGTAGATACAAAGATGGTGGGAACAATACTGGAGGCAATGCCCGGAGGCAGTGCAACTCCAGTAAAGTCCCGATTTTTTAACAATACAGATAAGCAGTAACCACGCCTCGGTTAAACCTCATCGGCTATGGTATTGCCACGTAGCTAAGTGTAAGTATAACTAGGCCTAGGCCTTGTTGCCGGAAGTGCAGTAGGCTAACTTGTGCGCAGAGATGATGGGCAAATGAACACGAACAACCGTTACTCAAAGGCGCAAATAAAAGCTAAACAACCGGGCCGTCAACCGGGCTGTTACAGAAAATATAAGTTGACGACGTTAAAATGTACCTATTTGTACACACCTGAAGTCTTGTGTTTCTTTTTAAAGAGCGTTTTTGTATATCTAATGGAGAGTCTTCTTTCCAGTATGTATCTCCTACTCGGTACAACACAACAGTAACTCTGCAACAAATGATTTTCTTTCTTTTGTTCCTTATCGATGTATCTGACTGCTTTGATCGTCGTGACTTGAAGGCTCACGTCAAAATCAAGTATCCTGCTAACTTTAACCCTCTATCATCTTATGGTTTTTTGAGAAAATGACAACGTTAAAGTTTCAGTGGAGAGTGAGAGTCTTCTTTAGTTTGAAGAGTGTGACTGAGTCAAGGTTCAAGGTTGCACAACCTTATCTTTATTTTGTTCTTTATCAATGTATCTGACTGCTTTGATCGTCGTGACTTGAAGGCTCACGTCAAAATCAAGTATCCTGCTAACTTTAACCCTCTAACGCCTTATATGTTTAGAGAAAATGACAACGTTAAGGTTTGAGTTAAGGTTAAAGGTCGGGGCCACGGACGCAACACACACACACACACACACACACACATACACACACACACACACACACACACACACACACACACACACACACACACACACAGACACACAACCGAACATGTACGATACTATAGACTCACTTTGTTTTAAAAAACGACGTGAGCCAACTAAGTGTAAGTATAACAAGAGGCAAAGCCTGCAAGGCTCACGTCTGATTTTTATTACTATAGCAGGCATGGGAATTCCCATGACAATTCCCATGCCTGTATAGAGAGAATACTGTTATGTAGACACTTGTGCATCTGAAAACATAATTAATTTTTATTTTACTGTGTAAATTAAAATTATTTCTATGCACCCCTACCCCTTTCTTTAAAATTTAATTATATGTATGCGCATGTAACATAGTGGAGCCCTATTTTTATTTTTGGCAAACAAGTAAAATTGAAAAGCATATTGACCAAGCTTTCAGAAAAAACATAGTGACCAATCCCCCCCCCCCCCGCCGGGGTAAGGGGGGTCTACGGACACCTGTAGTAGGCCTAGTCTTTGCCTGTGGGTCTAAGCCTCTTACTCTTTAGAAAATTAATAATTGAAGTTGCGTGATCTGTTACTGTTTTAAACTGATCGTTCATGCGATGAAAACTTGTTCCACATCATCTACATTTCTGTAAGATATTTTATATTAGTCCTAATATTTTATTTTCGTTTCGTTAATCCCCCCCCCCCCCCCCTTCTGCCACAAAGCAAAGGTCAAGGTCACAGCCAGCAAGCTCATCCATGTTTATCTTCCCCTGTACAGTCTTTGCTCATGGTGATCAATCGTCTAGGACTAACAAAGGATTCGTACGTCGAAGGCAGTGAAATCGACGAACCCTGGATTTTCCGTATATTTTTTTTCAAGACTGAAATGAATGTGGGCTAAATGTTAAGTACGTCGTCTTGATTATGAGGTAAGGCATGGACTCTAGGCCGAGGCCTTGTTGCCGGAAGTGCGGTAGGCTAAGTTGTGCGCAGAGATGATGGGCAAATGAACACGAACAACCGTTACTCAAAGGCGCAAATAAAGCTAAACAACCGGGCCGTCAACGCACACACTCGGTACATCCATTTGTTACAGAAAATATAAGTTGACGACGTTAAAATGTACCTATTTGTACACACCTGAAGTCTTGTGTTTCTTTTTAAAGAGCGTTTTTGTATATCTAATGGAGAGTCTTCTTTCCAGTATGTATCTCCTACTCGGTACAACACAACAGTAATCTCTGCAACAAATGATTTTCTTTCTTTTGTTCCTTACCGATGTATCTGACTGCTTTGATCGTCATGACTTGAAGGCTCACGTCAAAATCAAGTATCCTGCTAACTTTAACCCTCTAACATCTTATGGTTTTTTGAGAAAATGACAACGTTAAAGTTTCAGTGGAGAGTGAGAGTCTTCTTTAGTTTGAAGAGTGTGACTGAGTCAAGGTTCAAGGTTGCACAACCTTATCTTTATTTTGTTCTTTATCAATGTATCTGACTGCTTTGATCGTCGTGACTTGAAGGCTCACGTCAAAATCAAGTATCCTGCTAACTTTAACCCTCTAACGCCTTATATGTTTAGAGAAAATGACAACGTTAAGGTTTGAGTTAAGGTTAAAGGTCGGGGCCACGGACGCAACACACACACACACACACACACACACACACACACACACACACACACACACACACACACACACACATGCACACACACACACACACACACACATACACACAGACACACAACCGAACATGTACGATACTATAGACTCACTTTGTTTTAAAAAACGACGTGAGCCAAAAATGATTTATTGCTCGTTCCTTCAGTCTTGCCTTTATCTTCTACCATTATTGAATGTATAGTTTTACATTGTGTAAATGGATGAACATTTACGTTAAATAACATAGCAAACGACAGAGGTTGAAGTACTCAATCTGCAGTAAGAAAGGTAAGAGTGGAAAAAGAAATGTCCAGAATTCGAAATCAGAAAAAAACCTTGCAATATGGAAATAGGTCAACCAATACTTGAATAAAAAAACTTTTGAAAAAAGCAAGAAACCCCCCCAGAAATAACCGCTAAATGGATGAGGGGGTGTGGATTTGCATCTTTGCCCTCTTGCTTGAGAATAATTATTCTGTATTTACCTCTCATTCCTCTTGACTGTCTTCTATACTACACATTTCTCTCCTGCATTGCTTCACTACAGCAATAACAGGTGCAGCCCCTCTCTCTAACCACTCCGTCAACAGAGCTGTACTTTGCAAACGGGAGGCATTCAAAGCCCCACCACTGCCAACGCAAGGGAACCGGAAGAAGGCTAAAGACCGTTTCCTCCTCCGCATAAATCATTCAATGAAAATTAAAGAAGACAATGATTGAGAGAATGAAAGGGAAGCAACGATGACTTGAAGGAAAATGATGGAAAGCAGAGGGGAGGGTGGAGGTTGAGGTCGGGGGGTTGTAAATGAGAATGGTTGTTTTCGTGAAAATCCAGGACAGACCCGTTGTTTAATAAACTATTACCTAGATATAATGGGTTGTTTTCGTCATAACTAAATAAACAGAAACATAACTTATGAAACAAGGCATGCGGGCCACCAAAGACTAAGAAAGTAAACGTAACCATTCGCGTCCTGTTTTCAACCATTGGTAACATTCCTGAGCATTTTGGTAACCATACCGTGCAGTTTCTGTTCATCAACCCCTCCCCCTCCCCCTCCTCATCCCACATACTATTACCCCAATACTATGATTATCCTGCTCTCTGTTTGTCCTCGTCATGCCTTTCCCTTTACACTCAAACCGTAGGTGCACAGCAATTGGAGTCGGTCACCAAGTAAAGAGACACCATCACGAGGACTACACTTGTCGAGGAAATAGAATAAACACGTCATCGACCCAACATCAGAACAACTTTTCCCTAAGGGCTTTCTGCCAAGAGGACGTAAAACCTCCACTCAACAACAACAATGCTCACGTCCAGTATGTCATAAAACGATTGCAACACACGGCTTTAAAATAAGTACAGAATAAAAGTGAACAAAATGCGCGTTAATTGATTTTGATTTTATTGGCGTATACGACCTTTCAATATATCAGCAGACTGTTGCAGCACGTAAACATAGACTGCTCAAAATTTGCTAACGATATTATCTTAAGCATACAAAATTGTCAAAGATAAACATAAATATCCACTCCTCTTAACATGCACTGTTCCTGGTCCTGTAGAATTCTGAGCTGCTATGAACGGCTTCTAACAGCTGCCTGAAGCATGTTTCAACATTGTTCTATCAGACTGAGGTTTCTGGATTGGGAAACCTACCTCATATGGACAATGATCTCCTGCTGCAGGTGCGCGTCAACAACCCATGCGCGATGAAAAGGTGCATTATCATCCATGAAGATGACGTCATCTCGGATCATGCCAGCAGAAGATTTGACGCGGGCATTGATGACCTCATCCCTGTAGGGAACAGCTATCAGGGATTCCTTTTCTTGCCTTTACCAATTCGTTACACTATTTTCCTGACCATGCCGGTACAGGCCCAATATGAAACCACCAAATGAACATTTTTGTATGTGGTTGACCAGTGGTCAGTGTCAAGGTTTGATGTGGTCAACGACATCAAATTTTGTTCATTTGAACTCCTAATACACTAATTTGCAGTCAAACAGTGAAAATAGACCAAAGTGACCACTGGTCAGTGACACTGACCACTGGTCAACCACATCAAGAATTGTTCATTTGAACTCCTAATACACTAATTTGCAGTCAAACAGTGAAAATAGGCCAAAGTGACCACTGCTCAGTGACACTGACCACTGGTCAACCACATCAACAATTGTTCATTGTTGATGAACCTAATACACTAATTAGCATTCAAACGGTAAAATTAGGCCAAAGTGACCAGTGTCAGTGGTCAGCTTGTTATTCATTTTATTTAACAAAGATTTTTTTTTAAAAAGAGAACTTGTCAAGAATGAGGTTTTATAACTCCAACTTTGATTTGGACAAAACGGCGGTTCAAAATCGAAAATCGGGAAACGGCGGATTGTTGAACCGCCGTTTTGTCCAAATCATAATAGAAAATTTGGACAAAACGGCGGATCTAACCCCGCCGTTTTGTCTATAGACAAAACGGCGGAATTTGGACAAAACGGCGGTTAACAGTGGCAAGTGATAATCATGTGATGCACGTGAACAGGAAGTTGGATAAAACAAATTTGAGTGAGCTTGTGTTCACGGATGATTGCTCTTTCCGGTCATATAACTTTTATTGTTTACAATGACACCCCCTTTTAGCAACCAAGGTTATAAAAGTCTATCCTTAGCAAATGTTGACCAGTGTATAACTCTTACACGAGAAAACTAGAAAGCAATGCATTCACTTTTAAATCAATTTACAGGCAATAAAACCATGCTACGCACTGTTCTGAAAAATACAACTGTCTCTTGAAATGATGCCAAGGACAAATGTATGGAACTTTATTTATCTTCTTTTGAAGGCCCTACATCCCTCTCTCTCTCTCCTCTCTCTCTCTCTCTCTCTCTCTCTCTCTCTCTCTCTCTCTCTCTCTCTCTCTCTCTCTCTCTCTCTCTCCCTCTCTCTCTCTCTCTCTCTCTCTCTCTCTCTCTCTCTCTCTCTCTCTCTCTCTCTCTCTCTCTCTCTCTCTCTCTCTCTCTCTCGTATAGTTATAGGGTATACTGTATGTTTTTGTGTGTGTGTGCGAGTACGTGAACGAGCTGTTCGTTTGAGCGTGAATTTTTTCGCATGTTCTTCAATTTACTGTGAACATGCCTGTTGTTATTTTCTATTCTGTTTATGCATTTTATACTTTCTTTTTGTTTTCCTTTTCTTGTTATTTGGCTTTTCTTTTTCCCCTCGAGGGCATGGTGTAAAGAAGCTTGAGCTTATCCGTTTACCCTCATTAAACATTCGTATTCGTATTCGTATTCTCTCTCTCTCTCTCTCTCTCTCTCTCTCTCTCTCTCTCTCTCTCTCTCTCTCTCTCTCTGTGAAAAGAACGTTAATGTCATCTTATTCATCCAGATCACGTACATGTCATTTTCCCTGTAAATCAAATCATTTAACCTCGTCCTCTGCTTGTAATAGAAGAAAATAAATACCCAGCAAAGTTGCTTTTACATAATTTTGTTTTGAAATCGATTCAGTTCACCTTATCTTCCGTTTATAATGGAAAAGTTGACAAAACTTTCTCTCAGCTCACCCATACTCCCATTCCCCCAATTTTAGGGTCCGTCTCAGAATATGGATTGCTTTGTGGGAAAAAACCCCACAGTGAGCAGCCTTAAAAGGGCACCCTGACGGATGAGGTTTTTTTTCAAGAGATACATCATCGAGACCGCCTTTTCAAGGATCAGAACACTCACTTTGCTCTGGTTTCCTAGAAAGCAGACCGTCAAAACGGCGATTCCTCCTTGGCGGAGTTGCCGGATAGAGAAGCCATTTTGGACGGGGTGGGTGGAGACCACTGAGAGTGGTTGAAGCTTTTTCTTCTTTGTAGTGCAATAAAAAAAATTCGGAGCTATTTCCTTTGTTGTGAGCGAAACTCCTTTCGGTAAACTGTATAAAAAAAGGCTTGTATTGTGGACATTTCGTGCAAACGATTTGGTTTACCTCAGGCGGCCATTAGAAAGAATCTGACTTCCAGAACTCCGCCAAGGAGGAATCGCCGATTTGACGGTTTGATTTATAGGAAACCAGAGCAAAGTGAGTGTTGCGATCTCCGTAAAGGGTGTATTCCTGGTGATCATGACGTGTTTCTTGCCAAAAAAAAACTCATCCATCAGGGTGCCCCTTTGATGTTCAGTCTTGTAAACCTTAAACTTCCCATTGTATCTAAATATAAAGAAACAACCAACAACCCCCTTCATATCGTTACACATCTACTCCCCCGTCTATATCCGGGTAAAGCCTTTGTTGCCTTGGTCCCTTCCTCCAATATCCCAATCCTTCTGTCTATAATCAAATTGAAAACATGGGTTCTGTAGTTGTTGGTTTCCATAATGAACACAAACACACAAATCGCCGGAGGAGTGTTACGAGAAACAAATTCGCTCGAGTGCATGTTAACAAGCAGAGTTGGAATTATCAGGAAAAGTACTTTGATAGTTTATTTATTTATTTAATTAAGTCATTCCTACATAGACAGAAACATATACATACACAAATATAGAACAACAGATGGATATGCCTACGGACAACACGCAGACACATTTATAATCAACAGACGGACGAAAAGACAGAAACTCAGACAGATTAAATAAACAGGCAGATAGACAAACACATAGACAAGACAATTGGTCCAATTCTGGAATCTTTCTACGACAACAGGATGTACTGTGGAAGGATTCAATTTAGAAGGGTTTCTATTATTCGGAGAAAGTAGAGATTCCCTGGTGGAGTATGGAAAGTGGGGTTGTGAGTGGTTAATTAACGTTGCAAGATATGCACAGTTGATGTTAAGTGTCTCCATGCGAATCGTCGTGTATGTAGATTGGCTGTTAAGTAGTCCACTTCTGTTTTTATTATAAGTGTACGTTCAACCTAAACTGGTCCGTATTTAGGTCGCGCGCGTGCGTATGTGTAAATGTGTATACGATGTCTGTATTACATGATCTGTGTCCCTCTGTCTGTCTGTCTGTCTGTCTGTCTGTCTGTCTGACTCTCTCTCTCTCTCTCTCTCTCTCTCTCTCTCTCTCTCTCTCTCTCTCTCTCTCTCTCTCTCTCTCTCTCTCTCTCTCTCTCTCTCTCTCTCTCTCTATCTGTGTGAGTCTCTATCTTTGTTTCTCTCTCTCTCTCTCTCTCTCTCTCTCTCTCTCTCTCTCTCTCTCTCTCTCTCTCTCTCTCTCTCTCTCTCTCTCTCTCTTTATCTGTGTGTGAGTCTCTATCTTTGTTTCTCTCTCTCTCTCTCTCTCTCTCTCTCTCTCTCTCTCTCTCTCTCTCTCTCTCTCTCTCTCTTTATCTGTGTGTGAGTCTCTCTCTCTCTCTCTCTCTCTCTCTCTCTCTCTCTCTCTCTCTCTCTCTCTCTCTCTCTCTCTCGCCTCTATCTCTCTCTCTCTCCCTCCAGTTTTGTCCACTTCCCTTATAATATATATTTCGCCTTACTTCCGTTTGTCTGATTATCCGCCTGTCTGACTTCCTCATTTACCTGTATTTCTGTCTGCCTGCATCAAGCCGCCTGTCTGCCTGTCCGTCCGTATGTCCGTCTAATTCAAGGAAGCATTAATACTGTTGACTGGATTAATGGAAAGCCTGGCAGTAGGAGAGACATTTCACTTCGGTTGCACGTGTTCTGATTTGATTAAGTTTGGCCTACATGGTGTCTCATAAAAAAGCAACCTACAACATTTGTTTTATAAACAAAGAAAGAAAGCTGTCTTTTCGGGGTTTTAGAGAATCGTCAATGCATGAAAGATCGCAACAATGTTTGTCTTTTCGGGGTTTTAGAGAATCGTCAATGCATGAAAGATCGCAACAATGTTTGTTTTTTCGATATTTGTTAGTGTGCTTCAGAATTTAACATTTTCCATTGTACCCCGTTTTCCATGTTGCAACGTTACATGCATTAAAGCTTCTTCGTACACCCCTCGTTTTCTAAAGGCCTGTGTACATGTTTATTTTTGTCACGAGATAATTCTATTCCCCCATGGCAACACAGTGATAGCCCGCTCTACGTATGACTTACAGCTCCACGTGTTAGCAGCATTTGTCGCTCTTGTTTCTTTGAGCTCAGTCGTATTGCATCCATTCGGCCTTTTCTTTCAGCTAACGCATGCAAGCGCCTTGTTGCAGCTTTTATTTCTTCAAGTTTAGATTTCTGCAATTCCATTCTCTTTGGCTTTCATTCAGCTAACGCATGCAAGCGCCTTGTTGCAGCTTTTATTTCTTCAAGTTTAGATTTCTGCAATTCCATTCTCTTTGGCTTTCATTCAGCTAACGCATGCAAGCGCCTTGTTGCAGCTTTTATTTCTTCAAGTTTAGATTTCTGCAATTCCATTCTCTTTGGCTTTCATTCAGCTAACGCATGCAAGCGCCTTGTTGCAGCTTTTATTTCTTCAAGTTTAGATTTCTTTCATTCTCTTTACATTTCTTTCAGCAATTCAGCTTTTATTTCTTCACGTTTAGATTTCTGCCCATTCTCTACAGAAAGAATTACTCGCCTACAGCGAGTTCAAAACAGTGCAGCTCGCCTCATACTGCGTAAGCGCAAGCGTGATCACGTCACGCCACTTCTGAAGGAGCTCCATTGGCTCCCTGTCCAGTTCCGCCTTCAGTATAAGCTGGCTGTTCTATCCTTCCGTCACTTTGAACAGACCCTTCCGCCTTACCTCTCCAGAGCGCTTCACACATACACTCCTTCCCGCTCAATCAGGTCCTCAAACATAAAACTTCTGAAAGTTCCAAAGACAAATCTAAAATCATTTGGTGACCGCAGTTTCAGTTTCAGTACCCCTGTTGTTTGGAATTCCCTCCGTGTCGATCTCCGCCATGAACCAACTATCTCTACTTTCAAAGCTAAACTCAAGACACACTACGTTCAAAGCTCATTCGGTTTGTAAATGTTTCCTTCTTGATCTTGTACCTGGGTGAATGAATGGGTGATAATGTTTTGTGTGACTGCGGGTGTATCAGTGAATGGAAGCGCCTTGAGTGTAAAATAATTATAGAAAGGCGCTATAGAAATACTATCAATTATTATTATTATGATTATTTATTAGCATGGGGAAATGGACATAGTTTGTGAATAGCGTTAAAGGTCTGCGTACACGTTAACATTATTCACGAGATATTTATAATTCCCCATGGCAACACAGTGATAGCCCACTCTTAATAAGACTTACAGCTCACTGTGCTGCCATGGGGAAATATAAATAGTTTGTGAATAGCGTTAAAGGTATGTGTACACGATAGCATTATTCACGATAAATTTCTATGTCACCATGGCAACAGAGTGATAGCCCACTCTTAATACGACTTACAGCTCACTGTGTTGCCATGGGGAAATATAAAAATAGTGTGAATAATGTTAACGTGTACACAGACCTTAAAGTATCATTTATATCCCCAAACTGACCCCCAACTTACCCCCAACTGTACCCAATGCTTCCCCCCCCTTCCACCCCCTCATTCCTCACACGCTCAAGAAAAGTTAAGTCAAACTGTCATTTGTCAGCTGTCCAGAGAAAACAAGTTCTATATGTTTGGCTTCTCGCGCGTAGCACGTGCTGTGGTTACTACTCCTATTTTTTTGACGTAGGATTTAATCAGTCACGAAACACGACAGGAACAGCGTGAAATAGTAACAGAAAAGGTCTGCCTGGACTCGGTCTCTACACGGGGGGTTTATTTACGTACAGCAACATAGTGGAGAGTGGCACAGTGGTTAACAGGCACCCAGTATTTCATTTTCATTATTTTTTGTTCTTTTTCGTACATTTGTTTTCCACGTTTAATTCCGCCAATATTGCTGTGTACATTTTCTAACTGAGCACGCTATAAGCTTCGCTTGTTGTTGCTTCAGTCCGTTGTGTTTTATGTCTATTTGAATGTAATTGAATAATACATCGTTTAAACCAGTGGCACAGTGGTAGCGCGTTCGCTTCGTGTCAAGTAAACCCGAGTTCGAACCTGGATACAGTGGATTTTTCCTCTCACTTTGCACTAGGCCTTGCGGTCTGAACGTGGATTCTTTCGGATGAGACGATAAACCGAGGTCCCGTGTGCTCATGCACTTAGCACACGTTAATTCCAGTGGCAACGAAAAAGCAAAGGGAAATGGCAGAGTCCAAGAAAGTGACAGATTAGAGGGAGTTACAAGAACACGACTGTCAGAAGGTGGGGAACTATTTGTTCAAAAGACCGCACGGTATCCCCACGGGGGGACGTTGCTTTTAGATTGGATTGGAATCTGAAGAACCAATCTCGGTTTAATTGGCTTCGTTTTATCGAATAGTAAGTAGTTCGTTTGCTAATCATTTTCTCTTATCCCACACTTGGTTTTTCCAATGCATGTTATTGATGGTTGAACCATTTTTGTTTTTGCTTGAAAAGAAAAAGGGCACACACAGCTCTCTCTCTCTCTCTCTCTCTCTCTCTCTCTCTCTCTCTCTCTCTCTCTCTCTCTCTCTCTCTCTCTCTCTCTCTCTCTCAAATAAGAGAACTTTATATGCTAGAATACTTCATTGATTCAACTAACTTAAATTTGAAAATGATTTGGAAATAATTGTGTTCTTTTTAGTTCCCTTTATTTCAAATATTCTATTATTATTTTTGTTCTCCAATGTTTTGCAATGAAAATGATGCTTCCCCCATGTCATGAGAACCCAGTGTTAATGACATGAAAAGGGTCCAGTGTCCAGTGCCCAGTGTCCACTCTCTCTCTCTCTCTCTCTCTCTCTCTCTCTCTCTCTCTCTCTCTCTCTCTCTCTCTATCTATCTCTCTCTCTCTCTCTCTCTCTCTCTCTCTCTCTCTCTCTCTCTCTCTCTCTCTCTTCTGTTATTAAGCTTTCTCTTCTTCGCATTGAACATTCTCTCTCTCTCTCCCCTCTCTCTGTTATTGGAACTTTATGTTGATGAAATGAAATGGTCACAGTATCAAGCGTCTCTCTCTCTCTCTCTCTATCTATCTCTCTCTCTCTCTCTCTCTCTCTCTCTCTCTCTCTCTCTCTCTCTCTCTCTCTCTCTCTCTCTCTCTCTCTCTCTCTCTCTCTCTCTCTCTCTCTCTCTCTCTCTCTCTCTCTCTCTCTCTCTCTCTCTCTCTCTCTCTCTCTCTCTTTGTTCTTCGCATCATTGTGCTTCCCCCATGTTATTGGAACTTTATGTTGATGAAATGAAATGGTCACAGTATCAAGCGTCTCTCGCTCTCGCTCTCTCTCTCTCTCTCTCTCTCTCTCTCTCTCTCTCTCTCTCTCTCTCTCTCTCTCTCTCTCTCTCTCTCTCTCTCTCTCTCTCTCTCTCTCTCTCTCTCTCTTAGTCTCTCTCTCTCTCTCTGTCTATATGTCTGCCCTCTCTCTCTCTCTCTCTCTCTCTCTCTCTCTCTCTCTCTCTCTCTCTCTCTCTCTCTCTCTCTCTCTCTCTCTCTCTCTCCATCTCCGTGTCTTCCTTCTTCTTCCGCTGACATTGTTCTTAGCGACACAAATAATAGAAGAAAGAAGCCAGACTACAACCCTGTCCCATCTCAGACCCACGTCTTGAGAACACACATGAAGCGGAAGAGGAAGTTATTGGAAAAATTTGCTGGAGATTGATGGGGGGGGGCTGTCAGGACTCACCCGGGCCGGTCGACAGAATAGTCTGGTACTCTGTCGGCAAGTGACAACTCCTCGGGCCCATGAGCAAGTCCCCTGGTAACCCATTTTTTCAATATTACTAGCGCAACGCCTAGTACTGGCAATGCACCGTACTGGTAACGCCTAGTAACGGTAACGCCAAGTACTGGTAACGCTGAGTACAGCAAATTTGAAGCGATTCAGTTAAGAAACGGCAGAGTTATAAGGCCCCGTTTCCCGTTGGCGCTGCTCTGCGAGTGACGCGCTCTCCCGATTCTCTTCCAATTTGCTGCCAGGCTTTGCCCGGGCCAGCCATAGCAAGCCTGACAGCAAATTTGAGGCGATTCGGTTAAGAAACGGCGGAGTTATTCGTGAAACGGTGAAGCGGCGTATAGCGAACGGGTTTCTGAACCGATTCGCTTCCGGTTTGGCACACCGATAGTCACTGTCCCCGGTCATCTATCTGCCAAATTTGAAGGAAATCGGTCCAGAAATGCCGGAGATACGGGCGTCGAGAGTCCGGCAGATACGCGTTTTGCGCATTTGCGAAACCGCGCAAATGACACGGCCGCCCCGGTTGCCGTTGCCATCACCCCGTTAGGGCTCACAGCAAATTGGAAGCGATTCGGTCAAAAAACGGCGGAGTTATAAGGCCCGTTTTGTGTTTCAGACAGACAGACACACACACACACACACACACGGACGGACACTTGGCTTTTTACTATATGAATGATGTCATGCATTAAAAGGGCATGCCGGCACCCTGACGGATGAAGTTTTTGCAAGAAACACGCCACATTCACCAGGAAAACACCCTTTACAGAGATCGCAACACTCACTTTGCTCTGGTTTACTATAGAAATCAAACCGTCAAATCGGCGATTCCTCCTTGGCGGAGGTGCTGGAAGTCAAATTCTTTCAGTGAAAGTGTCTTCTCTTTTCTAATGGCCGCCTGTGTTTAGACCAAATCGCTTGCACGAAATGTTCACAATACAAGCTTCTTTATTTATTATTGTTTTTAATTTTATACAGTTTACCTACAGGAGTTTTACTCACAACAAAGGAAATAGCTCCATTTTGTTTTTACTGCACTACAAAAAAGAAAAAGCTTCAACCACAATGAGTGGCCTCCACCCACCCCATCCAAAATGCCTTCTCTCTCCGGCATATCCGCCAAAGAAGAATCGCTGTTTTGACAGTTTGGTTTCTAGGAAACCAGAGCAAAGTGAGTGTTCAGATCCTTGAAAAGGCTGTCTTTCTGGTGATCTCGACGTGTTTCTTGCAAAATCTCATTAGTCAGGGTCCACCTTTAAACTGTTTTTGTTTTAGTTTTATTGGTATTCAAAATTGACAGAAACTCTGGAACTTCTCATAGAAACATGTCACGTATCGAGTCGTCATGAAGCCTACTAATGTGATACTGGACTTTTTTTTTTATCCAACCCAATTTAACCCCAATTTTTCATCCAACCCAATTTAATCTTTAAAAAAGAGATTCATCTTTTTTTCAGAGACATGTCCCCTTTTTCTTCCGTTTGTATCACTTTCAGATTATACTCTATACCACGTGAAAAAACAAACCAACACTCACACACGCGCGCGGAAAAAAAAGGGGAGAGGGGTGAATGCGCACACACGCCAAACTGTATTGAGATTGACGGATGTGCATTTCATGGCAGAAACAGTCCCCAGTAGTTTATAAATTGACATACGTTTCTTTGGAATTACAATACCAGTTGTAAGCTACATCAGGAATGATGATTTTGCCCTATGCAATGGGAATACATCTCGTTTACTTTACTTTTGTCAAAAGGTAAAGATGCGACCCCCCCCCCCCCTCCTTCATTTCTCGGTTCTTTCCATTCTTTCAGTCTTGCCTTTCTTACTGCAGATTTGCAGATTGAGTACTTCATCCTCTATTGTTTGCTATATTTAACACTAATTTTCATCCATTTACATAATAATTAAACGTATGCATTCAGTAATAGTAGAAGATAAAGGCAAGACGGAAAAAACGCAATGAACCAGGACTGTGACAAATGCTCCGCGGCTGTTGTGTGTACTGCACTACATAGGGGGGGGGGGGGGGTCCTATTTGATAATGGCCTTTATCATGACTGCGATTAATTATTCAACAAAGATAGTTAGCTCAAAACGTTGATAAGATACAGCTTAATGTTTGGTAAGAAAGGCAGGTGTGAAAATGTGGGGAGAGCTGAGAAATGTAAGAGGGGGGGGGGGGGGGCACATCTTTACCTACTTTTGTACTCACTTTGCACGCATCGGTGATATAAATCATTTTCTACGCATCAGAAATAGAAATTCCTTTCCCGGTTCTGATGGAAACTAGATTGCGTTGGTACTGATCTCAGCGAACCACTGTGACCGATGAAGATTGATTTGTCTTTCAATATACCTGACTAGTCTGCCTCTGTTCTATATTAAAGGTGGACCCTGACGGATGAGTTTGGGCAAGAAACACGTCGAGATCACTAGAAAGACAGCCTTTTCAAGGATCGGAACACTCACTTTGCTCTGGTTTCCTAGAAATTAAACCGTCAAAACGGCGATTCCTCCTTGGCGGAGATGCCGGAGAGAGTAGCCATTTTGGATGGGGTGGGTGAAGGTCACTCATTGTGGTTGAAGCGTTTTCTTTTTTGTAGTGCAGTAACAACAAAAAATCGGAGCTGTTTCTTTTGTTGTGAGCAAAAGTTTACCTCCTTTAGGTAAACTGCATACAATTAAAAACATTGCAAACATTTCGTGCCAACGATTTGGTCTAAACGCAAGCGGCCATTAAAAAAGAGACAGAACTCGCCTTCTCTTTGGGTGAAAGAAATTGACTTCCAGCACCTCTGCCAAGGAGGAATCGCCGATTTGACGGTTTGATTTCTAGGAAACCAGAGCAAAGTGGGCGTTGCAATCTCTGTAAAGGGTGTTTTCCTGGTGATCTGGACGTGTTTCTTACAAAAACGCATCCGTCAGTGTGGCCATTTAATAACAACGGTGCGTCAGAGTCTAAAAAACTGAGTTACTTTTTGTTTGTGGCTCAAGCCACAAACCTATAACTCACTTTGACGGTCGGTCGGTCTGTCGGTCGGTCGGTCTGTCGGTCCAAAATTGTCGCACATTTTTACAAAATTGTCGCACTTCAAATCGAGACTACACTTCTGGCCGCTCTTTAAAATGATGTATTTTAAAAGCGTACAAAATAATAAACATACGTAATACAGACACTACAACAGACACGACGAGTATGCGGTGCTTCTTTTGATGAGTATAAGTAGGATACATAGTTTTAAATGTTTTCCAGAAGATATAAAAAGTTACGAAATGGTGCAGAGATAACATTCTGGTTTACAGATTAAAATTATTGAAAAGCCAGGGGAGGTGATTCATGATTGGAGTGGTAAAAATAGACCGCGTGCCACAAACTATTGCGATTTCGCGCTTGTTATTTCATCAATCTGTACTGGGGTAATGCTTAGTTTGAGAAACCATTTCACGAAAAGAAAATCATGTTTATGCTGTGTATGCTAAATATTATGTACTTTACTCTCTTTGTGTGTGATCTTGGTATTTTATCTAATTAATTTCATCTTAGTGTTGTGTTTGTTTGTGTGTATTGCACCTGCAACCAAATTTCTCCTACGGGTGATGAGAAAGTATTCTTGACTTGACTTGACTTATCTTGAATAATGCTCGTCACGTTTCACCATTTTTCAGGGAATCTAAGAATTACCAATGTGTATAATCTGATTTTCCAATATATTGGACAATGATTTTAAAGGGTATCGATAATGATATAAGACCATTTTGGTGACAAAAAAATAAAAGTTGTAAGCGGATTACCAACGTTTAAATGAAAACCAGATCTTCAATCTGACAGAAAGGTACACAAAAACAAAGAAAAGTTACTGAAATGAAATGGGCATGTGAAAAGAGATCACAATATTGCAAATCTCCAGCGTTGACTCTCTCTCTGTCTCTCTCTCTCTCTCTCTCTCTCTCTCTCTCTCTCTCTCTCTCTCTCTCTCTCTCTCTCTCTCTCTCTCTCTCTCTCTCTCTCTCTCTCTCTCTCTCTCTCTCTCTCTCTCTCTCTCTCTCTCTCTCTCTCTCTCTCTCTCTCTCTCTCTCTCTCTCTCTCTCTCTCTCTCTCTCTCTCTCTCTCTCTCTCTCTCTCTCTCTGTGCTTTTTGCTCCGTCTAACACTACTAGTAGTAACTGTCGTAGAAAAAGTATATTGTAGTGATAGAGGTGTTTTTAATTTATTACTTTGTTTAATTGGTTGGTTAGTTTTCTATTCTATTTGTTTGTATTGCTTATGTTGATGCTCTGCCTACCATGTCGTTGCTATATTACTGTTAGTTGTTATTTTTTGTTGGCGATGTTCCTGTGTCTCAATGTTCATTCATAGTATTAGTTACGTATTGCATGCTTAGAACCAAGTACAGAATGGAAGACTAGGCCCAGCCTAAATTCTTTTCCTTGTAAAATAAAGTTTCTGAGTTCTGAGTTCTGAGTTCTCTCTCTCTCTCTCTCTCTCTCTCTCTCTCTCTCTCTCTCTCTCTCTCTCTCTCTCTCTCTCTCTCTCTCTCTCTTTATGTGCGAGAGAAGAAAGACTGTACTTTTCCAACATTAAAAACATCGTTCGTTCGTTCGTTCGTAGTATTGGGTGTAACCCTCCTGTCGAAGGAGATACAGAACACTAGCTGTGACCTGGTGAGCCCATCGAGTGCGCATCACATGGGCAGCTTTGATGAAGAAGTCGGCTGTTCCAGGTGTAGCAGCTCCTGCCTGGACCAGGGCTTCCGTCCATCCACTGCAATCCAGAAGGTCGCCCAGAGTGTTGAATGATGCCTTTTCGATGTGGAATCCGGCAAACAGGATAATGAAGTAATCTTCTCCATGTGTTTGAGGCCAGCTACATTGGATCTGTTTGGCCAGCATGTACAGTGGTTGATCCGCGTTGATGGCCGGGACCTGACCAGGATACAGGATCTCCACTGCCCTCTTGATGACGTCCATGGAGTGGCGAATCATGGCCACGGAGTTGGCCGGATCATAGAAGAGGGGCAGCAATAAGGTAATGGCCACACTGCTTGGAAGAAAAACGTTATCTGCGTCCCTGTTAGGCCACCATGCATCATTGTGTTCAAGTCCATGTGAGGCCTATGCATAACATGTCAATAGCAAATGATACATAGATCCACTAGAATGTGTTTTGCTCCAACCATAGTTGATATAGTTCAACTTATGGGCGAAAATAGTAAATTGTGGCCGCCATTTTGTAAAATGGCCGCCACAGCTACCATGGGACAAATATGCGATGTCCCTATATCCAAAAATATTCCTAATGGTATGTCCTAACTGTGTGCCAAATGACATGCTTTTATCATTAAACCCACAATTCAGTCGAAATATGTCACATATCTGCTGCACTATAGATAAGTTATCTCCATATGTGGAAATAGCTCGATTTTACATGTTTTGATTCTGCGTGGCCTATAGGTTTTATCTTCGTAGTTTACTTTACATACTTTAATTTGTCAGTTGTGCAATGCAGAAAGTTAAATATAGAACAGAAAGTGAAGACGTGAGAACTGTTCTGGGAATTGTTTTATGTGTGTGTCTCACTGTCTTAGTAAACAGGTGTTCTTTTTTTACTTTGTGAGCAAAGGTTAGGCTACAACCTTTCATTCTGTCCATGTTGTACTGATTTCCCCAGGGTCGTTGGCGAGTAATGTTAAGCATAATGAATATTAGATAGCGTGAATAGTTGCGCTGGTAATACTTTGCATGATTTTGAAAGGTAGATTGTTGACTAGTCTAGTAGCTTACCCTTTTTTCTAAATTTACCTTGAAACACTTCTTATTGTTTAATATTCTAGCTACCCGGTACAAGAGTTTCCATAAATGCGTTACAAACGTTGGTCTAAGGGCTTCAGGGTAGGAATGGTCTTAGCAGCAAGTGTGTTCAGTCTATAGACAAGTCTACCGTCTTTACCTGAACCATATGAAGTTTATCGTGCCTTGTTTACCTTGTTTAAGTTGAACTTTGAAAGTAATTAATGAAAAGTTATATTTAAACGACCATGGTAATTACGTAAGCAAGGGTGGGAAGGAGGGAGGGGGTTAGAGGGATGAAAGGGAAGAACCAGGAAAGGAACAGCTCCACCCCTGTGGAGATGATAGAGGTTGAAGTTGGGAATCAGAGGAGGGACCATGGTCACCACTTGCTGTGATAAAAGAGGGTAGAGAGAGAGAGTGGTCAACCGATTATGGTAGGTGGTCAAAAGGGGATGCAAAGGGGTTAGGGGATATACCAAAGGGTGTGTGTCTAAACAGTGGCTGGAAGGACAGAAGAGGGCGGAGTCTGTCAAGGGAAGATAAAATGTGTATTAATCTCCACAATGCTTTAGTGCCATAACATATACTAGCAGCAACCGTATCTGTGCAATTCTAATGCACATGCCTAGCAATTTTCAATGGGTACTTTCTCTTCACTAGGAACATGACAAATAAACCCCATTCAAGTTTATACTTGATACTACTTAATATGATCATCTCATCATTTTGCTTTTGCAGAATCCAAGGATTTACTGAGGGCATTGTGAATATCCGCCAAGCTTTGGAAACATAGGTGGGGTTTTTTTTTGCTTGACTTCAGAAGATAGTGATGTTGTAGCTGACATGAAAATTAATAAATTCAAAAACTAAACCTAATTGCTGATAAGTCCGTTTGCCAAACTTTAATAATGGACCATACTGAGTGTGGTGAAAATAACAAGTCGTTCCCTTACGAGTCTAGTACGAATACGAACATTCACCCAATAGTTGAAACAGAACCAGGAGATGACTACAAACATTTTGATGATCAGAATTTAAAAACATATGCAGAATTAAAAAATGTATCTCTTAGTGAACTTTTCAAGCCAGAACAGTCCCTGCGGACTGAATCGAATAATGAAGCAGAATTCACCAGTCCAGAATTCACGCATCGTTTGCAAACTACTGGCAATGCCAGTGTATTTCAACCAGACAGCTACGCCAGACAAGACTCTGAACCCTACTTTAAAAGTGCCATCGTCAAGACTGCAACGGTTTCACAGCATACCTTGAACGTTGCCCCACTTGACACAGTCAGAGCAAACCACATTGATACTGCGAGGAACGGCAACACTGGATCAAGCGATGAGCACATTCCTTATGCTGGGTTTGCAGCTGTCAGTGATATAATCCACATCAATTATATGGAGGAAAGCCACTTCTGGGAACCACCCAAAGAAGACATAGCCAGTGAAGATAAGGGAGCACAGTCAGAATCAATGCTGGACCAGATTGTGACATTGTCACCTAGAGCCTCAGACTGGCAGGAAGAAAACGGGGATGTATATGCTGGTGACAAACAGGTTGTGAAATTGTCACATGGAGTCCCAAACAGACAAGAAGGAAGCGGAGATGTGTACGATGGTGACAAACAGGTAACATACTTGCAACTGTTCTCTTAAATGCATGGCCCAATTAATTTGACTGTATGGGCTCCTATTTATTTTCAGACACAAAATGCTATATTTTCAAAAGAGAGGAAAATCAAACAAAGCAGAATGTCATCCATATAATTACGTTATTTTTGTTTTGTTTTGTTTTGTACTTTACATCATTATTTATAGTTGAGCAGGCAATGTTCTCAAATCAAACACCACTCCATTACGCTGCATCGCCTTAACCGACAGTGACTAATGTTTATAATTATGCTAACAATTTTATTAACCCGCCAGAGGAGGGCTTATTTGACTCTATGTGTGCGTGCGTGCGTGCGTTGTGTGTGTGTGTGTGTGTGATCAATTTTCTCACAAAGTACTGGACGGATTTTAGACAAATGTAAAAGAAGCTGTCCGGGTTGTATCTCATGAACCAGTTGCTTAAGCTGCTTTTTTTTCTTTCTGAAGTTGCTTCGAATTTTGTGTTGTGTTGTATCACAAGCGTACACAAATGGTCCTTTATGAAAACTATAATAGTGCTGATCTTGACTTTGAAGTTTTACATAGAAAACCGAAATGTATTCTTGTAGCTATATATTTCACATCGTTGGACTTACTATGTTCAAACTCCATAATTATGTAGGTGCATTAGCTTATGGTATGTCTGAATAGTGGGTACCAATGAAGTTCAAGGTCAAGGTCAGGGACGTAGGCCTTGGGGTGAGACTTGTTTTAGCCATATCTTTCACATTTGTACAGTTACAGTCTTCAAATTTAACACGTTCGTAGACTACGTCAAGGCCATGCGTGGTCCATAGTATCGTTTGCATTCATGACCTTGACCTTGACTTTGTAACTAGTCTCTTTTGGCAATGGATACAGTTGCCATACACCCACGTTATATACGTATACCTTATAACAACAAATGTAGTCGGCTATATTTGAAGCCTCTTGAACTTAACATTTGACATTGAGACTGTTACGAGAAAACATTGTTTGAACCTTTGTGACTTGACAATGGACTTTGGCCATTTTGTTTCTTCTGTCTGTCAAGACAGTATCTCGTGCATCGCTCTGCGGAATCACTTCAACATGTGTGTGGAGTGTCAAAGAGGGTGGAGGGTAAGGGGGGTGGTGATATGGAGACAAGGGAGGTATGGGGCTTGGGAGGTAAGGGGTGGAATGGGCAAAGAACAATTGTGGTGCTCTTGACGCCGGTTTACGCTGCATATGTGACCCAGCACCACGAAAGGGACATTAAGTCGCTGGGCTAGTTTCTCACAACAGGCTTGCAAAGTCAAAAATCTCACTTATTGTCAATTTTGAGTTATGGATATTTTTGTGTTCCCGAACATCTTACCTTTCATATTTATAAACGATAATATTTAATATGGTATCTAAATGGTCTTATAAGTGTTTTAAAACGAGTAGGCCAATGCATTTTCTTCAGCTAGGCTAGACTTTAGACAGTGTTTTCTCAAAATGGCCAACACACTTTAAATGCCCATAACTTGGGAACGGGAAAAGGTACAAGAATGGTTCTTGTATCATTAGACAGAGCATGGTCTGAAGTTTGCAAATGTATAATGTTCTCAGAATGGTCAGTTTGACACTTAATGTCCCATTCGTGATGCTAGGTCACATATGCAAAGTATGCCTTGCAGTGTCACCAATGCATTTATATTATGTTTATATATAAATGTACTTCCTTTTATTTATTTGCCGTTGACATTTCTTTATAATATTTTAGTACCAATAATGCTGTAATACTTTTTCTCTTTTTTTAAATTATAAAGTTGCAGGACTATGAAAGACCATCTTCCTCGGCCTCCCATCCACCCAATCACGATGAAAACTTGACGACAAGCAGTAGCGCAGGGAAACCGACTCACGCTCTTAGCAATAAGGTTACCTGTGATATCTGTAAGAAGAGTATTCACAAAAACTGGCTGAGAGAGCACCAGAAGAGGGTTCATCTGAGCGCCAAAACGTTTTCGTGTGATGTGTGCAACGAAAGTTATGAAAATGAGACGCAACTGAAAAGGCACACGAATATAGCTCACTCTGATAAAAAGTTTGTTTGCCATGAATGCGGGATGCGTTTTGATTATCTACTTACGCTGTCAAGACACCAACGAGTACATTCTCAGGAGAGGCCCTATGCATGTGATGTTTGCGGCATTGGTTTTAAATATCAGTATTGTGTATACGCTCACAAACGAAAGTTCCATAAAATGCAGCAAGGGAAGACACGTAGAAAGACATTAAGACAGGACAGTTCCTTGAAGGCGAATCTTCACAAGGCTGAAACTAATCTCAAATAACTGCGGCCATGATGTGTGTGCTATAAAGCTCGTGTTAATTCAGACTCTTGGTCTAATGTTTTAGATGGAAGTTCTATGTCATGACAATAGTCATCAGCTCTATGCCATGATACTACCATGCTAAAAGTGGTCTTCAGAAATGAAGAGCCATACATTGACATAGCACGCACAAATCAATGAATCATGGTACATTTCTGTTGTTTTTAATAATATATAAATACATTTTATCATTCTCAGGTTTAAATTTCTTTTTAAAAACGCCTTAAAATAAACAGCTTGTCGCAATTTGAGAGTTTAAAAGAAACATAATGGAAACTACAGGCCAAAAAGCGGTGAATCGAAAACATATCAATTTATGTATTTAGAATGGTCGTCATAAATACTACTACTGATTGCAGAACAAGATGAACTAAAACATCGTCTTACCTGACGTATTATATGCCTTAAACATGTGAATGCTTTCTACTGAACTTCATTATAACACGTAAGCTTGTCTTCATATATCATTCAGATAGGCAGTATTAAATGATCAACCAATGATGGAGCACAATTATAACTAACTTGATATGCATTCACGAAACGCACGCACGCACGTATGTAAACACGCATTTATTTGGGACAGGAAAACGTACATACCTGTGCACACGTGCACGTATATAATATACACATACGAGCACTGTTTTTGTTCTTGATTCTCATTTTATAGCGAACGATTGTCTTTTATATTCTAGTGGTATTTTTAATCACATCCATGCAGATAAATGACCGTTGTTGACGATTAGCACCAGTCATTCTTTACTTTCAACAGACAATATTGATACTCAGCTCCATAAATTGTTAACAATCAACCCAAAGACAATGAAATTAATTACCAGCTCCATTCATATATTTGTTTTAATTCAACAATAATACAATATTGATAATCAGCTCCATAGATTCTTAACAGTCAACTAAAAGACAATGAAATTGATGATCAGCTCGATTCAATTTTTTTTAACTTTCAACAAAAAGACAATATTGATGATCAGCTGACCGTGGTATATTCGTTAAAACGCTAAATACTTTGTACAGTTTATTATTTTCTATGCAATACACAACACGCATAGTAGACCTGTTGAGAGTGTCTCCTGCAGTCAAGACGACTTTCAGCATAACAATGATATAAATCACCAACCGTAATTGGCTGGCAGTGATTTCAGTGACTTTTGTCTCTTCCTGGCTGACTGACCGACTATGTATGTATGTATATATGAAATGTTAACACGATGATGTTCAAACAGAAGGATCTACGAGATTAACATTTTGCACACGCGTGGGTAATTACAACCTCTAGGTTAAGTTCCAAATTGAAGGTGATTGGTCGAAGGTCGATTTCACTGGAGCAGAGAATGTGCCACTCGGCTGGTGATAAAAGCGTTTTAACACTAGTTTCAATATGATTTTCAAACAGCTTGGTTGGTGTTCCAGCATTCTGTTATTCAACCATTTTGTCAAATATGTAATTTATCCTCCTCTAACATTTTAACATTCGAGCTTTTCGCTTAGAAGCAATATTTCTGCCATTTGGAGGAAAGAGATTAGGTTTGAATCAGCCTCGGATTATGTTCATAAAACTGAAAGAAGCAGACTTGAGAAAGAGTCCTTTGGATGATAGCATAGCCTTTCCCGTTTAAGTTAGGAAGTCTACACGTTTCTTCAAGGTAGGAGTATTTTATTAGAAATAAAATTTTAACCCTTAATAAAAAAAATGTGTGTTGCTTTAATTTAATGGTGACATCGTTCTTTGTAACCGCGTTTATGATTTTTTTGCATGTCAGTTACTTTGTTTGTTTGTTTATAAATGGAGAATGTATATTCATTCAGTGTCATACCTACTCCTTTTGAAACGCGAAAGTGAAAGTGAAACAAAACCAATGTGATTCAGTAATTATTTTTAATATGACTAATTTTTCTTTTAGTCTCGATAAATAAAAGAACTACTAATTAGCTGAAAGAACTAAATTATGATTCGTCTCAATTGAAGCCCTTGTTGGTTGTTAGAATTTAACAAACTTAATAGATATAGACTAGTATTGATGAAATCGCCGATCGGCTGGGCTGTGAACCATAAGATTTAACTCAATGAAACATGAAGCTAAATTATTATTGGAACTTTCTTATGAAGCGACATAACACTGTGCAATAAAGTGAAGATTTTTAACTTGCTTGTTTATGTGCTTTTTTGTGTGTAAACTCACGCACACGCGCTCGCGCGTGTGTGTGTGTGTGTGCATGCGTATGTGTGTGTGAGTGTGTGTGTGAGTAGAGTTTCGTGTTTTTTGGTGGTTTTATTTTCGACCCAGACCGGCTGCTTCACAGAGTGAGTGTGTGGACTCAGTCAATGGGAAAACTGAAACCACACAGTCGAGCTTCGTCCACTTTACGGATGTGTATTGAGAGTGTTGCTTGTGGCAGCGGGTGGATGCTTCGTGCCTCCATATGTGGAGCTGGACGACCCCGCCCCCTCCACGAGTCTCTCCCCGTGGGGATACCGGGGGGTCTTTCGTACAAATAATTACCCACCTTTGAGAAGTTCTGGCTTGTAACTTCCTCTACTCTGCCACTCTCTTTGACTCTTCCTTTTCCCTTCGCTTTCTATCATCTACTATCTTTCTGACTTATTGGCCCATTCGCCTGCCTATAACAAAATCTTCCAAATGTTTTTTTCTCCTTTGAACTCCTCCGAAATTGGAATGTGTCGGCTGTACGCAGCGGGGAGACCAGTGAAAACTGAAAACCGGACGCATGCATACGTACTTTACCCATTATGGCCTGGGAACGCAGAAGAAGAAGAATATAGTTTTGCTCTAATTTCCTGACCAACACTGCAGGTATTAGAAGTATTATTTCCTTTCGCGTGTTGATGTCAGGATAGATTTGACAAGGAGCGTAGAGGACAGTCCTGTCACGGGTCTCAATCCATAATGGACCCCACAGCAGCATCTTCATCATCGTCATCATCAGGACTCATAAGTCATTAGTCATATTTCTTTATTGTCCATTGGCATTGTACAACGCACATGGAAACTTGTCTTCCACCGTGTAAAATAGAAATAATTATTAAATAAACAAAAGTATGAAACATGAATTTACTTTAACAAATCTGTAATTCTCACACCACACCCAATCATTCATCCGCTCTCCGCTATCTTGCTCACTCATCATGCAGCCCACCACCGGTCCGCCTTCAAATCTTATTATCATCGATATTATCATCACAAGAAAACAAAAAGCGAGAAAAAGAAGGAAATAAAATAAAAAACGGTCAAGAAAAACTGGAAATGGAAACGAAAAGAAGAGAAATAACAATTAAGGAAAGGAAGAACGTGTTGAACGAAAGAAAGAATTAAAAAAAAGACAAACGAGAACCGGGGAAGAAGACATAGGGAACACAAAACAAAGTAGAAGAGAGGAATGAAGAAAAGAAGAAAGAAGAAGAAGAAGAAGAAGAAGAAGAAGAAGAAGAAGAAGAAGAAGAAGAAGAAGAAGAAGAAGAAGAAGAAGAAGAAGAAGAAGAAGAAGAAGAAGAAGAAGAAGAAGAAGAAGAAGAAGAAGAAGAAGAAGAAGAAGAAGAAGAAGAAGAAGAAGAAGAAGAAGAAGAAGAAGAAGAAGAAGAAGAAGAAAGAAAGAGAAGAAGAAGAAGAAGAAGAAGAAGAAGAAAGAAGAAGAAGAAGAAGAAGAAGAAGAAAGAAAGAAGAAGAAGAAGAAGAAGAAGAAGAAGAGAAGAGAAGAGGAGAAGAAAGAAGAAGAAGAAAGAAGAAGAAAAGAAGAAGAAGAAGAAGAAGAAGAAGAAGAAGAAAGAAGAAGAAGAAGAAGAAGAAGAAGAAGAAGAAGAAGAAGAAGAAGAAGAAGAAGAAGAAGAAGAAGAAGAAGAAGAAGAAGAAGAAGAAGAAGAAGAAGAAGAAGAAGAAGAAGAAGAAGAAGAAAGCAAATAAGAAGGTGAAAGAGAAGACAGAGGGAAAGAGGTGAACGAAGAAAAGAAAAGCAGAATAATTATGAAGACGAAAAGATAAAAAGACAAACTTAAATACAACCGAGCTGTGCAATGATGAGGTTGACTATAAATAAAAAAAAGTGAACACGTGAGAACTGTTCTCGGGATTGTGTTATGTGTGTCTCTCTGTTTCAGTAGTCAGTTGTTTTTAGCTTTGTGAGTGTGTTACGACCTTTCAGTTTGTCCATTTTGTACTGAGTTTCCCAGGTTCCACGCATAAGGAATGCCAGGTAGTGTAGATGGTTGAGCTGGTTCATACGTTGTATATTTTATGTTATTTTGAGCAAGTAGCTTGCTGACTGGGTGGTAGCTTGCCTTTTAATTTACTCTAAAACGCTTCTTGTCGTTTTCATGTTTTTGCTATTGGATTGCATCTAAGGACACTTTCCCGTATTTTTATTTTGTTGGTTTTCTTTTTGTCATGTGTGCTTCACAGATAGGAATGGTTTTAGCAGCAAGTGTGTTCAGTGAATGTTGTTAATAACACTCGGAAGCAGACGACGACGACGACGACGAAGAAGAAGAAGAAGAAGAAGAAGAAGAAGAAGAAGAAGAAGATGATGATGATGATGATGATGATGATGATGATGATGATGATGATGATGATGAAGGAGAAGAAGAAGAAGAAGAAGAAGACGAAGACGAAGAAGAAGAAGAAGAAGAAGAAGAAGAAGAAGAAGAAGAAGAAGAAGAAGAAGAAGAAGAAGAAGAAGAAGATGATGATGATGATGATGATGATGATGATGATGATGATGATGATGATGATGATGATGATGATGATGATGATGATGATGATGATGATGATGATGATGATGAAGAAGAAGAAGAAGAAGAAGAAGACGAAGAAGAAGACGAAGAAGAAGAAGAAGAAGAAGAAGAAGAAGAAGAAGAAGAAGAAGAAGAAGAAGAAGAAGAAGAAGAAGAAGAAGAAGAAGAAGAAGAAGAAGAAGAAGAAGAAGAAGAAGAAAAAGAAGAAGAAGAAGAAGAAGAAGAAGAAGAAGATGATGATGATGATGAAGAAGAACCATATACAATGTTACATTGCTTTGTTTGTATGCCTAACCATTTTTAATGAGTACTTTTCCTTCACTAAGAACATTACAGATAATCCTCGGTCACGTTTATGCCTGGTAATAGTCACTATGCGTGGTCATCTCAGCAATTGTTTTTTTGCAGAATCCAGACAAGGGTTTAATGAGGACAGTGTGGATAACCACCAAGCTTTGGAAACCGATTGTTTGCTGGATCCTCAGAAGATAATGATTGTGTAGTTGGCATGGAAATGCATAATTCATAAATTAAACCTAATTGATGATAACTCCGATTGCCAAACTTTAATAATGGAAGACAATGAGTGTGGTGAAAATAACAAATCGTTCCCTTCTGAGTCTAGTACGAATACGCACGTTCACCCAATTGTTGACACAGAACCAGTTGACGACTACGAACATTTTGATGATCAGAATTTAACAACGTATGCAGAATTAAAGAATGTCTCTCTTAGTGAACTTTTCAAGTTAGAAAAGTCCCTGTGGACTGAAGCGAATAATGAAGCAGAATTCACCAGTCCAGAGTTCACGCATCGTTTGCAAACTACGAACAATGCAAGTGTATTTGAACCAGACAGCTACGCCAGACAAGACTCTGAACCCTACTTTAGAAGTGCCATCGTCAAGACGGAAATGGTTTCACAGCATACATTGAACGTTGCCCCACTTAAGACAGTCCTAGCAAACCACGCTGATACTGCGAGGAAGGACAACACTGGATCAAGCGATGAGCACATTCTTTATGCTGGTTTTGTAGCTGTCAGTGATATAATCCACATCAATTATAATATTATGGAGGAAAGCCACTGCTGGGAACCACCTAAAGAAGACATAGCCAGTGAAGATAAGGGAGCACAGTCAGAATCAATGCTGGACCAGATTGTGACGTTGTCACCTAGAGCCTCAGACTGGCAGGAAGAAAACGGGGATGTATATGATGTCGACGAAGATATTGTGAAATTGTCACCTGGAGTCCCACACAGACAGGAAGGAAATAGAGATGCACATGACGGTGACAAACAGGTAAAATACTTGTTTTCAATGTTTTAGTTCAGTGAAAATATTTTATTATAATGGAATTGCAAACCGTTGTAGAAATGTAAAATGTATCCAATTCTGCACGCATGAAATTGTTATGTCACAGTGTTTGTGATTGTTCCCTTAAACGCATGGTCTCATTACTGTGACAGTGTAGGCTCCAATATATTTTCAAACACTAAAGGTTGTATGTTCAAATAGAACGATAAAGAACAAAGCAGGAACTCAATCATATCTTCACTGGGTTTTTAAAAAACCACTTTACTATACAGTTGGAAGATATGCATATGTGTAGACATAATTGATGGCGAGCAAATTCACCAGGTTTAGAAGTACGAACAGACAATGCCCTTCAGACTAACGACTGTTATGTACAGTGTGTTGTGACACCTAAGCCAAAACCTCTTACCTACAGTGGCCAATGTATGTATGCTAACAATTTCAATTATGTATAATTTTACTTCATTTGTATTTTCCAAACTTAGTAAACAACAATGTATCTTCTAAGCAAAAGTACTGTCCATAATGCTTTGTTGCAGGGACACGGTGGACCATCTTCTTCAGCCTGTAGTCCAGTTGATCAAGATGAACAACTGTTGACAAGTACTGTCCATAATGCTTTGTTGCAGGAACACGGTGGACCATCTTCTTCAGCCTGTAGTCCAGTTGATCAAGATGAACAACTGTTGACAAGTACTGTCCATAATGCTTTGTTGCAGGAACACGGTGGACCATCTTCTTCAGCCTGTAGTCCAGTTGATCAAGATGAACAACTGTTGACAAGTACTGTCCATAATGCTTTGTTGCAGAAACACAGTGGACCATGTTCTTCAGCCTGTAGTCCAGTTGATCAAGATAAACAACTGTTGACAAGTGATGGAAGCAGTGGGGCAGACAAATCGGCTCATGCTCTTCGCTTAAAGGTCATCTGTGATGTATGTGAAAAGAGTTTTAGCAACACCTTTAGCTTGAAACGGCACAACGAGCGGGATGATCATGGCGACAACATGTTTTCCTGTGATGTGTGCAACGAAGGTTGTGAAACAGTGAGGCAACTGAAAAGACACAAAAATATAGCTCACTCTGATAAACAGCGTATCTGCCATGAATGTGGGATGCGTTTTAGTGCTCCCAGTAAACTGCGGAGACACCAAATGTCACATTCTCAGGAGAAGCCATATAAATGTGATGTTTGCAACGCTACTTTCAAGCATAAGGACACTCTGAAAGTCCATGCCAGAAGTAGTGAACATGGCGCGCGGTGCTGACTGTGATGACATTGATGGAACTTTTTTAAACAGGACGGTTCTAGCTAGTAGGGCTACAATCACAAGATTATCAGTGCTCTGAAATAATTGGCAAAGTATTTGTTCGGTAAGATCAGTTTTTACAATATTATTAAACTAATGTTCGAAAAAGCAGCTCAGCATGTTAACATACAATAAAATAGAAACCGTTTGCAACCAGTGTTAAAAATCTTCAAATTGGGAAATCGTAAAACAATACGCACAAGACAATAGGCCTTCTTACCTTATCATCAACGGATATTCAGCAAAGCTTCAAACAGCCCGATTTCTAGTTGTGTGACACACCTGTTTTGTCTGTGAACATTGATTGAGTTAAGTATTGTATTACACTGGACACTGCTATGTTCAATCTGATTTGTTTATTGTCATTTTTACGCTTTTAATATAATTTACTTCAGCAAGCTCTGACATTGTTCTGTTATGTGTAAAGTCAGTATAGGTCATTAAGTATGATTTCATTTAAATGTTCGCCTTGGGGTTTCAGCGTAATTATTCTCTTGTTAGATAGACACTGTAATCGCGGGCTGCTTTGTTTCACTTCATTCAGTCATCATGAGATTTTATCTCCCTGTAGACAATGCAGTCATCCGCCACGAGACGGACTGAGCTTCTGAGCTGGTCTGGCAAGTCGTTGATGAAACGTAAGAAGAGCACTGGTCCGAGTACGGTGCCCTGAGGGACTCCAGATATAACTGGGTCGGCTTCTGACTTCTCACTTCGAACGCCTTGGGGAAATAAAGGATGGCAAGGTCTACCTGCCTTCTCTTGTCTAGTCCGGCAGCAAGTTCGTGCACTAGGGTTAGGAGTTGAGTCTCACATCTTCGTTGTGCTCTGAAACCATGCTGACAGTCAAAGAGGATGTTATGATCATCAAGGTGTTTCATGATGCTGCTGGTGATGACATGTTCTTGAAGTTTGCAGCACAGGCTAGTTAGAGAGACAGATCGGTAGTTAACGGCAATGTACGCAAAAGTAAAGCTTTACGTCCTCTCGGCCAAAGCCATATGGGACATTACGGCAATGTTGCGGTCGCCTTTCGTAAATACAGCAATGGCGTTAGCTTGTTTCCAGTCATCCCGAATGTTCCCTTCCTTCAGTGTCTTGTTGAAGAGTTGGGTCCATCCATATCTGGTTTTGCTTGGGGGATAACGAAATCGTGTTTATACAGCATCACATTTGATGTGGGTGTATCACTCGTATGTAAATGTGTGCGTAAACAAGCAGGCACGCGCACACATACATCCACAGACGCACAGACAGACATACAAACACTCACTCTCTCTCTCTCTCTCTCTCTCTCTCTCTCTCTCTCTCTCTCTCTCTCTCTCTCTCTCTCTCTCTCTCTCTCTCTCTCTCTCTCTCTCTCTCACACATATACACGCACACGTACTCGCATACACAAATAAATATAAATAGAGCCCTGTTTCCGTGTGTGCGTATGTGTCTAAATCGTAAACGTTAGGGACCTCAACGTAGGGAAGCAAAGAGGAACAAAAGCAAATGATACACGCGTATTGGTATAGTCTAGTATCGGAACAGACTCAACAAGCTCGCTTCCATTAC
This sequence comes from Phymorhynchus buccinoides, assembly GCA_017654935.2. Lineage (NCBI taxonomy): Eukaryota > Metazoa > Mollusca > Gastropoda > Neogastropoda > Raphitomidae > Phymorhynchus > Phymorhynchus buccinoides. The sequence goes on from CM065699.1 coordinate 13,511,989, forward strand.
CACACGTCAGGGTGAGAACATGGATACAGTGCTCGTCAGCGTTCATAAACACATAATACATTTGGATTATATACATTTGGATTTTACTTACTCATGCTCCTAACATTCAGACAGAATGGTATCAGCAATACACAGCCTTATGTGTGAGCATACATGCATAAACGAGTCTTATATCTACACATAAGTTTTGCATCCGTTGCTAAAGGTGGACCCTGACGGATTAGTGTTTGCAAGAAACACGTCGAGATCACCAGAAAAACAGCCTTTTCAAGAATAGGAACACTCACTTTGCTCTGGTTTCCTAGAAATTAAAACGTAAAAACGGCGATTCCTCCTTGACGGAGATGCCGGAGAGAGGAGCCATTTTGGATGGGGTGGGTGGAGGTCACTCATTGTGGTTGAAGCGTTGTTTTTTGCAGTGCAGTAAAACATGGAGCTAGTTCCTTTGTTGTGAGCGAAACTCCTTTAGATAAACTATAAAATAATTTAAAATACAATAAAAAGGTTTGTATTGCGAAACTTTCGTGCAAACGATTTAGCGGTCATTAGAAAAGAGACGGCACACGCCTTCTCTTTGGGTTAAATAATTTGACTTCCAGCACCTCCGCCATGGAGGAATCGCCGATTTAACGGTTTAATTTATAGGAAACCAGAGCACATTGAGTGTAGCGATCTCTGTAAAGGGTGTTTTCCTGGTGATCTCGACGTGTTTCTTACAAAAACTCATTCGTCAGGGTGCCCCTTTAAGAATGTTTGTTTCTTGTATGTAGCGTTATTTTTTTCTCTCACGAACTTTCCCTCTTACAGCGCAAAACTAGCCTTAAGGGTCTCTGTATACAGTAAACATTGTTTCACTCTTTCCCCATGGCAACACAGTGATATGCCACTCATACAGATAACTTACATATCACTGTGTTGCCATGGGGAAAGGGTGAATAATGTTCACGTGTACAGAGACCTGTGCAATACGGTCATTCGTATGGACCCTTATATTTGTGCCTAATTGTATTAAAATGGTTATATGTCAACAATAAAGTGAGGTTTTTTCACAAAGCATCATATGGTCACATGGGCTTTAAAAAAAGAGGTTATAATTAATGTACTTTGGTATTTAGTACTTCACAGAGGCGTCTCTGTAAAATTCGGGTTACTCCCACCTGAAGAGCGCGTCGCAGCTAGAGGCGCGCCACCCATTTTGTTTTTGCATGCGAATTTTGTGTGACTGATGAGGAAAGAAATGGGGGGGGGGGGTACATTTTGACCATATGCCAACTTTTTTGTTGCCACTTGGTGAAACGTGTGCTAAGTGCATGGGCACACGGAACCTCAGTTTATCGTCTCATCCGAAAGACTACTTTCAGACCGTAAGGCCAAGTGCAGAGTGAGAGGAAAAATCCCCTGTACCCAGGTTCGAACTATTGTATACGAGGCGAACGCGTTACCTCTGTGCCACTCTACACTCTAATGTTTGTCCTTTGGCGGAGGTTTGCACAGCAGCGGTAAGCTTACTTTGAAGTCGCAGACACATAGTATTCATGCGTAGTTTATTTCACCAATCACAATGTTGGTCGGTGGATTGATTGCAGGCCCGGCAGTTTTTGTTTTGTTCTCAAAAAACTGGAATGAAAGAGTTGGACTCACAACAGATAATAAGGGAAGGTCTCAATTTTTATGAAGAATTCGCGTTCAGAGAGGGAGAGAGAGAGAGAGAGAGAGAGAGAGAGAGAGAGAGAGAGAGAGAGAGAGAGAGAGAGAGAGAGAGAGAGAGAGAGAGAGAGAGAGAGAGAGAGGGAGGGAGGGAGGGAGGGAGGGAGGGAGGGAGGGAGGGAGGAGAGAGAGGAGAGAGAGAGAGAGAGAGAGAGAGAGAGAGAGAGAGAGAGAGAGAGAGAGAGAGAGAGAGAGAGAGAGAGAGAGAGAGAGAGAGAGAGAGAGAGAGAGAGAGAGAGAGAGAGAGAGAGAGAGAGAGAGAGAGAGAGAGAGTTCGCAATCCAATTAACAAAGTTACTGATCCAGTCCTAAGAGAGAGACAGACAGACATACAGAGACAGAGAGATAGAGACAAAGACATATACAAACTAGTGTTGCGCAGACAGATCTACAGACAGTATGGTAGAGAGGCAGACAGACAGACAGAAAACATGACCAATGTTCATGTACAGGAAATGCCAAGCACTGAAATAACATTAACCTTGAGATAACATAAACAAAACAAAACAAAACAAGAAAACAACCGACACCGAACTAGTTTGACTCTTCACAATAGAATGCATAAGACACACATTGAACGAAATTTAAAGTTTAACGTCATCCCGATCAAGACACACATTGAATTTTGCCTGACATTTATTTGTTTGCTTTTTGAATGTTAACAGAATGTAATACTTTTTTGTAAACTGAAGAACATTAAAAAAAAAAAATTCCTGCTCAAAATACTTTTTTGTGATCTAAATAAACAGCACTATGGACTACTTAATGCAAAGACGATGCAGATGATTTATGAGTTAGTGATTTTTATAACTACGCATTACGCATACGAGGTAGACAGGTTTTTACCGAATTATATATCGGCCAATAGAAAGCAAAAAAAATCGCTGATGGCGTTATTCTTCAAACATCTGCCAATCCGAAATTAACATTCTACCAATCAGAAGGCGTTATTCTTGAGACATCTGCCAATCATTTGGGCATCTTCGGGCATCTACCACCAATCAGAAGGCGTTGGTCCTGAGCCAGCTGGCGAAGTAGCTGAGTCTCGTGTAGACGCTGGGGTAGCTTCCGCTGCACGTGCTGACCCCCCATGACGTCACGCCGGTGATGGTGTCCCCGCAGCGGACGGGTCCCCCGCTGTCCCCACTGCAGGCGCTGTAGGGTTGCTCGAAGAAGCAGATGTGGCCGTCGTTGATGGAGGCCCCGCTGACGGAGGCCCAGCGCTGGCGACACTCCTGGTTGGAGATCTTGGTCATGGACACCTTCTTGAGCGTGTTGGCCGTGGACCCGCTGCCGGACAGGCGGCCCCAGCCGCTCAGCACGCACCGCTGACCCTCCCAGCTGGACCCGGGGTCCTCGTCGATGGGCACGCTGCTCACGTGGCTGTTGAAGGTCAAGGCCGAGGACAGCTGTAGCAGGGCGACGTCGTTGGGGAACCCCGCGCTGTTGCCGCTGTATTGGGGGTGCATGCGGATCCTGGAGATGGGGACAGTCACCTGGGGACAGTAAAGTGAGAATCAGCATTTACGAGATTCACCAATGATACATCGGTGGTGTGGAGAATGTTGCTGGGGTACATGCGGATTATGGAGATAGGGACGGTCACCTGGAGATAAAATACAGTGAATTCACCAATATAATTATGTAAACAATTAGAATCAATGTACAACCTGTTGTCGTGGCTCTGGGGATGCATCCTGTTTCTGAAGATGGACAGTAAAGTGATAATTATCTACTAGACACATCAATAATATATCGATGGTGTGGAGAATGTTGCTGGGGTGCTTGCGGATCACGGAGACGGGGACGGTCGCCTGGAGATAAAATATAGTGAATTCACCAATATAATTATGTAGACAATTAGAATCGATGTAAATAAACATGTTGCTGTGGCACTGGGGATGCATCCTGTTTCTGTAGATTGACGGTAAAGTGATGATCATTTAGTACATTTACTACACACATCAAAGATACATCGATGGTGCAGAGAATGTTGCTGGGGTGCTTGCGGATTCTGGAGATGGGGACGGGCACCTGGAGATAAAGTATAGTGAATTCACCAATATAATTATTTAAACAATTATAATGAATGTAAAAACTGTTGTCGTGGCACTGGGGATGATGCATCCTGTTTCTGTAGATGGACAGTGAAGTGATGATCATTTACTAGACACATCAATGATACATCGATGGTGCGGAGAATGTTGCTGGGGTGCTTGCGGATTCTGGAGATAGGGACAGTCACCTGGGGACGGTAAAGTGATAATGATTTACTAGACACATCAATGATATATCGATGGTGTGGGGACTAATGGAGACAGTAATGTGAGAATCAGCATTTGCTAGACACATCAATGATACATCAATGGCGTGGAGACTGTTGCCTGTAACTGGGGTGCATGCGGATATCTGGAAGACATATCAATCAATGATATATCAATGGTGTGGAGACTATTGGAGACAGTAAAGTCTTCTTCTTCTTCTTCTTCTTCTTCTTCTTCTTCTTCTTCTTCTTCTTCTTCTTCTTCTTCGTTCGTTCAGACAGTTTCCTGTCATATCAGCTTAGATGCGTCATACTGCCGTTATGCGCCTTACTAAAAATAGTTAGGCCCAGCATGTCCGACTTCCGCTGAAGAATTGTTTTTAAGAATTTATTGAAAAAAGGCAAGAGAATGGACAAGTAAGATAGAAAATAGCAGATGACAGTAAGCAAAGGGACAAAAGAGTGTCAAAGAGAGTGATGGATTAGAGGAAGTAAAGTGATAATCAGCATTTACTGGACACATCAATGATACATCGATGGTGCGGACACTATTGGAGACAGTAAAGTCAGAATCAGTATTCACTAGACACATCAATAATACATCGATGGTGCGGACACTATTGGAGACAGTAAAGTCAGAATCAGTATTCACTAGACACATCAATAATACATCGATGGTGTGGAGACTGTTGCCTGTAACTATAGCCATCCACTATAATAATACAAGATATTACAATACAACATAGTACAATACATGATGCTATTCCACCTCACTCAAGGTGTGCAGTCCAGCCTAGATCCTCAGAGAACTGCATGGAACTGGCGCTATCCAATATAATATAATTAAATATAATGTAATAAACTATAATAACATTTTATTATTTCTTCTTTTCAGAACACAGAACAGTTCATAAAGTTAACGTTAACTGTGTTTGTTTCTGAGGTTCACAAATTCAGACATTGGACACAGAAACGTTTTATCAAAGCAAACTATAATAATACCTGATAATCCTCCACTTCACTCAGTGTGTGCAGCCCAGCCTAGATCCTCAGAGAACTGGCACTGGAGCCATCCACTATAATATAATATAATAAAACATAATGTAATAAACTACAATAATACCTGATAATCCTCCACATCACTCAGGGTGTGCATCCCAGCCTCAATCCCCAGAGAAGAGGCACTGGAGCCATGCACTATAACATCATATATCAGACCACTATGGTAATTCAATGTAATACCTGATAATCTTCCACTTCATTCAGGGTGTGCAGCCCAGCCTGGATCCTCAGGGAAGAGGCACTGGAGCCATGCACTATAACATCATATATCAGACCACTATGGTAATTCAATGTAATACCTGATAATCTTCCACTTCATTCAGGGTGTGCAGCCCAGCCTGGATCCTCAGGGAAGAGGCACTGGAGCCATGCACTATAACATCATATATCAGATCACTATGGTAATTCAATGTAATACCTGATAATCTTCCACTTCATTCAGGGTGTGCAGCCCAGCCTGGATCCTCAGGGAAGAGGCACTGGAGCCATCCACGCAGTGTGCAGCCGTGATGACGGTCCGGGTGTTGTAGAGCACGCAGCCACAGATGTGGTAGTACTGGAAGCCGGAGCGCATCTGCAGGGA
>CM065699.1:13522603-13525103 GCA_017654935.2 Phymorhynchus buccinoides
AACAACAAAAGAAACACAACGTGTAGAACAACAGTTGAAGCATGCAGATACATACAGGAGGTGGAAGTTCAGTTTAACGTCGCGTATCGGCTTTCGCCATGTACGACGGGCTGAACAAACCAACCAGGGTATAAGACACTTGTGCAAAAAGAATTAATTTTTATGTTCCTGAATCACTGTCTTAGCCAAAACACACACACACACCCCCGCCGGCCGAGAAGCGATCAGAATTTAATGAGATACATACATAAAACATTATCCGTTAAATATCAACAACGCACTCCTAACGATAGTGGGATTGTCATTGCCTAAGCTAATTCTAAATTGGGGGGAAAGTGGTAGAGATGGTTCATAATGAATGCTTCAGTATTAGCCCCCCTCCCCCCCCCCCCCTCCCGTGGGATACTGGTGTGTCTTTCGTACAAATATTTCCCCCTCTTTCTGGAACTTCTGTGCTTGTAACTTCCTCTAATCCATCACTCTCTTTGACTCTGCCATCTTATGTTTTCCCTTTGCTTTCTGTCATCTGCTGTCTTTCTATATCACTGGTCCATTCTCCTGCCTTATTTTTCTATGCATTCTTACACAGATTTCTTTAGCCGAAGTCGGACATGTTGGGTCTAACTATAAAACATTCTTAGTTAGGCGCATAACGGCAGCATGACGCATCTACGATCATATGACAGAAAACTGTCTGAGCGAACGAAGAAGAAGTCTTTCTGCCTTACGGGTCCAGTTCTCCTGCCTTTTTTTTCTATACAACAAGAAGAAGAAGAAGAAGAAGGCAGCAGAAGCAAGCTCAAGAAGAAGAAGAAGAAGAAGAAGAAGAAGAAGAAGAAGAAGAAGAAGAAGTAGTATTATATCCGCTTTCTCAATTTACTCGAATATTCTTCACATAGGTGCTGACGAAAATGGCGGAATTCACCCCTAAAACTGTAATGAAGATTTAGGCGTGGCCCAGGATCGCAGAAGAACAAGATAAATACTTATAATTGCATGTTAACAGAATGATACTTGTTATTCGTGTCTTCAAGTATTTAATGACGCGTTTTAAGCCAAGTTTATAAATAAACGATAATTTTGCAACACGGACATAGATTTAATCAAGGAGCACACAACTCCCGTCAGAGCCGCCTACATTTCCAATCCGCATAGCCCTGTGTGGATGAAATACACAGAACAAAAACCAAGTAACTGCCTCAAAAAGTGTTCATGCCAACGATCATAAACACCCTGCTTGTATTTTGTTTTTTACATTATGTAGACATTATCCGCTATTGGCCAGTGCAACTAGGGTTATTAACGCCGTTGACAACGAGAGTTAATCCCTTGTTGGTCAGTATCCAAAAGGGCATTCACTCTTGCAAAAGGCAGCCGTTCAGTGGCCTCAATTAGGGTTATTGGCAAGAGTTATTCCCTTCTTTGGTCAATACTCAACCATCTTCCCCCACCCACCAAGGGCATTCACTCTTGCAAAAGGTGTTCTTTGCAGTGGCCAATATAAATAGAGAGAAGGACAATGTCCACGTATGTCCACAAGCGTGAACAATAATAATTCATAAACGAGAAAAAAAAGGTCAGTACTCAAACATCTACCAAGGGCATTCACTCTTGCAAAAAGGTGGTCGTTGCAGTGGCCAATAAGAGCCCAATCACCGATGATACATTTAGATTGCTAGCCACCTTGTTGTATTTAAACTTTTTTCCCCTTTTTATTTGTCTTTTCCAACTTTCTTTCCTTCTGCCCATGTTCAGCTGATCCCGAGGGTAGCCCTCTTCCGTCTACGGATCAGCTTGGCTCACAGAAACACCTGCTCCGCAACATGCTATCTCGGTTTCACGAACACTATTGAGAGACCTCCTGCTTAGGGCTTTCAGAGAGAGGGAGTGAGAGAGAACGAGAGAACTTGAACACTTGACATGTTATTGTCATTACCACCTGGATCTGATTACAAGGGGGGGGGGGGGGGGGGGGGGGAGGGGTGGGGGGGGGGGGGGGGGGGACGGTACTTAAGTATTTTCAATGAAATAACAACATTCGACAACTTAGACACGAAGTAATAGAAACAAAAGAAACAAAGAAATGAAAATCGAAAGAAAACATTCATGGTTACCGACCATCCAATATATAATCAACATGCGAGAAATATCAATAATTTATTTTTATTTGTCAACCATCTGCGCTGTTCTTGTTGCACTCATTCGTCTGATGTTTTAGCTTTTGCTATGGAATAAGCCACCGATTGAATAATTCCGTTGTTTTTTGTTTTCAGCAGAAAAGCAACATCATGTCTTCTGGCTGCGGCTGAGCTAGAAAAGAAGGATTTATTTCTTAAGTCTTCGTAAGTTGTACAATGAAATAGAAAGTGTTTTTTGACACGTGACGTGCACTACTGGATCTACATGAAAAGGCATGGTTTTTTTTTCGATACTGTATCTACATACAAATAATAATAATAATAATAATAATAATAATAATTAACATTTATAGAGCGCCCTT
>CM065699.1:13532603-13537603 GCA_017654935.2 Phymorhynchus buccinoides
GCGCACGCGCGCGCGCGCACGCACACGCACATACACACACACAGACAAGACACACACACAGAGACAGACACACACACAGAGACACACACGCACCTACACACACACATACACACACACACACACACATGCGTGCACTCGCGATCGAGCATGCACATAGATAGGCATACACCTCTCTCTCTCTCTCTCTCTCTCTCTCTCTTCTCTCTCTCTCTCTCTCTCTCTCTCTCTCTCTCTCTCTCTCTCTCTCTCTCTCTCTCTCTCTCTCTCTCTCTCTCTCTTCTTTTAGCAAGCACAGCAGACGCCAACCTAAATTATAGGGGTAATTTTAACATTTTATTTTAAACGCACATTAATGAAAGAAATGTTGATATTTTGCACAAAATACACTCTTCAATTCTATCAGAAACCGTAGCATTCCCGCCTCTTTCGGTGCTTTCCTAATGTATAAAGTACCAAAGAAAGCAAAAAGGTTTCTGGTGAATGCTAAATTTGCCGAGCACGCCGTTCTTGTGCTGCTTTGTATGAATGAAAATTATTTATGTTGCTTTGATGACGTCCTTTGATTTCGGTCTGTGATAGGCTTACAGCGACACATATGGCAGAGCTTTTAATGTAAATACAAAGATGGTGGGAAAGGTACTGGAGAGAGAGGTGGCAATGCAACATCAGTAAAGTCCCGAATTTTTAACGACGAAAATGGAGTTTTACGTCCTCTACCTTAAATAACAATCTGAAAATAGACACATATGTTGTATGGGGCATTTGTAAATACAAATATGGTGGGAACAATACTGGAGGCAATGCCCGGAGGCAGTACGAAACCAGTAAAGTCCCGATATAATATTTTTTTATCTTTTGTGTGAGTTGCAATTACTGATTCTAAGAGAGATGTGTGGCAATATAATAATAGATAGCTGTAGCGGAGACCACGCCTCGGTTAAACCTCATCGGCTATGGCACCGCCACAAGTAATAGAATGAGTATGCCCGAATTTTTAGCAATACATATTGCCCCGTTTCCATCTTCTGACACATATATATATATATAAAGATATATCTCTCTAAATCAATGTATGCAGTTCTTTCTTCTTCCCATATTCCGTTCTCCCAATTCCCTTACTACACCACCACCTCCATGTATGCTTTTTGCCTGTTTTTAATCAATCCTTTGTAACCAAAGCGTATATTGCACTACCCAAAATTATTCATTCAGAAGATAACGAAATTGAACAAAGGGGTAGAATACTCTCTTTCTAATTAACTCCCCCGTTTCCACCAAAGTTGATTACGATACCAATCTTATAGCAATGCGTGGGTCAGAACCAAAAAGTGTGATTGCACTACCCAAAATTACAAACAAAGCATCATTCTCAATAAAGAATGTGCCAAGTTCGCCTTTATGACTCTTCGTATCGTAATCAGCTTTGGTGGAGAGGGAGTTAATTAGAAAGAGAGTATCCCCCTTTGTTCAATTTTGTTATCTCCTCTCTTGGCCTCACTATTTAATTAAGAAAATAATTTCTTTGAATGAATTTGCTTTGCTACCCATATTATATTCAGTTAAACAACGTTATTTTCGCTTCCCACTGTTTCTTTTAAGCTCAAACATTAACCCTTTCACCGCCAATGTCGCATTTTTGCACCACAATGAATTAACACTCTTGTCATTAAAACCCTTGAAATCAGGGTCTGTTATTCAACGATATTGTGTTCCTGAATTTGGGTAGTAAGAATTGACCCTATTCTAAATGTACCACAGAGAAATCCCACAATATTGCAGCCGAAAACTTTTATGTAGCCAAATACGTTTAATGGACATTTTTGGCTCAAAGATGGCTGGCGGTGAAAGGGTTAAACCGGTCTTAGACGTATTATATATGACATACCTTCTGCAATTAATGCAATGAAAATAACCTGGCTTTTTTCCTTTATATATTTGCCATACTTATACGCATAGCTTGTAGTGTAAAGATCCATATGTGTTTATGGTATACAACATTATTCAAGTCACCGTTTACGGATATACCTTCCTGAAAATAATGTTATTAAAAACAAACCACACAAACACAATTCAAAGAAACCACGTCAAATTGCAATACGCATCACCCCAAAAAAGCACATAAAAGCGCCTTTTTGCCATAATAACTATCATAAACAAACAGTCATCACTCACAGGTTTTAGATCGCAAATAAAGTAAAGCACATAATTTACTAGTCAACAAAAGTTAAGTGCCACTTTTTCACAAGCGCGTAAAACAAAGATGACTTATTCAAATCATCTCAAAATTTGACGATGCTTAAATCGATTGTTTGAGTACTAACATTTTAAGTTTCTTTGTATTTGTGGGATTCCTGTCGATACAATACCTCAACAAACAACGCCACTCCGAAATTTGAAAGTCACAAAATGTGTGGCTACTCAAAAAGGGTCACAGTTGAGCGAGTCCACTGATTTTGACAAGGCAAACAATTTACACGATGTGTCACGAAGACCCCCTAAGTTGTCAAGGAAGCCAGGAAAGCCTGATTGTACAACAACGCCACCCCCATGCCCAAATTTGAAAGTCACAAAAGTATGGCTACTCAAAAGGGGTCACAATTGGGTGTGTCCACTGTTTCTGGCAAGGCCAACCATTTGCACGACGTCTCATGAACCCTCTAAGTTGTCAAGGAAGAACCTGATTGCACAACTACGGCTTATTGCTGTTTGGGTGGACACACCCAATTTTGACTCGCTTTGAGTAGCTGCAATTTGTGATTGTTAACTCAGGGGGTTGCGTTATTTGTTGAGCTAATACTTCAAAACTAATTACTAGAATACAATGACATTTTGGGATTTGGTGTACAAATAACTGAATTAAATGTGTGTAAAAAATAAAATGATTTGGTTCCGTCATTTTGGTTTTGCGGTCTTGTAAAGAAGAGGCACTTAAGTATTGTTCTATCTCTGTATGCGTATCATAATTAGGCATACAAATGAGCACGTAGTGTGACCAGATGTTTCGTTTTGCACATGAACTTACGTTTGCTTCTGTAAACATCCCAAGGCTTGTGTACTTTGCAACAAAACATAGGGATCGCTTAGTAAAATCATGGACTTTAGAAATGCATTCAACTTACTGTTTATTGTGGACAGTTGGTGACTGCTGTAACATTATTTATACATGCAATTAACCTTGAATGTGACGAGGTCCGTTTTCATCGGGTGTCCCCAATAAACAGTGTTTTGAATGCAGTTTAAAAGTCCATGATTTTACACAATGGTCCGTATAATAATTGTATTGCTTAGTACACAAGCCTTCAACTGTCTACAGACAAAACTATAGGTGCATTTGGTTACACTATGTGCTCATGTTCTTGTCCAGTTATGATACGCATACAGAGATCAACAAAAGTTTATTAACTCTTCTTCACAAGATCGCTATGCCAAAATGGCTGAACCAAATCATTTTTATTTTTTACACACAATACAATCCATTACTGGTGCACCTAATCCTAAAATTCCATTGCATTCTTGTCATTAGTTTCGAAGCATTAGTTCAACAAATAACGCAATCCCCTAAGTTAACAATCACAAATTGCAGCTACACAAAATTGGTCAAAATAGGGTTGTCCACCCAAGCATTCATATCGAACGTAGTCATGTAGGCGTAGTTCCTCCGGGCTTCCTTGATAACTTCGGGGGTTCATGAGACATCGCGTAAATTGTTTGCCTTGCCAAAAACAGTGGACACACCCAATTGTGACCCTTTTGAGTAGCCATACTTTTGTCACTTTCAAATTTGTTGAGGTACTGTATCTAAAGTAATAACGCGAATGCAATGGAAGTTGCTATTTGGGTACATACGTTATTGAGTGACTTCACTGCAAAATGTGAGATGATTTGTGTAAGCCATCTTTCTTTTGTTCGCTTGTGAAAAATGGTACTCAACGTTTGTTGAGTAGATAACAAGCAAACGTTAAGCCATTTGATTTGGCTAGGCAATAGCAACAAAACGGCAGGCATGATAATATAAAGTATTAGACCATCACAATTACTAGGATATACTAAATACCAAATTATATACCAATACATTAATAAACTATTATTCAACGTGAAAGCACAAATTATAAAATAAAGTCATAGCTTTTTTAAATTATTAATATTAATCAGCACGGCTCTCCAGCAGTTTGTATTTTGGTGCCACGTTAACAAGTGCTGATAATAATTTGTAGATAACAATATACATCCACGAAACATATAATTAGTTTAGCTTTATTTAGATTTTTGATTATCACAACACTTTTTTTCATTATTGAAAACAAACGTAAAAGGCACAGTACACTGAACAAGAATAGAATGACACGCTTCCCTTAATAGTTTATCCGATCCGAGACTTAAAACCCCCGATCTTCAAAAACAGAACGTTTTTTATTTTAAGGAATAAATTTAAAACGTATTTTCAAGCGTTTTGCATCCTCGTTAACAAACCTATTGTACATGTTATGTATATTTGACGTTAAAAAGAAAATAGCCAATCCATGCAAATAACAGACGATATACAACATCTTAAAATGCAGCCTAGTAAATATTATTTTAATGAGCAGCTTATATTGCACGCGAAATCAAACACAGTCTATACAAAATATATGCATTCTGAAGACGCATATCAAGCATAAATAGATAAAGCATTATTCGAAAACGAAATGAATTAACACATTATTTTCACAGTTCGTGTTGTAATAAATTAAATGAGCGAAATGTATTAGTTTTGACATTACAGAAGACAATGCATGTATACTCGCTCAAACAAACAAAAAAGCAACCAACAACTAGCTATTCAAGTATGCATTTTCTTTTCTTTTCTTGTTTTGCCACACTCTCAACAGAATAAAAGTGTTATCAATAATCGTTTTTAATATACTGATAAAAAATAAATTGTATGTATCTTTACAAAGCGCTCTTGCTTCGAATAAATAACTAATTGTTATCTCATTGAGATGCTAATGAAACAACTTTTT
>CM065699.1:13540103-13557603 GCA_017654935.2 Phymorhynchus buccinoides
TATGTAAAATACACTTTTTCTTTGATTTATTGTGTGTCTGTGTAGTTTTATACCATTGAACGATGCAGTTTGAAAGATATGTAGAAGATGACAGCATAGGGACAGCCAGGAGCCATAGACTGGGTGTAACCCGGTACCTTTTAAAAGCATTGTTGCATCAATCACTCCAATTCATGTATATACATATACATAATAACATAATATTGCAAAGTGTTTCTATTCCATATCACGCCATTCCTTGTTCAAAAGCAGACATGATGGAACACGTCTTCTCTCTGCTTCTTGAGAAACAGGACTAGTTGCCTTTGCAACATTACGAAAGAAACAAAAAGAGAGAACGCATGACTCAAACAAACTGTATATGACAGGCAAGGTTAGCTATATACAGCCGCAAATATTTCCATTTTCCAAAGCCTTCATTGTCATTCTGTGCATGCTAGTCGTGAATAAATCAAATCCTTCGAAAGCAAATCACAAGCGAAAAATAAACACATCGAAACCTACCCAAATATTTCCATTTTCCAAAGCCTTAGTTGTAATTCTGTGCATGCTATTCGTGAAGAAATCAAATCCTTCGAAAGCAAATCACAAGCGAAACATAAACACATCGAAACCTACCCAAATATTTTCATTTTCCAAAGCCTTAATTGTCATTCTGTGCATGTTATTCGTGAATAAATCAAATCCTTCAAAAGCGATTCACAAGCGAAACAAAAAACAACCTCGAAAACAACCCAGCAAATAATCAATGTTTCTAAATCCACACGTTAAGGCAGTCCAGAACCCATGTTCGCATTTGGCACAACTGTGTGTGCTTTGGAAGACCTTTACGCTAATCGCTTTCATTCATGGTGCATGTTCAGCTTTCTCAAGAGCATTTCACGAGTGTTAACCACACAACACTGTTCATGTGCATTGACCCTTTCACCGCCAAAGTCACATTTTAGCACCACAGTGATTTAACCCTTTCACCGTCAACGTCGCATTTTTGCACCACACTGATGAAAAAGGCATAAAATCAGGGTATGTTATCCAAAGACCCTGTACTCTTCATTTTGAGAGGTGGGGATAGACCTTACTTTAAATATGTCACAGAGGAATCCCGAATATTATAGACATAATTTGTTCTCTACCCAGGTAAGTTTAATGGAAAACTTTTGCTGGAAAATGGCTGGCGGTGAAAGGGTTAACACCTATGTCACTAAAAGGCATCATATTGGGGTCTATTATCCAAAGACCCTATTGTTGTGGTTTTGGGAAGTAAGGATAGACCTTATTTTATATATGTCACAGAAGAATCCCCAATACTGCAGATGGATTTTATTCTCTACACAGGTAAATGTTATTGAAATTTTTGGCTGAAATATGGCTGGCGGTGAAAGGGTTAAACTACTTTAAAGTTAACCATATTGTTTTGGTGATAAAGTTCATATGTAGGTGTTTGATGCAGTGTGCATATTATTATTACTTATGAAGAATTATTATAACCGTTTGATACTAACTTGATAATTACATTTCCTTTATTTGTCACACGTAAACAGGAATTTCTTGTCGGATGATCTTTTTTCAGACATATTTATTTAGATCAGCTTCAACCTCGCGGAATTGTCCATATACGTGACCCAGCACCACGAAAGGGACATTAAGTTGCTGGTCTACTTTCTCACAAAACGCTTGCAAAGTGAAACATCTCATTTTAGATCAATTTTGAGTTTTGTGTATTTTCGTGCTCTCTAACACCTGATCATCCATTTTTATAAAGGAAAATCTTTGTTATGGTTTCTGCATACTCCAATAAGTGCTTTAAAATGAGTAGGTTGTTGCATTTTCTTCAGCTAAGCTAAACTTTAGACAGTGATTTATCAAAATGGCTGACAGTCACCCTGTCAAATTTAAATGCTCATAACTCTAAAACGGAAACGGTTACAAGACTGGTTCCTATATCATTTGAAAGAGACTTGTCTGGAGATTCGCACTGTACCATTGCCTCAGAATGGTCATGTTGACACTTAATGTCCCTTTCGTGGTGCTGGGTCACATAATGCTCATAAACACTGGGAACGTTGCAAAGCATGAAGTTCTATCGTACATGTACTGCGCTTCACCTGGAGGAAAGCATTCTGAAGTCAGTAACCCGAAGAACAGCACTTGTCACTTGAGAATATTCACACGTAAAAAGTTCCTTTCATCATCACTGGCCAAAACCCTTTAGATGCACCACCACCGTAATAAGCACACTTATTATTGAACCTATGACCCTATCATTTACCTCTCGCAATCTCCCAGAGCCGACCTCATCATTATTAGCTCATCACGTTCCATTCTCTTACGTCTTGCTAATGCTTTAGGACAATCTATGTACTGTCGGAACTGATCTTCACACATACACACACACACACACGCACACACACACACACGCGCGCGCGCGCGCGCGCGCGCACACACACACACACACGCACACGTACACACACACACACACACACACACACACACACACGCACGCACGCACGCACGCACACGGGCGCGCGCACACACACACACAGACACACACTCACATACATACACACACGTCTTGAGATGTTTGACCTCGAGGCTTTCAGAAGTTCTGTTTCATGTCTCTGTATATTGCTTGACATAAATAAATCCAAACAGATAAATTTTAAAAAAGGTTGCGAGAACTTGGTAAACCATTGTTTGTTTGAAAATATAAATGACCACTAGGACTCTTTGGTTGCTGTTTTTCTTTTCCCGTTTTTTGTTTATAAGCGATTAATGATAAAACAACCCTTGAACATCGATCAAAGATTCATGATAATAATAATAATGTGATTATTACATACTTTTAAAGACACTAAACTAAACCAATTGCCACGTTTTTTTAGACCTTCTTTAAACTTCGCGAAAGCCTCGTCTGAGACACATGAGAAAACAGAAAAGAAGCACTCAGGAAATGTCTCACAAATACATCGAGTATCCTCCCCTTTTTTTGGTCTTTCTTGGAGGAGCGGGGAAGCCTTTTTGGGGAACCATGTGAAGGAGAAGAAGATGTCGCCAGACAATGTCTCCTAATACACCAAGCCACCCATTCCTCTTTCTTCCTTCTTGGACGTTTCTTCTGGGGCGCACGAGAAGAAAATCTCAGGATTTTATTTCAGTACACCAAGTTATCCATCCTGCTTCTTCTGGGGCATACGAGAAGAAGGAAATCTCAGGATTGTATTTCAGTACACCAAGTTATCCATCCTGCTTCTTCTGGGGCACGAGAAGAAGGAAATCTCAGGATTCTATTTCAGTACACCAAGTTATCCATCCTGCTTCTTCTGGGGCAAACGAGAAGAAGGAAATATCAGGATTGTATTTCAGTACACCAAGTTATCCATCCTGCTTCTTCTGGGGCAAACGAGAAGAAGGAAATCTCAGGATTCTATTTCAGTACACCAAGTTATCCATCCTGCTTCTCCTGGGGCATACGAGAAGAAGGAAATCTCAGGATTGTATTTCAGTACACCAAGTTATCCATCCTGCTTCTCCTGGGGCATACGAGAAGTCGAAAATCTCAGGATTTTATTTCAGTACACCAAGTTATCCATCCTGCTTCTTCTGGGGCATACGAGAAGAAGGAAATCTCAGGATTGTATTTCAGTACACCAAGTTATCCATCCTGCTTCTTCTGGGGCATACGAGAAGAAGGAAATCTCAGGATTGTATTTCTTTAGTACACCAAGTTATCCATCCTGCTTCTTCTGGGACAGATGAGAAGAAAAAGCACTCGGGACATTTCTTTCTTTAGCACATCATTAATTGTCAAGCTTGTCTTTCTTGGAGGCCTTTTTGGGGACACGCGAGAAGACGACGAAGCCATCCGGAAAGTACTTCCATTTATACATCTAGTTGACTACGCCTTGTTCATCCTTCTTGGAGTGGAAGAAGCCTCTTATGGGACACGCGAGAAGAGGAAGAAGCCATCCGGAAAGTATTTCCATGTCTTCATCTAGTTGACCACGCCTCCTTCATCCTTCTTGGAGTGAAAGAAGCCTCTTCTGGGACACGTGGGAAGGCAAAGAAGAAGAAACTCACGGGAAATGTATATCAAATACGTTAAGTTCTCCACGCTTCCTTTGTCTTTCTGGGAGTGGCTGGGGAGCCTCTTCCGGGATACGTGAGATGAAACTCTCCAGAAATCTTTCTGTCAATGCATCAGGATCTCCCCGCCACCTTCCACCTTCTTGAAGTCATGGAAGCCTATTTTGGGACACACGAAAAGAAGACGAAAGCCATATCAGGATTTGGTTTTGAAGACACCAAGTTATCCGCATTGTCTCTTCTGTAACACAGGAGAAGAAGAAATCACATTTAAGACTAGAAACTCTGGGGAAATCACATGGTTGTCTTCTGCAATATACCACGCTGTCCACACTACCTCTCCTGGGACACGCGATAAGAAGCAGAAGAATCACTCGGGAGACTTCTCTCTAATATATCAGGTTATCCATCTGTCCTCTTCAAGGACACATTAGAAGCAGAAAAAAACTCAGAATTGTTTTCTTCAAAACACCAAGCTGTCCACCCTACCTCTTCTAAAACACGCGATAAGGAGAAGCAGAAGAATCATTCAGGGAAACTCTCCTCTAATACATCAAGTTGTCCACCCTGCCTCTTCAAGGACACATATTAGAAGAAGAAAAAGAAAACCACATGATTGTTTCCATATACCAAGCTGTCCACCCTACCTCTTCTAGAACACACAGGAAGAAGAAGCAGATTAGTTACTCAGGGAAGCTCCGCTCTAATACATCAAGTTGTTCACCCTGCCTCTTCAAGGACATATATTAGAAGAAGAAGAAAACTACAGGAGTGTTTCAATATACCAAGATGTCCACCCTACCTCTTTTACAAGCAGATGAGTCACTCAGGGAAACTCCCCCCTCTAATGCACCAAGTTGTCCACCCTGCCTCTTCATGAACACATTATTATTAGAAGAAGAAGAAGAAGAAAAAGAAGAAGAAGAAGAAGAAGAAGAAGAAGAAGAAAAGAAAAAGAAGAAGAAGAAGAAGAAGAAGAAGAAGAAAAAGAAGAAGAAGAAGAAAACCACAGGACTGTTTCAATATACCAAGCTGCCCACCCTACCTCTTCTAAGACACGCGAGAAGAAGACGCAAAAGAATCATTCCAAGAAACTCCCCTCTAATACCATCAAGTTGTCTGTCTCTTCAAGGACACATATTCGAAGAAGAAAACCACAGGATTGTTTCAATATACCAAGCTGTCCACCCTACTTCTTCTAGAACACACGGGAAGAAGAAGCAGAAGAATCATTCAGGGAAACTCCCCTCTAGTACATCAAGTTGTCTGCCTCTTCAGGGATACATGTTAGAAGAAGAAGAAGAAGAAGAAGAAGAAGAAGAAGAAGAAGAAGAAGAAAACCACATGATTGTTTCAATACACCAAGCTGTCCACCCTACCTCTTCTAAACCACACGAGAAGAAGAAGCAGAAGAATAATTCAGGGAAACTCCCCTCTAATATATCAAGTTGTCTGTCTTCAAGGAGACATATTAGAAGAGGAAGAAGAAAGTCACAGGATTGTTTCAATATATCAAGCACAACACCCTACCTCTTCTAGAACAGACGAGAAGAAGAGTTACTCAGGGAAACTCCCCTCTAACACATCACGTTGTCCACCTTACCTCTTCAAGGACATATTAAAAGAAGAAGAAGAAAACCACATGATTGTTTCAATACACCAAGCTGTCCACCCTACCTCTTCTAAGCCACACGAGAAGAAGAAGCAGAAGAATCATTCAGGGAAACTCCCCTCTAATATATCAAGTTGTCTGTCTCTTCAAGGAGACATATTAGAAGAGGAAGAAGAAAATCACAGGATTGTTTCAATATACCAAGCACAACACCCTACCTCTTCTAGAACAGACGAGAAGAGGAGGCAGAAGAGTTACTCAGGGAAACTCCCCTCTAACACATCAAGTTGTCCACCTTGCCTCTTCAAGGACATATTAAAAGAAGAAGAAGAAAACCACAGGATTGTTTCAGTATACCAAGTTGTCCAGCCTACATCTTCTATGCCACACGAGAAGAAGAAGAGTCACTCATGGAAACTCCCCTCTAATACATCAAGTTGTCTGTCTCTTCATGGACACATATTATAAGAAGAAGAAAACCAAAGGATTGTTTCCATATGCCAAGCTGTCCACCCTACCTCTTCCACAACGCACGAGAAGAAGAGGCAGAAGAGTCACTTCCCTCTAATACATCAAGTTGTCCACGTCTCCTTTGTCCTTCTTGGAGCTTCGAGAACCGCTTTTCCCGAAGAGCTTGGCGAAGAAGCCTTTGGGTCCTTTGCACAGGGCCTTGGCCTTGCCCTTGCCGCTGCGCCTGGCGTCCTTGTGGGGGAAGAGGATGGTGGTGAAGGGGATGGCCAGCTGCAGCCTGATCTGGGTGACAATGCCCACCAGCAGCTCGTCCACGTGGTGGTTCAGGGCTGCGGAGGTCTCCGCGTATTTGCAGTCGAAGGTGGTGGCCACCATTCTCGCTTCTGTATGAAGACAAAGAACAAAAAAGAAAGAAATACTTCAGTATTTTAGGTTATATAATTATGCATAGAAAAAAACCATGCTGTGTGAAAAATAAGAAGAGTTAAAATAATCAATGATTGATTCGCAAGTATATTGCAGTGGTAGGTGGTGGCCGCCATTATTACTTCTGTGAGAGAACAAGAAAGGATTTACAGGTTAAAAAAAAGTGTGAAAAATAATAACAAACATTTAAATAAATCAATGGATGCCTCGGATTTGGGTTTTGTTTTTGCTGTCCTATCATCTGGGCCGTACAGTGGTGTTGCTCCCACGCCGCTCATTCCGAATCCCAACTCATAGACTTGGCTTGTCAGGCTGCAGAATTCGAAATCAGTAGTCCAAGGAGAGCGAATCTATGTTAGGCGTCTCTGTGAGATTCACACACACACCCCCCCCCTACGCGGTTAATTCGTGCGCTCTCTGACACACACACACGCGCGCGCGCGCGCACACACACGCACGCACTCACGCACAACACACGCACATACACTCACACACAACACAACATCACTGCGATGGCTTAGATTCAAAACGTACTATCTTTAGATAGTCCATTGTCTTATTATTGATGCTATTGCAAAAACTAAGAACTAAGAACAAGACTGAAAATAATTTAAAATGGGGATTATGCTTTTTTACATTTCTGCAGTCTTTTTTTTATACAAGTTATTAGTTTTCACAATATGTTCAAGAATACTTCAATGGACTATCTAAATATAGTCCGTTTTGACTACAAACCATCGAATGTTTTTTACACGCACAGACGTATTTTTCTGTTCCCATCACAGCCTTGGCCAGTCGGGCTCATTTGATGGAGTGAACTTAACCAGGGACGGTATTCATGTCGAGATAGCATGAGACTTAGCATGATGCTAACTTAGAAGCTCTTCCAATGTCCTATAGGATTTAATAGGACTTTTGGAAGAGCTTCTAAGTTAGCATCATGCTAAGTCTCATGCTATCTCGACATGAATACCGTCCCAGGTGGTTAATGATGATGGTACACTTGCGACTGAGAGGAGCAGCTTAACAAAAAAGAAACCTCACAATTGGGGGTGAAGGCCCAGCCACACTGCATACGATTTGACCCCAATACGACACGATTGTAACGATGTATGTGACTCATCATGATTCACGTGCAATACTCCGTCTAAAAACGACTCTACTATTTTCAAAAAAAGAAACCTCACAATTGGGGGTAAAGGCCTAGCCACACTGCATACGATTTGACCCCAAAACGACACGACTGTGACGATGTCTGTGAATCATCATGATTCACGTAAAGCACTTCCGTCTAAAACCGACTCTGCTATATAATAATAATAATAATAGTACATTTATATAGCGCTTTACCTCAGATGAGCCCAAAGCGCTTTACAATCAATTTTTCATCAACAAATAGACAACACAAACAGCATTCAAGAATGACACCAACCAGCAACAAGGCATACATACAAAGAAACTCTCTCTCTCTCTCTCTCTCTCTCTCTCTCTCTCTCTCTCTCTCTCTCTCTCTCTCTCTCTCCCTCT
Organism: Phymorhynchus buccinoides; assembly: GCA_017654935.2. Taxonomy (NCBI): domain Eukaryota; kingdom Metazoa; phylum Mollusca; class Gastropoda; order Neogastropoda; family Raphitomidae; genus Phymorhynchus; species Phymorhynchus buccinoides. The sequence continues at coordinate 13,548,223 of CM065699.1, forward strand.
CTCTCTCTCTCTCTCTCTCTCTCTCTCTCTCTCTCTCTCTCTCTCTCTCTCTCTCTCTCTCTCTCTCTCTCTCTCTCTCTCTCTCTCTCTCTCTCTCTCTCTCTCTCTCTCTCTCTCTCTCCTCTCTCTCTCTCTCCTCTCTCTCTCTCTCTCTCTCTCTCTCTCTCTCTCTCTCTCTCTCTCTCTCTCTCTCTCTCTCTCTCTCTCTCTCTCTCTCTCTCTCTCTCTCTCTCTCTCTCTGCACTATACTCATGTAGACCGCGACACACGAGTCAAATAAAATGTCCAATGCAAAAAAAAAGAATATATTTTATCTGTTTCGTGCACGGGAGACTACAAAATTGCATGGCTTGGAGTAGATAGTCCGTTGATGTATTATTGAAGACATTTCGAAATCTAATAACTTGTACCAAAACAAGACTGTATAAATGTAAAAAGCTTAATCCCCAATGTATATTAGTTGTAGTCTTGTTAATACAAATTATGTTTTGCAATAACATCAATAATAAGTCAATGTACTATCTAAAGATAGTCCGTTTCGACTCTAAGCCATCGAAATATAGTGGATGTACCTAGTATGATTTCATCAGACTTATTTAGACAGTAGACGTTCACGTCAATCATGCCTCGCAAATGTCAAAATTGGATCGTAGTGAATCGAATCGTAGGCAGTGTGGCAGGCCCTTACGGGTGATTGCCATCTGCGTTTGACCATCACACTAACGATTGCCGCAATTTACCTCGCAGCAGGGAGAACGTCTGGACATGACGAAAATGTTCTCAAGGCTCTCTCTAGCTCTCCACAATCTTCCTCTCTCCGATCGTTTTATCTGTTGCTACCTTTTTTTTTTTTTTTTTTTTTTTCTACTTCTGTTTGTCTGTCTGTCTGTCTCTGTCGAGGTCTTGACCCTTGGATATGATTTCCCATCACTTTATGACTCTGTACGTATGAAGCACCCAGCCACTACTCTCTCCGAGAAAGAAGAGCAATTAATGAAGAAAGAAGAGTAGTTAACCTCTCCACTCCCCCCCCCCCCCCCCCCCACAATCACACCTACAGTCTAGAAATGTATATATAATTGAGTGAAAACTTATATAGTGTAGTACTAATGATGTATACTGTACAAGTATGTTTTATATGGGTTTTTTTGTTTTAGTGTGTTCCTCTCTCTCTCTGTCTCCCTTTTATCTGTCTCTCTCCATCCCTCTCCCCCCCCCCCTCTCTTTCTCCTTGTGTGTCTGTTAGTGCGTGTATGCGTGCTTACACATCCACTATCTGGATGTGTAATATATATTAGAGTGTTCTGTTTACTTTATCCTACTCCGTTTATGTACAGGTGCTGCATTCTTATAGTGAATAATTATGTTGTCTTTGTACATGTCTTATAAAGTGTATTCGATTATTATTCGATTATATCGATACATGTGTTGCATTTTATGTGTTCTATTTTCTTTATCCTACTCCATTTATGTACAAGTGCATTAGTGAATAATTGTGTTTTCTTTTCACATGTCCCATAAAGTTTTATGTGTTGGTATGTTTCATTATTATGTTCTTAACGTATGTGCTTATGCCGCGCGTGCCACACACTAATGTCTCATGTTTGTGAGATAATAAAGTATTCTTGAATCTCGAGTCTCGATCTCGTGACATGCGTGGTAATGAGGATGAATGTTCCTTTTCTGTATTGCTGCCAACTTCTACCTCTTTAGCCCTGCACACGATTCCACATCACTCAACATGTTTACAGGAAACGTTCAACTACCTCTTTTAGTGAAAAGTGAAAGGAAATTAACCTAGTTTTTTAATTTTGGGGGTTTTCTTGACTGTTCTCTCTCTTTACTTCTGCACAAAACACATGATACATTGTTCTCTCTCTTTACTTCTACACAAAACATATGGTACACTGTTCTCTCTTACTTTACTTCTGCACAAAGCATATGGTACACTGTTCTCTCTTACTTTACTTCTGCACAAAACACATGATACACTGTTCTCTCTTACTTTACTTCTGCACAAAACACATGATACACTGTTCTCTCTTACTTTACTTCTGCACAAAACACATGATACACTGTTCTCTCTCTCTTTTACTTCTGCACAAAACACATGATACACTGTTCTCTCTCTCTTTACTTCTACACAAAACACATGATGCACTGTTCTCTCTCTCTTTACTTCTGCACAAAACACATGATGCACTGTTCTCTCTCTCTTTACTTCTGCACAAAACACATGATACACTGTTCTCTCTCTCTTTACTTCTGCACAAAACACATGATACACTGTTCTCTCTCTCTTTACTTCTACACAAAACACATGTTCTCACTCTTCTTCTCTACACAACACAACGATACACTGTTCTCTCTTACTTACTTCTGCACAAAACAAATGATACACTGTTCTCTCTCTTACTTTACTTCTGCACAAAACACATGATACACTGTTCTCTCTCTTTACTTCTACACAAAACACATGATACACTGTTCTCTCTTACTTTACTTCTGCACAAAACACATGATACACTGTTCTCTCTTACTTTACTTCTGCACAAAACACATGATACACTGTTCTCTCTCTTTACTTCTGCACAAAACACATGGTACACTGTTCTCTCTTACTTTACTTCTGCACAAAACACATGATACACAAAACACATGTTACTCTCTCTCTTTACTTCTACACAAAACACATGATACACTGTTCTCTCTTACTTTACTTCTACACAAAACACATGATACACTGTTCTCTCTTACTTTACTTCTGCACAAAACACATGATACACTGTTCTCTCTTACTTTACTTCTGCACAAAACACATGATACACTGTTCTCTCTTACTTTACTTCTGCACAAAACACATGATACACTGTTCTCTCTCTCTATTCTACACAAAACACATGATACACTGTTCTCTCTCTTTACTTCTGCACAAAACACATGGTACACTGTTCTCTCTTACTTTACTTCTGCACAAAACAAATGATACACTGTTCTCTCTTACTTTACTTCTACACAAAACACATGATACACTGTTCTCTCTTACTTTACTTCTACACAAAACACATGGTACACTGTTCTCTCTTACTTTATTTCGGCACAAAACACAATAGACTGTTCTCTCTTACTTTACTTCTACACAAAAAAAACACAATAGACTGTTCTCTCTTACTTTACTTCTACACAAAACACAATAGACTGTTCTATCTCTATAGTTCTTCTCTTCTTCTATTTGTTTTTCCATTTGCATTTTGTCTTTGTCTCTTCTTTTATTATTTTTCATTTTTATCGTGTGATTTCTTATGTCACGAATGTAAAAAAGCGTGCAAGCATATAAAGATTATTGACAAATTGCGTTGTGAAGATTGTGATATTATGAGCAGGATGCATTAGTGAATAGACGATTTTCGGGAGAAAAAAAAACTAGGGGAGAGCACTTCGTGAAAATTATAGTTGCTTACCTCCATTACTCGGTCAAATACCATAGCAACAATGCAACAATGGCGTCGAAGCTTGAAACCGCAGGATGCGAGTCACCGACTTGCAAACATTTTTTGCTAATAGAAAAATTAAGGGTGGCCAGTTGCCACAAATTGATAAAACTGGCAAAATGTGACGTACAAATATAAAAATAACATACTTTTTTTAGAATGACGCACGGTGTTCTGAGTGCTGTATGTCTGTTCAAACACACGAGGCGAGATCTGGGGAAGGTAGAGTAACTTCCCCTGTTTGGCCGAAAGGAGTAGGAGGCAAGATCACTCCCGCACACCATGAAATTACTCCCCTTAATTATGTCCGAACAATTCCTATTGAACTAACCTGGGTCATTGTCCAAGGTGTTAAAACCACAGAATTCTGGGCAAAGCTACGTACACTGCACTTACTTAACAAAACAAAGACGCGGATGAACACAAATACCCCCGTCGTGGGGATACCGGGGGATATTCGTACAAATAGTTCCACACCTTCTGGAAGTACTCTGCTTCTTTTCGGTTTGTTGTACTCCTGTCTATATCTATGTTTTTGTTTGTCGTTGCTGCAAAAGTGTGTTAATAAAAACGTTTGTTTCATTTAAATTTAAGCCAAGTATTTTGCTTGTCACTTCCTCTAATCTTTGACTCTCTTCGATTCTGCCTTTTCCTTTTTCTTACTGACGTTTACTATCTTTCTGCCTTGCTAGTCCATTCTCCTGCCTTTGTTATAGCCGTTCTTACAAACGTTTTCTCCAACCGAAGACGGACATGCTGGGCCTAACTATTTCTTAGTTAGGCACATAACGGCGGCATGACGCATCTGCGCCCTAAGTGATCCAAGAATTTTTTTTTTTTTTTAAAGTGCAACGCCGAGCGGCTGCAAAGTCCCCTCGTAGCATCACCGAGCTACTCCAAAATCGGAATGTTTCGGCTGTACACACAGCGGGGAGACCATTGAGAACTGAAAACAGGACGCACGCACGGACGGATGGACGGCCGGAAAGAAGTGGGACATATCGGGCCTGTGACACAAAGGGCCTAGGGCACAGCGGGCTTATCCCATGTTTAGCGACTCGGGAACTTATCTGCCGCTTGGCGATGCGCGTGTTGCTTTTTTTTTTACTACACACTAATCATTAAAAACGCATCATAACAGCACGTAACTGAATAGGTTTTTTTATATATAGCCTTGGGGTTCGGACCCGTGAATTGAGCGCGCGCGATCATGCGCACACGAGCGCACATAAAAATTCATGACAACTGTGTTATAGACCATTCATCAAGAAATGTTGTGAAAAAAACTGCATTGAAATACATGCAAAACTTCGCGAGATATTAGCGATTATGTGTTTTGGAGTTTGAACCCCGTAACTGGCGCGACCTTGACCTTAATGTAAAACTAAATACATCAGTGGATAGCTTGCATCTTGGCAAACTAGTATACTAAATTTGATGATGATAGACTGAATAGTTTTTGAGAAAAACGGACGAGTAGCCGGACGGACGGACGGACGGACGGACGGACGGACGCCGGACGGACCAGACCAAAAACAATAGTTCCCCGAACCTTCGGCTCGGGGACTAAAAATATTCTTTAAAAAGTAGACATGAAAAGCTGAGAACACGAGTGGGCATTTTATGGTAACCAAGTGGGGCTCCAAGAGAGAAAGGTGGCGGAGTGGTTAAGACGTTCGCCTGCCAAATGTAATGCGTGACTGCAACGTGAGTGACACGAGTTCGAATCCCGGTCTCGCCCTTTCTTCCTAGTTTGACAGGAAAATCGAATTGAACGTCCAGTCCCTCGGATGGGGATTTAAAGCTAGTCTGACCCGTGCCGGCTTTACGCACGTAAAAATCCCACGGCAGTTGAAAGTCGGTGAGAGCAGGGAGAAATCCCGCTACCTGGCATGGTCAAATTGATAGCTAGGTTTCCCAGGTCCACACCCCCTCAATTGTTTTTAATGGGTAGGCGCTGCGCTTGCGGCGACGTGCTCTCCGGGGGAGAGCAGCCCGAATTTATCAGCGATAAGTCTCTGTGACTTGAATATACCAAATACCAAATACACACAAAAACTCGTCTGACAAATAAAAAGTCAGGAAGACAAACATGGTAGAAAACAAAAACCAACAAAACACAGCTTCTTAGACATAGGCAAGTGGTCTTGCAAATATAGCAGTCAGCCAATCTCTACACTGGCATTTGCGGTAATCAAGCACCACGAAAGGGACATTAAGTGTCACATTGACCATTCTGAGAAAATTACACATTTGAAAACTTCAGAAAGTTATATTGTATTTCAAATGATACAAGAACCATTTTTGGCTCTTGTGGAAGTGAGTCTATAGTATGATAGCTGTTTGGTTGTGTGTCTGTGTGTATGTGTGTGTGTGTGTGTGTGTGTGTGTGTGTGTGTGTGTGTGTGTGTGTGTGTGTGTGCGTGCGTGCGTGTGCGTGTGCGTGCGTGTGTGCGTGTGCGTGTGTGCGTGTGTGCGTGCGTGTGTGTGCGTGCGTGTGTGCGCGGTGTGGTCTAATCTCCAAACTTTAACGTTGGCATTTTCTCGGGAAACAGAAGGCATACGTTGTTCAAGCTTTGCACACATATAGATGTCTGTGCAAGCTTTCACACAATAATGATCTGAATACTTAAATACTTAAAACAACACTGTAAACAGATAACAAACAGATAACATTTTAGTTTAGTGGGTTAGAGGGTATTCAACAGGCAACATGAGTTAAGAAACTCATCAACACTGAAAGCCTCGATAGCTCATTGGTAGAGTGTCTGTCTGTCACGCCAATGGTTCCGGGTCCGATTCTCTTTTTTTTAGTTGTATCCATTAACGATAGTTTAATTTGTACTTTAAAATGTTATTGGCAATCTTGTACTTTACACCCCCCCCCCCTCAATCTTTGTTTGTTGTTGTCCCACATGTTCCTGTTCGAGTGAGCCTTGAAGGCTTTGCCTCTTGTTGTATCTTTATTCGTTCCAGAGTTATGAGCATTTAAAGTTAGTAGGGTGAGCGTCGGCCATTTTTGAGAGAACACAGTCTAACGTATAATCAAGCTGAAGAAAAGGCACTGGCCTACTCGTTTTAAAGCACTAAGGAGACCATTTAGAGACCATATTAAAGAGTGCCCTTTATAAATATGAAAAATAGGATGCTAGAGAACACGAATATATCCATAACTCAAAACTGACCCCAAAATGTGATTTTCGACTTTCCAAGCCTGTTGTGAGAAGCTAGCCCAGCGACTTAATGTCCCTTTCGTGGTGCGGGGTCACAAATATGATAGTGTGTCTGCCATTCATAAATCTAGGATGTCTCTCAATCTTGAATGCGTCGGAGAAGTAGGGCATAAAAATAAAGTGTACTTAAAATATGTTATTATATTATGCTGACACAACGGCTCTGTGTTTCCCTGTATTGTATTTGTCTGTTATCTGTTTGTCTGCCTCAGTCTCCTTATGTCTGTATGTATGTCTGTTTCTTTGTCAGTATGTCTGTCTGTATGTATGTCTATATGTTTACATGTCTGTCTCTCTGTCTCTTTCTTTCTCCCCTTCTCTCTCTCTCCCTCCCTCCCTCTCTCAAAAGCATGTAACTTGCTTATCTCATGTTCCCTGGTTAAATAAAATTTCGTTTTCGTTGTTCGTTTTTCGTTTTCTCTCTCTCTTAGTCTGTTTCTCTGTCCTCGTCTCTTCTCCTCTCTTCTCTCTCTCTTCTCGTCTGTCTCTCTCTCTCTCTCTCTCTCTCTCTCTCTCTCTCTCTCTCTCTCTCTCTCTCTCTCTCTCTCTCTCTCTCTCTCTCTCTCTCTCTCTCTCTCTCTCTCTCTCTCTCTCTCTCTCTCTCTCTCTCTCTCTCTCTCTTTGTGTGTTGTGCGTTTGTTTTTGTGCGTGAAAGAGAGGGAGAGGGAGAGAAAGAGAGAGGGGGAGAAAGAAAGAAAGAGACAGAGAGACATACATATATATATAAACAGACATAATAATTACAGACAGACAGGCAGACTGATAGAGAGAGAGAGAGAGAGAGAGAGAGAGAGAGAGAGAGAGAGAGAGAGAGAGNAGAGAGAGAGAGTAAGGAGAGAGAGAAGGAGAGAGAGAAGGAGAGAGAGAAGAGAGAAGACACAGAATGGGTATTGTAGTCGATGCTCTTTAGAATGCTATTGAGGCATTTAAAATATTATACTAGTACACTGAGCCTACCACTCTCTCCTCTCCTTCCTACTCAGTACCCCCCCCCCCCCACTCTCCTTCTCCCTCTCTCTCTCTCTCTCTCTCTCTATCTCTCTCTACCGTAACTCTCTCTCTCTTTCTCTCTCCCCGCCTCCTCTCTCTCTCAAGTGCTCATTACAGCGACTTAGTGATATCTATCCCTACGCTAAGTATCGGAGTATTTTCAGCCCAGCATCCAGTTCACTTCAAACGAAAACGAGACAGGGAGTCTCATAGGGATTGCCTAATGTAAGGTTTATTTAAGTGAAAGATAGAGAGATACCCACACTCTTTGTTCCCTTTCTGAAGACACTTCACCTCGTTCCCTCCTTCCCATCCAGAGACATTATTGTACAATTCAATAAGGCACACACAGATATTAAACAGAGACAGGTTTATTATGTAGACAGTAGCCTACAGGAGGTAATATGTACCAATATTGGGCTAAGATGATGCACCAAATTTGATTTTTCACTTAACCTAGTTTCCCCCCCCCCCCCCCTCTCTCTCTCCCTCTCTCTCTGTGTGTCTCTGTCTCTGTCTCTCTGTGTGTATCTGTCTGTTTCTGTCTGTCTGTCAATCTCTCTCTCTCTCTCTCTCTCTCTCTCTCTCTCTCTCTCTCTCTCTCTCTCTCTCTCTCTCTCTCTCTCTCTCTCTCTCTATTTATCTATCTATCTATTTCTCTCTCTCTCTCTCTCTCTCTCTCGCTCTCTCTCTCTCTCTCTCTCTCTCTCTCTCTCTCTCTCTCTCTCTCTCTCTCTCTCTCTCTCTCTCTCTCTCTGCTCTCTGTCTCTCGTCTCTCTCTCTCTTCTGTCGCTCTCTTTTCTCTCTCTCTGTGTATGCACATGTGTGTGCGCGTGTGTGTGTGTGTGTGTGTTGTGTGTGTGTGTGTGTGTGTGTGTGTGTGCGTGCGTGTGCGTGCGTGTGGCGTGCGTGCGTGTGTGTGCGTGTGCGTGTGTGGCGTGTGTGCGTGTGCGTGTGCGTTGCGTATCTCTCTCTCTCTCTCTCTCTCTCTCTCTCCTCTCTCTCTCTCTCTCTCTCTTCTCTCTCTCTCGTCTCTCTTCTCTCTCTCTCTCTCTCTCTCTCCTCTCTCTCTCTCTCTCTCTCTCTTCTCTCTCTCTCTCTCTGTCTCTCTGTGTGTGTGTGTGTGTGTGTGTGTGTGTGTGTGTGTGTGTGTGTGTGTGTGTGTGTGTGTGTGTGTGTGCGTGCTGTGTGCGTGTGCGTGTGTGCGTGTGTGTGTGTGTGTGCGTGTGCGTGTGCGTGTGCGTGTGCGTGTGTGTGTGCGTGCGTGTGCGTGCGCGCGCGTGTGTGCGTGTGTGTGTATCTCCCTAGGCAGTAATAAAACAGATTAGATTATCCCAAATCAATTTTACACTCGTTTAGTCAGTCACAAGTCCTTACGTTTGAGTTCCAACATGAACTTACGTCACATAACTGATGTCAGCGCTAATTAGTTCTACAATACACCGTCTTGACTGTTAATTAAGCCGGCGCCACACGGCGTGTAAAATCGTATGGTGATGCGATGCGATTATGTCACGTGAGTCATGATTCACGTGAAATACTTCCGTCTAAAATCATTCTGCTATTCTGCCATTTTCGCTCGCTATACTCAAGTAGACCCGATGCATGAATTTCGCGTGAATCATGACTCACATCGTCAAAATCGCATCGCGGTAAAGGCTAGCCCT
>CM065699.1:13567603-13575103 GCA_017654935.2 Phymorhynchus buccinoides
TGATGCGCTCTTATGTATGTGTACAACCGACACATTCCGATTTCGGAGTAGCTCGGCGATGCTGCGAGGGGACTTTGCAGCCGCTCGGCGTTGCACTTGTTATCTTTGTCCTCGGTGCACGAAATTGGAACGACCCATGTGTCTGTTACTGGTGCCTGTCTGTCTGTCTGTCTGTCTGCCTGTCTGTTTCTATCATTATTATTATTATTATTGTTATCATTCTTAATCGCTTACATAATATTTGGATGCTTCCACTCCACAGCACACGAACCCCCCACATTCTGACTGCTTTTAGTTAGCCCCCGTCTCTATGTGTCATCATCATTGTGTCCACCGCCTCTATATGTGTGTCCCCCGTCACTATGTGTCACTCTCATTGTGCCCCCCGTCTCTATGTGTCATCATCATTGTGTCCCCGTCTCTATGTGTCATCCTCATTGTGTCCCCGTCTCTATGTGTCATCCTCATTGTGTCCCCCGTCTCTATGTGTCATCATCATCGTGCCCCCGTCTCTATGTGTCATCCTCATTGTGTCCCCGTCTCTATGTGTCACTCTCATTGTGTCCCCCGTCTCTATGTGTCACTCTCATTGTGCCCCCGTCTCTATGTGTCATCCTCATTGTGTCCCCCGTCTCTATGTGTCATCCTCATTGTGTCCCCGTCTCTATGTGTCATCCTCATTGTGTCCCCCGTCTCTATGTGTCAGCATCATTGTGCCCCCGTCTCTATGTGTCATCCTCATTGTGTCCCCGTCTCTATGTGTCATCATCATTGTGCCCCCCGTCTCTATGTGTCATCATCATTGTGCCCCCGTCTCTATGTGTCATCATCATTGTGCCCCCCGTCTCTATGTGTCATCACCATTGTGCCCCCCGTCTCTATGTGTCATCATCATTGTGCCCCCCGTCTCTATGTGTCATCCTCTCTTGTGCCCCCGTCTCTATGTGTCATCATCATTGTGCCCCCGTCTCTATGTGTCATCCTCCTTGTGTCCCCGTCTCTATGTGTCATCATCATTGTGCCCCCGTCTCTATGTGTCATCATCATTGTGCCCCCCGTCTCTATGTGTCGTCATCCTTGTGCCCCCGTCTCTATGTGTCATCCTCATTGTGTCCCCGTCTCTATGTGTCATCATCATTGTGCCCCCCGTCTCTATGTGTCATCCTCTATGTGTCATCCTTTGTGTCCCCGTCTCTATATGTGTCATCACCATTGTGCCACCGTCTCTATGTGTCATCATCATTGTGCCCCCGTCTCTATGTGTCATCATCATTGTGCCCCCGTCTCTATGTGTCATCCTCATTGTGTCCCCGTCTGTATGTGTCATCACCATTGTGCCACCGTCTCTATGTGTCATCACCATTGTGCCCCCCGTCTCTATGTGTCATCCTCCTTGTGTCCCCGTCTGTATGTGTCATCACCATTGTGCCACCCGTCTCTATGTGTCATCACCATTGTGCCCCCCGTCTCTATGTGTCATCCTCATTGTGTCCCCGTCTCTATGTGTCATCACCATTGTGTGCCACCGTCTCTATGTGTCATCACCATTGTGCCCCCCGTCTCTATGTGTCATCATCATTGTGCCCCCCGTCTCTATGTGTCATCCTCATTGTGCCCCCCGTCTCTATGTGTCATCACCATTGTGCCCCCCGTCTCTATGTGTCATCATCATTGTGCCCCCCGTCTCTATGTGTCATCACCATTGTGCCCCCCGTCTCTATGTGTCATCATCATTGTGTCCCCCGTCTCTATGTGTCATCATCATTGTGTCCCCGTTTTTCTATGTCTTCAGTCTCAATAGTTATGTCCCCTCGGATTATGGTTATGGTTAGGGACGCGCACACACACACTAACACTAATGCTAACACACACATACACACATGCACACACACACACACACACACACACACACACACACACACACACACACACACACACACACACACACACACACACACACACACACACACACACACACACACACACACACACACACACACACACACACACACACACTAAAGGGACTGCTACACTATGTGACGAGGTAATGGGTTAAAAGGCTAAGTCCCTAGGGAAGACTTTAGAAAATTTGCCTTTAGCCCACTTCTCTAGGGTATGGGAGATGAGCAACTTTCCCGGCCCCTTTTCATCTAATAAATTTATATTTGTGCCCGGGTTCTGGCTCGTATGGTTGTAAGAAATACAAGTGGTTGAATTGCTCTAAATGGCAGACAGAGAGAAGTAGGGTTTTACATGAAATTACAAGACTCCCACTCTCATCACTCTGACCAAAGGGTTCAGGATTATTTGACACTTGTATTTTATTTACTCCCAAAATCTGCATAAGATTATGCAACAATAATAATAAAGCAGCTCAATGGCGCCAAAACAAAATATGGATAAAAAAACAATGAAATCCGAAAGGATTTACAAGACTTGTGTTTTTCTATAAGGTTCGCCCCATGCCGGAAGGGTTACTAATTATCTTCAGTGTCCGTAGGAAAGTTCCAGTGATTGGCGCGGTTTTATAAACTTAGCTCTTGGCAAGTTCCTCCGTAATGATCGGCGAGTGCTGGGGTGGCTGGGCTGGCTCATCAGGTGAGAGTAGCTCCCAGTCGTTCCGGTTACGGCTTCGCGGGATGGCACGGTTCAGGCGTGGTCTCCTCGCGGATTCTGAGTGCGGGTCGTCTTGGCGACGGTCCCGTCTTGGTGCTTGGTGGAGTCCGGGATGATCGTCCGGCCCACGATGCCCTGCTGATAATCACAGGAGAAGGTGGATGTAGATCTCTATGGCTTAGAGACAAGGGGCTTCAGTCGGCAGGGAATTAGTGAATCCCAACCGGCTAGAAGGCTTCCCTTGTACAATAGCACTAGTTAATCAAATAAACTGAATTTCAGTTAACAAACTGAGATCAGTAAAACATAAAAGGTGATCAATCCAACATCACTCTCCATCCAACACCTGGAAAGGAATGGTATCATAAAGTGCAAGATTGCGGCCCATAGGTTTCCTACTAAAAATAGACAAAAGGGTTAGTAGGCATAAACTCCGGTTCTGGTACCAAAAGTGTTCAAGTCAAAAACACACACACACACAAATAATCAGTGCACATAAATAGAATAGAATGTTTACCACTTCTTTTCTATAACATATCTATCTACTCCTTATTCATCATTGAACATAGGATCTAGATCAAAACTAGGGTCAAACAAACAACCAGTCTCAATCACCAGTCATCAATAAGACTTACTAGGTGGGCTATTCTGGCTGGGAGAGGTGTTGCTCTAGTCAGTTTCAGCGTCTTGTGTGAAAAACTTTTTCTCACTACGCCAATTATAGCCTTCACTTTCAAACAATGAAAGCCTGTCATTGGTTTATAGCAGTCGACACGTCACAAGATGATGTTCAAAATGTACAGAACAATCACGCGCCTATTACATCCTTATCACGTGCCGACATTCAAATCCTTCTCGTGCTCGGAAAGGCAAAACCGTCTTCAAAGGGAATTGACCGTGGTTGTCACTTTCTCATGATTGGAAAGGACGAGGTGTCTTACAAAGGGAGCCGACTGTTGATATCACTATCTCGTGATGAGACGGTAGATAAGAGGGGGGGGGGGTGAAGGGAGATAACCTCGGTAGGGGTTACATGCCGACCGGGGAGACAAATCGACCTTCAAAGGGACCAATCCCTTAATCGGCATTCTTTAGATGGTGGGTGGCAATTAACGTGGCGGCCGGACAGAGAAATGAAAGAGGGGGGGGGGGGGTGTAGATAAAGAAAGAGGGGTCGCGCGGGACACTTACGTCACAGAGGCCCCCCGAAGAAAAGATTCTGGTACCGGAATCTTCCTGTGGAACGCCGACTCCACTTTCGACTTGGGTGACAGGGACAAATTAGTGGGGAGACTGGGTCGGCTGGAATGGTGGAACATCTGGTCGCAACACAGAGTTCAAAGGAGCAGGTGGGTTAGAGATCAGTGGAATGGATTCCGACTGAGGTTGGTGCGGCAATCCTGTGTTGAGTTGTCCCAAGGTTGATTGCAGAATAGCAAACACCTCTTGCCTGAGTTTCCCCTTTAGCCTGGATTCATCATTGCTGATGATGTGGTTTGGTAGGCCGATTCGGGCGAAAATGGCTTTGAGTGCCGCGGCTACCTGACTAGCATCAAGTGAGGAGATTGGGGCGGCATCGCACTGCATGGTACATATGTCGACCACGGTGACTATGTACCGGAATTTCTTCTTCCGTTGAGGTAGAGGCCCGACCAAGTCGACTGCCACTCGCTGAAAGGGAGGGGTAGGTGACGGCTGTATGTGCGGCGGCCTGTCCCGATAGTACCTTCGGTGGGTGTTTGCGGGTACAGTGCTGCCTTTCACCTGAGGTACCTGTGGCGAGTGGTCTTGGGTCGTTAGGCGGACATTCCTTGGGAAGGATTTTCCAAGTTGTGGCGGACTTGGGGACTTGGGACAATCTGGATTGGCTTGCGCGGCAATTTGGTTTGCCGCGTTGAGAGGTTTCTTCCCCGCTGAGGGAGATTTGCTCTTTGGGAAGGAGGGAGGGAGTTGGTTTGTGGTTTGGGGAGAAGGGAATGCTGCTGAAACTAGGGCAGGTTGAGAGGGGTGCCCTAAAAACACATACTGTGATCCCAGTATGAGGTCATAGACAGGACTGTCCATGAGCACTGCCTTGATGGGTCCCTTTACATATCTGGTGTCGACATTGATTATGGCGACTGGCAAAGTGGATGGGGGGATTGCAGCATCAGGGCCTTGCAGAGAGATGAAGTCTCCCGTGTATGCTGACGCGGGGACTAAGGATCCGCAGACAATGGCGTCGCATGACAGTCCAGTGTCATAGAGACACTGAACAGGGATGTTGTTGACAGTCGCCTGTCCGACGACTGACGGTGTGCCTGGACACTGTACTGGGGAGGGGTTTGTGCAATTCTGCGAAGTCGAGACGACTTGCATAGTTGCAACATTTTGCCGCTTGTAAGCAAGTTTCCTGCAGTCATCCCGATTGTGGGTGTTCGACTTGCAGTATGAGCAGAATAAGGGTTGTCCCAGTGGTTGTCGTTCATGGGTAGAACTGTTTGACCCACTGTTGGAGTTGGGGTTACCCCTGCTCTGCTGTGAACCAGTGGACCCAACAACTTGCTGTAGTTTTGGCCTTTTAGGGGCGCTAGGTTCATCATGGGCTAGAGTGTACCTATCACTTAGCTGGATGAGGTCAGCCAGAGTTGTGGCACCTTGTTCGGCAGTAAAGGTGCGTAACTCTGGGGACATGGTTTCGCGCAGTTGCTCGCCAACCATCAGTTCCCGGAGATCCTCATAGGACTCAGTTTTGGCAGAAAGGGACACCCATTTTGTCAGATAGTTCCCCAGTCTATCTGAAAATTGGGCATAGGACTCTCCCCTACCTTTTCTGGTTGACCGGAACTTTTTCCGGTAGGCGTCCGCTGTCAACTGGTATCTGTTGAGCAGGGCTTCTTTCAAAGCTGGGTAGTCAGTAATTTGGCTTGACGGAAGTTTGCTGTACACCTCATAAGCCACACCCCTGAGACTTTGGGCAAGCTTGAGGTTGAACTTTTCCGGAGCAAGCTCAAATTCCTGGGCCAGTCTTTCAAATCTATCGAGGAATGCATCGATAGACTCGGTTGCCTCATTGAATGCCTCCAATGTGAAGGTCATGGCTGAGGTATGAATGGGAGGGGGAAAATTTTGAGGGGCAGCAGTCTCAGAGTCTGCTGAGTTTTCTAGCTGCTTCATAGCTAGCTCATGGTCTCGCGCTTTTTCCCGCTCAGTGGCCTCAAGTTCGAGTTCTTTATTTTTGGCATCCTGCACTAGTTGCCTCTGCCTTAACTCATGAGTACGGATGTTCTCTTGCTCCTGAGTGTCGCGAGCTTTATCAGCCTCTTGCGCCTCATGAGCTCTCTGTTTGTCTTTCTCAGCTTCCTCCCGAGCTTTATCAGCCTCTTGAGCCTCATGAGCTCTCTGTTTGTCTTTCTCGGCCTCCTGAGCCTCCCGAGTTTTGTCAGCCTCTTGAGCCTCGCGAGTTTTATCAGCCTCTTGAGCCTCACGAGCTTTGTCAGCCTCTTGAGCCTCACGAGCTTTGTCAGCCTCTTGAGCCTCATGAGCTCGCTGTTTGTCTTTCTCAGCCACCTCGCGAGCTTTCTCTTTGTCATATTCAGATATGACAAAATTTGCTAACTCTTGGCCTGACAATCCTAGAGACTCTCCCCATTCTTTAAGTTCCCTCCTAAGTTTAACAATCTCAGCCATGGTTGTAAATACAACTATTCAAAATAAAAACAAAGCTGCTGAGTTGAATGTATCAAACAACACTTAACTATTTCAGCATAAACAGAAATAGCATGCACATCAAAATAAAGTCATAAATAGCATTCAAACAAATCAAATCAAAACACAGTGAACCAAATCACAATAACTTTCCCAGTGGACACAAGATAAGTTTTTGAAAAGGAACTACAGTTTGAATTGAAATTTGTTAGACTTTATGAAAAAAAATATCCCGGACGCGAGCCCCCAATTAGATGTGACGAGGTAATGGGTTAAAAGGCTAAGTCCCTAGGGAAGACTTTAGAAAATTTGCCTTTAGCCCACTTCTCTAGGGTATGGGAGATGAGCAACTTTCCCGGCCCCTTTTCATCTAATAAATTTATATTTGTGCCCGGGTTCTGGCTCGTATGGTTGTAAGAAATACAAGTGGTTGAATTGCTCTAAATGGCAGACAGAGAGAAGTAGGGTTTTACATGAAATTACAAGACTCCCACTCTCATCAGTCTGACCAAAGGGTTCAGGATTATTTGACACTTGTATTTTATTTACTCCCAAAATCTGCATAAGATTATGCAACAATAATAATAAAGCAGCTCAATGGCGCCAAAACAAAATATGGATAAAAAAACAATGAAATCCGAAAGGATTTACAAGACTTTTGTCTTTCTATAAGGTTCGCCCCATGCCGGAAGGGTTACTAATTATCTTCAGTGTCCGTAGGAAAGTTCCAGTGATTGGCGCGGTTTTATAAACTTAGCTCTTGGCAAGTTCCTCCGTAATGATCGGCGAGTGCTGGGGTGGCTGGGCTTGCTCATCAGGTGAGAGTAGCTCCCAGTCGTTCCGGTTACGGCTTCGCGGGATGGCACGGTTCA
Organism: Phymorhynchus buccinoides; assembly: GCA_017654935.2. Classification (NCBI taxonomy): domain Eukaryota; kingdom Metazoa; phylum Mollusca; class Gastropoda; order Neogastropoda; family Raphitomidae; genus Phymorhynchus; species Phymorhynchus buccinoides. The sequence continues at coordinate 13,574,779 of CM065699.1, forward strand.
GGCGTGGTCTCCTCGCGGATTCTGGGTGCGGGTCGTCTTGGCGACGGTCCCGTCTTGGTGCTTGGTGGAGTCCGGGATGATCGTCCGGCCCACGATGCCCTGCTGATAATCACAGGAGAAGGTGGATGTAGATCTCTATGGCTTAGAGACAAGGGGCTTCAGTCGGCAGGGCATTAGTGAATCCCAACCGGCTAGAAGGCTTCCCTTGTACAATAGCACTAGTTAATCAATAAACTGAATTTCAGTTAACAAACTGAGATCAGTAAAACATAAAAGGTGATCAATCCAACATCACTCTCCATCCAACACCTGGAAAGGAATGGTA
>CM065699.1:13580103-13595103 GCA_017654935.2 Phymorhynchus buccinoides
CGTGCGTGCGTGCGTGCGTGCGTGCGTGCGTGCGTGCGTGTGTGTGTGTGTGTGTGTGTGTGTGTGTGTGTGTGTGTGTGTGTGTGTGTGTGTGTGTGTGTGTGTGTGTGTGTGTGTGTGCGTGTGTTTGTGTGTGAGTGTGTGTGCGTGTGTGTGTGTGTGTGTGTGTGTGTGTGTGTGTGTGTGTGTGCTAGCGCGCTTGTGTGTTCATCTTTTGTATCCTGTCCATGCATATATGTGGGCATGTGTGTCAGTGAGTGCATTATGTGTGTTTGTCCGTATCAGTATTTCAATGTTTGTATGTGCACTTGAATTATATTAGATTCGCTAGAGAAGGTGAGATTAGCTTCCAATCGGACAGAGACGGTGTTCCTGAAGACGGTGAGGTCTTCCCGGGATAAAGATATTCGCTTGCTCGTGCGTCATTATATATTCTCTCTCTCTCTCTCTCTCTCTCTCTCTCTCTCTCTCTCTCTCTCTCTCTCTCTCTCTCTCTCTCTCTCTCTCTCTCTCTCTCTCTCTCTCTCTCTCTCTCCTCTCTCTCTCTCTCTGCGCGCGCGCGCGCAGCATTCTTTTGTAAATCAGACGCATGCACGTACACACGCACGCGTGTACTCACACACCCACATACATTACTTACTTACTCTCGCGATCGCGCGCGCGCACACACACACATGCACACGCACATACACACACACGCACACGCACACACACACGCACGCACACACACACACACACACACACACACACGCACACACACGCACACGCACGCACACGCACACGCACACGCACACGCACACACACACACACACACACACACACACACACACACACACACACACACACACATACACCACATGTATGTTTGCAAGGTACCTGCATAAAACTGTTAGTACATTGACAAGTTTGAAATGTTAAGCTCAAGGCATGCCGTTTCGTGTAATTATGCCTGGCGCCAGTAAGCTGGGGATTCGATCTCCCAGTATCTGACAGGGAACTCGTCTACTTTTCACTTAGCATTTAAAAAAATCCATGACAGGTGGAATCCTTGCTTTATCAGTGACAGCACGATGGATGACAACTGGAGGGTGAGGAGAGAGAGAGAGAGAGAGAGAGAGAGAGAGAGAGAGAGAGAGAGAGAGAGAGAGAGAGAGAGAGAGAGAGAGAGAGAGAGAGAGGGGGGGGGGGGAGAGAGGGGGAGGGAGAGAGAGAGAGAGAGAGAGAGAGAGAGAGAGAGAGAGAGAGAGAGAGAGAGAGAGAGAGAGAGAGAGCAAACACTGAACACTGAAAAACATTATTTAACTAGAGCGTTAAGACGCTAAATCACCAACCGTGCGACTTACTTTCACTTGTATTTTCAAAACTGCAGCGTGTTCGGCTCCAGTGACCTTGACCTTTGACCCATGACCTGCATTATGGAACTTGGCCTAGATAGTCCTACTACCTACCCGCATGCACAATTTGAGCACCCTAAGTCCATCCGTTCAAACGCTAGAGAGGATACATACAAACATGCAAACATACAAACAAACATACAAACATACAAACATACAAACATACAAACACCACCTCAGACACGAGTGAAAACATTACCAATCCGCTCTCTACGATCACGGTTGGTAACAAGGATGAGAATGAATGAATGATTTATTGCTTTTAAGCATACAGCCCATTAAGCAAGAAACGATATCGCGTACAAAGAACAATTTTAAAAAAACAAGGATGAGAGAGAGAGAGAGAGAGAGAGAGAGAGAGAGAGAGAGAGAGAGAGAGAGAGAGAGAGAGAGAGAGAGAGAGAGAGAGAGAGAGAGAGAGAGAGAGAGAGAGAGAGAGAGAGAGAGAGAGAGAGAGAGAGAGAGAGAGAGAGAGAGAGAGAGAGAGAGAGAGAGAGAGAGAGAACTAGAAAACTTGAAAACTTGAAAACTTAAACTTTATTTTCCAAGGATATAGATTTTAGGCAACTCCTATTCTTCCAATCTGTCCTTGATGCATATAATACGAACACAGAACACAAACATGGCAAGGCATACTATTACACAAAGGTAGCAAAGCAGTTGATATTATGAAACATAAGAGAGACATAGAGAGACGGAGAGACAGAGAGAAACAGAGGCAGAGACCAAGACACAGAGAGACCTTGTAATAAGCAAAGATTAAGAGGCAGAGGGGGTTTACGGGTGTGAGGGTTATCAAGGTATGGAGCCCATAAACCAGAGTGCACATAAGGAATTGGAGAATATAGCAAGATGGCAACGCCATGTAAATGGAAGACTGGAAGGCAATTTGTTGCTTGCAAAGACATTTACACAAAAATTCAATACAACTTCAAAAAAAGAAATACAATAGTTACTTTTGCTCCATAGTCGGTAATTTCTCAACTCCTAAGATTTGACTTGCTCTAATAGACAATTGTCGGAGAGAAAAAAACTAGGGGAGAGCACTTCGTGAAAATAGGAGTTGCTTACCTCCATTACTCGGTCAAATACCTAGCAACAATGCAACAATGGCGTCGAAGCTTGAAACCTCAGGATGCGAGTCAGCGACTTGCAAACATTTGTTTTGAAAAAGTAGGGTTGGCCAGTGGCCACAAACTGATAAAACTTGCAAAATGTGACGTACAAATATAAATGACATAATGTTTAGAATGGCGCGCGGTGTTCTAAGTGCTGTAGGCTTATGTCTGCTCAAACACACAATTCGATAGGCTACGAGAGTTGATGGTAGAGTGACTTCCCCTGTTTGACCGATTGAATTAGGCAAGATCACTCACACACACACACCATGAAACCACTCCCTTTAATTATTTCCGAACAATTTCTATTTCCATGGAAATGTGTGCCAGGTATGTTTATCTTTCATGCAATAGACCTATAGTTCTTTCATCAGAAAACTCAACTTCATTTTTCACTTGTTATGCATGTCACAAAAATGGTATACCTTTGGCTGGAACGTCTCATTAGGTATTAGGTACACAGAGGCGTATCTGTGAAATTCGGGCTGCTCCCACCTGGAGAGTGCGTCGCAGCCAGAGGCGCGCCATCCATTTTTTTTTTTTTAAATTTTGCATGCGATTTTTGTTTTGTGATTGATGAGGAAGAAAAGAGAGGGGAGGGTAAATCTTGACCAAATGACAACTTTTTCGTTGCTATTGGGTTTAACGTGTGCTAAGTGCATGGGCACAAGGGAACTCGGTTTATCGTCTCATCCAAAAGACTCCACGTTCAGAGCGTAAAGCCTAGTGCAAAGTGAGAGGAAAAATCCCCTGTACCCAGGTTCGAACTCGGGTTTACTTGACACGAAGCGAACGCGCTACCACTGTGCCACTCTACACTGGCATCAAACAGACAGACAGACAGACAGACACACGTCTTCGTTCCTGTTGTAAAGACAATTATTCTTTTTTCCCAGCAGATCTGGGACTACCAAAAACAAACATAACATGAGAAAACAAAAATGCATGCCTTGGGTTTATGTGTGTGTGTGTGTGTGTGTGTGTGTGTGTGTGTGTCTGTGTCTGTGTGTGTGTGTGTGTGTGTGTGTCTGTGTGTGTGTGTGTGTGTGTGTGTGTGTGTGTGTGTGTGTGTGTGTGTGTGTGTGTGTTTACGTGTGTGTGTGTGCTTGCGTGTGTGCTTGTGTGTGCGTGCGTGGTGTGTGTGCGTGCGTGTGTGTGTGTGTGTGTGTGTATGTGTGTAGGTGTGTGTGTGTGCATATGTGTGTGCATAAGATGTATGTGTGTGCGTGCGTGTGTGCGTGCGTGTGTGTGTGTGTGTGTGTGTGCGCGCGCGCGTGTGTATGTGTGTGTGTGTGTGGTTTTGCTTAGTTTTGTTCAATGTTTTTCTTTCTTTCTTCCTTTTTTGGGGGGGAGGTAGGTATGGGGGGGGGGGGGGCGGGGGGGCAAAGGAGAATAGGAAAGGGGGCATCCTTCGGCTATAGATAAGCGAGTTGAGTATCCTCCCTCCCTCGTCACTTGCTGCCTTTGAACTTCTGACCGCAAGGTATAAGACACCAAAACGAAGAGTGAGTGCGTGGAGGCGGCAGCTAAATGACGTACAGCAATCTAAAAACACGGGGGATATAATAAATAAAAAAAGAAACCTAGGAACCTCCGGATGAACTTTCCACAACGGCTCCTCTGCTCAGGAAGTCTGGAAGACTCTAAAGTGAGAAGAGGAGGGAAAAGAAACGAGAGAGAGAGGAGAGAGAGAGAGAGAGAGAGAGAGAGAGAGAGAGAGAGAGAGAGAAGAGAGGAGAGAGAGAGAGAGAGAGAGAGAGAGAGAGAGAGAGAGAGAGAGAGAGAGAGAGAGAGAGAGAGAGAGAGAGAGAGAGAGAGACGCTTCAGACATTGTTTTATTGACAATGGCACAAATACAGCTTGAGAGAGAGAGAGAGAGAGAGAGAGAGAGAGAGAGAGAGAGAGAGAGAGAGAGAGAGAGAGAGAGAGAGAGAGAGAGAGAGAGAGAGAGAGAGAGAGAGAGAGAGAGAGAATACGAATACGAACTTTTTTAATGAGGGAAATTGGATAAGCTGAGACAGCTTTTTTACACCGTGTTTCTCCCGTGTATTTCACGTGAATCATGACTCATGAGGCAAAACATGAGAATGACAAACAGCAAACAAACAACTACACGACAAGTGCAAAGTGACGTTATTTTATTCACAAGAGACAAAACAAAACTACTGGATATTTCGGCGAATGACAAAAATAATAAATAACAACCAAAATTCATAAACATGCACCCCAAAAAATGAAAAAATAATGGCATCAAATACATTTCGTTATTTACATTTAAAAATTAAAGAACAATCTAGTAATCTCGAGAGAGAGAGAGAGAGAGAGAGAGAGAGAGAGAGAGAGAGAGAGAGAGAGAGAGAGAGAGAGAGAGAGAGAGAGAGAGAGAGAGAGAGAGAGAGAGAGAGAGAGAGAGAGAGAGAGAGAGAGAGAGAGAGAGAGAGAGAGAGAGAGAGAGAGAAAGAGGGGAGAGAGAGACAACACATCAGAATCAGAGACAGAGACACGGTTGACAGGCAAAGCAAGCAGAATATCCGAACACTTAAGGGCCTGCTAAACTACATACAATTCGCTGTCAACACGATGCGATTGTGACGACATGAGTCATGATGCACGTGAAATACACGTATTGCGTCTACTGGAGCATAGGCCTACTGGAGCGAAAGGAGTAGAATTATTTTTAGACGGAAGTATTTCGCGTGAATCATAATGACTCGCATCTTCACAATCGCATCGCACTGACAGCGATTCGTATGTTGTGTGGCAGTCCCTTTGTTCAGAACAAAACGGAACCGCGATAGACTGATACAATTGTATGGACACGTTGAAAAGAAAACGAAAACAAAAAGGACAACAAGAACAAAGAAATTAACAAGGTCAAGGTCACGACGGCGATACTTTATTCGCGGATGCCTTCATCTCATGGTGACACACCACCACACAAAATTTGAAGCGATTCGGTCAAGCGGTTCGGGAGATATCCTTGGGACAGACAGAAGGGGGGGGGGGGGGGGGGGGGGGGGGAGGGAAGAAAAAAACCGAAGAAACATACACGAACGAAAACATACTCCTTTGCGATCGTAGATCGGCAAAGGACAATAATGGGGGAAAATGTAGACGAGAAAACAGAGACACAGAAATGGACCCATTGGGAACCAGCAGACAAATGAATGCAAATCTACTTCGTTAAGTTCATGACGACTTTAGTAAGGTGTTTGTCCGTCCCCCCCAAAAAAAAGCCATTTACAAAGGGAGCTGAGGTCTGTCCATAAACAGGACATACGCCTAACATTCCACAGTTCCACTTCTGGCTAATGTTGCCAGCATTAATACGCCGAATTAAGGGATTTTCTGTTTTCCTCATTGGAATGCTCGCTCTTTTTGTTTCTTTTCATATTTCACAAATAATCATTATTATTGTATGTTGCATTTCTGTCATGTTGTTGCACCTAACCTGAACTTCTATGGTAGAGATAGTAAAGCATACTTGAGCTTGAACTTGAACTGATTGCAAGCCATATAGTTCACATTTTGGCTTCACAGAATCGCTTTACATTTTGTGTGGCAGTGTTTCACCTTGGGTAGAAGACACTCGAACATAAATTATTGGCGTTCTGACTTTGACCTCGAAGCTTGACCTTCAATGACTACTATAATCGGCTAAAATGTGTGTCCGTGTGTGTGTGTCTGTCTGTCTGTCCAGACAGACAGTGACAGAGACAGAGAGAGACGGATAAACACGCAGAGAGATAGATAGACAGGGAGAGACAGAGATATATACATACAGAGAGAGAGAGAGAGAGAGAGAGAGAGAGAGAGAGAGAGAGAGAGAGAGAGAGAGAGAGAGAGAGAGAGAGAGAGAGACAGAGAGACAAAGACAGGGAGAGACAGAGACAGAGAGACAAAGACAGGGAGAGAGAGAATACGAATACGAATAATACGAATACGAATACGAATGTTTTATTGAGGGTAAAAAGGATAAGCTACAATAGCTTCTTTACACCTGGCCCTCTCACTCACACACTCACACCATGCATCAGGCAATGCAAAATTGACATAAAAACAATCAAGTCAAGAAAATGAAACAAAACATTGGCACATGAAATAAATGTCAGAGAATCAAATTGGAACATTAAACAGATATACAGAGAGACATACAAAATTTTTTACAAGAATCTTGGCATAAGTTGATAATTGCAGTAAAACTCATTAACATAACTGGTGGACAAAATTGTCCATTATGTACTTGTGATAAGATTTGCGAAAGGAAGATACGCTAGTTTTATTTTTGAAATTATCATGGATGTCGTTCCACAGTTTACCACCTGAGTATGTAAGGGATGCTTTATATAGATCTGTTCTGGGGCGGGGCATTATTAATTTGGTTTTGCTTCGAATTGCATGGACTTTAAATTTAGTAATAAGATATTTTGGTACTAACTTATTTATGATCTTGTACATAAGGGTACCTTTGTTTAGTAGACATTTCAAATCAAATGGTAGAATGTTGAGTTCTTTATAGTCAATGGTTTCAAGGGAGAACGATTTAAGGAGTATGAGTTTAAGAGAACGTTTATATAATCTTTCAACGTGTTTGAGTGTGTTTTTACTAGCTGAATCCCAACATGTTGATGCATAATCAATGTCAGGCTGAATATAGGCATGGAAAAAAAAGTTTACGGGTATGTTGATCCAAAAAGTGCTTTATTCTATTAAGCTGGAATACTTTTTTTGATATTTTCTTGGCCAGTATTTGCATGTGTTGTGACCATGATAAGTTGTTGTCAATGTATAGGCCGAGTAATTTGTGTGAAGTAACTTCTTCTAGAGACTTTTCATAGATAGTTGGTGTACTTAATTGATTATTAAAGTTTTGCCTCTTTTGTCTTGTTGTGATTAACATGAATTTAGATTTTTTTGGATGTAATGCCATATGATTTTGCTCTGACCAGTCAACTAAATTATTAATGTCACTCTGAGAGAGAGAGAGAGAGAGAGAGAGAGAGAGAGAGAGAGAGAGGAGACAGAGAGAGAGAGAGAGAGAGAGAGAGAGAGAGAGAGAGAGAGAGAGAGAGAGAGAGAGAGGAGAGAGAGAGAGAGAGAGAGAGAGAGAGAGAGAGAGAGAGAGGAAGAGAGAGAGAGAGAGATAGACAAAGAGAGACAGAGAGCGACATAGAGACAAAGACAGAGGAGAGACAGAGACAGAATTACAGAGAGAGAGACAGAAAGAGATACAGATAGAGTATCGCATACTTTGTTTTGCAACTATACTTTCAAGTCGTTCGAATCCTTGCTTTTCCGTTCTTCCAATGTAGGTGTGCGGCCAATGAACCTACCTCTACCATCGTGATTGAATACTGTAGCCGGAGACAGAACGATGTGTTTTGTTCCACAGAGAATTGTCAAGACGAACGGCCTTTCCTTCCAGAGAGAGACAAAACATACCTTGATGTGCTGCTATGAAAAGGTGTGCCTGTCTGTCGTGCCCGACTATGACATCCATATTGGCCACTGCAACTAGGGTTATTAACGCCCTCGACGGCAAGAGTTAAGCATCATTGGTCAGTATCCAAAACGGGCATTCCCTCTTGCAAAAGGCAGTCATTCAGTGGCCTCAAATAGGGTTATTGGCGAGAGTTACTCCCTTGTTTGGTCAGTACTCAAGCATCTCCCCCCCCCCCCCACCCACCAAGGGCATTCACTCTTGCAAAAAGTAGTCGTTGCAGTGGCCAATAGCAGAGAGCGCAGCAGCTGTTTCGGCAGGCTGGGCTAAAATGCGTTTATAGTGGGAAAGCCTTGCCCAGGGTACATCCACATTCTCTCGGCCAAAGGGATTTGAGGACATATTGGCTGTTGGGGAAAGTCCCCAAAGGCCATCCAGTCCCTTAAGCTGCAAGACTAGAGCCGGTGCCGCAATGCCACCTACTTTGAAAGTCATGATCTTCCACAAAAAAGACTAAACTGTATCAGGATATCCCAATACTAGGGTAACACGGGGTAAAAAGCCCATGGGCGGGTAAGATGCCCATGCCAATGATCTCATGAAATAAAGAAAATGTCAGTCAAATTTGCCCATGAGGCGAATGCTAAACATTAACGCTCGTCTCATGGGCAAAATGTGACTGAAAGTTGCTTCATTTCATGAGATAATTGGCATGGGCTTCTTACCCGCCCATGGGCTTTTTATCACGTCTTCCCCTATTGAAAATCCTTTTAATTGAACAGCTCTCATTTACTATTGGCCCCTACTACAGGCTAACATCTGGGTTGATCTATGTATCCAGCAGACACTAGGGGGAAAATAAACATAATTGTGACCTGTCACCACGAAAGGGACATTACGTGTCAAACTGACCATTCTGAGACAAAATATACATGTAAACACTTCAGAGCATTATCTTTCTAATAACACAGACACCATCATTGTATCTGTTTTCGTTCCAGAGTTATGAGCATTTAAAATTGGTAGGGTGAGCGTCGGCCATTTTGAGAAAACACTGTCTAAAATGTAGATCAGCTAAAGAAAATGTATTGATCGACCCCTTTTAAAACACTTATAAGACCATTTAGAGACCATTATTGAAGATTATCCTTTATAAATATGAAAGTCTTCCCTCAAAACCACTCTCTTCAAATCGTAGCCTGCTCTGTTCTTTTGGAAAGTAATTTTTTGTCCCTTCTCTGCGCGTGTGTTTGTGTGCAGTGTGTGGTTTGTGCGGGCGTGTGTTGTGTTGTGTGGTGTGTGTGTGTGTGTGTGTGTGGTGGTTTTTTTTGGGGGGGGGGGGGTTGTGCGCGCGTGTGTGTGTATGCGAGGAAATTTTTGACATTCTCATATTTTCTACTGCTTTTTTGTTGTTGTTTTTTGTGTGTGTTGTTGTTGTTTTTTTGTTGTTGTTTGTTTTTTGCTTTGTGGGGGGGGGGGGGGGGGGGGTTCATTTATTATTGTAAGCGCTTAGGGCTTGTTTAAGATTAAGCGCATATAAATGCTCATTATTATTATTATTATTATTATGTTAGAGAACACAAAAATACCCGTAACTCAAAATTGACAAAAAATGAGATGTTTAGACTTTGCGAGCCTTTTGTGAGAAACTAGCCCAGCGACTTAATGTCCCTTTCGTGGTGCTGGGTCACAATTTCTTGTAGCCAATAAGGTTTGTCAACCCGGTACTGAGCACAACTTATATCTATTCGTTTGGTCTCACGGTAATAGACGAATTTCGGGAAAATAGAATGTATTTTTTTTTTTTTGGTTAACCACAAAATCGGATTGTCCCCCACCAAACGGTAGGACAAATACAAGGCCTTTGCCCTACCAAATTAATGAAAGGTCACTCGCGTCAAACCGCGAAATCATGTCCCTTGGCTATTTGCGAACGTTTCCTATTGTTGGGGAGGGGGGGGGGACGGAAGGCTAGAAGACAAAAACAGAATAGTTGCGGGCACACGCACACACGTACACGCGCGCGTGTGCGCACACGCACGCAGGCACACACATACGCACACACACACCCATACGCACGCACGCATGCGCATGCGCGCACATAAACTCACGCACTAAAGGGCACGAGCACAAACTCACAAGTTTTGTTAAATATATTTTTGACCAGCAATAAAAACATATTTTTGACTTGACTTCGCACACATACACACACATATGCACTAACATACACACACACTAACACACACACACACACACACACACACACACACACACACACACACACACACACACACACACACACACACACACACACACACACACACACACACACACACACACACACACACACACACACATACACACACACACACACACACACAACACACACACAGAGAGAGAGAGAGAGAGAGAGAGAGAGAGAGAGAGAGAGAGAGAGAGAGAGAGAGAGAGAGAGAGAGAGAGAGAGAGAGAGAGAGAGAGAGAGAGAGAGGGAGTGAGAGAGAGAGAGAGAGAGAGGACGGACAAAGAAAGAAAGAAGTCAAACTGATGTAAAAAAAAAAAATAATAATAATAATACTATTCTCAAAATGTTGGTCATTCCATCATTCTGTCACATATCCTGGAATAACAAAAAAGAGGGAGAGAGATGCGTATTATGATATTATTACAGACCAAACTATTCATTTCCTCCTGATAGTTATGTATCTGTCGATCTACTTGAACACAAAAGGCATATTGAGCTGTCTTGACGTGTGTCCAAGACAGCTTCTGTCCAGCTCGTTATGTGTCTCCTCTTACAGGGGGAAGACGGGGTAAAAAGCGCATGGGCGGGTAAGAAGCCCACCCCAATTATCTCATGAAATAAATAAAATGTCAGTCAAATTTGTCCCATGAGACGAATGCTAAACATTAACGCTCGTCTCATGGGCAAAATGAGACTGAAATTTGCTTCATTTCATGAGATAATTGGGGTGGGCTTCTTACCCGCCCATGCGCTTTTTACCCCGTCATCCCCTAGATCGGGATGATTAGAGAATAAGGCCGTGTACACATACACGCGGATGTTCCGCGCGGAAACCCATGCGCAATCAGTAAATAAGTACAAGAAAGAAGAAGAAAATAAGCGGACGCGTCCGTATTTCAAATAATCCGTGTTGGTTTTTTCCCTTCTTTCTTTTACTTATTGATTATTTCCGCGCGGAAAATATGGATGTACTGTGTACCAGGCCTAAAACACGGTGGGTGGACAGAAAGAGATGGGAAGGAGAGGGTGAGAAGAGGAGAGGAAAGAGGGGAGGAGAGAAGAAGGAAAGAAAGAATAAATCGATGTTAAACTTGTTGACCCCCCCCCCCCTCCCTCACCCCCCCGTGGGGGTCTTTCGTACAAGTAGTTCCCCCGCCTTCTGGAAGTTCAATGCCTGTAACTTCCTCTAATCTTTCAGTCTCTTTGATTCTGCCTTTTCCCTTTGCTTACTGTCATCTAATATCTTTCTGCCATCCTGGATCATTCTACTGCCTTTGTTCTATAAACTCTTACACGGCTTTATTCAACCGAAGATGGACCATGCTGGGTCTAATAATTGTACCTTAGTTAAGCCGGCGACAGACTATGTGACTGCCTCATGTGACTCGAACAGGTCGTGACGTTTCACCTCATTTGCATACCATCTAACTCGATCAGTCTGACTCAGTCGGGCCCAGTCAGGGGCCGAATAGGGCGGGTTCTAAATTTCACTGATCCAGTCTGATCGAGTCAGATGGCTTGTGACCTCTTCTGTGCGGGAAACAAAATTTGGTCAACGTCACGACCTGGCAGTGGCATAGTCTGTCTCCAGCTTTAGGCGCATAACGGCAGCATGACGCATCTCCGCTCATAATGACAGGAAACTGTCAGAGCGATCGACAAAGAAGAAAGTTTCAAGTTTCAAGTTTGGTTTATTCCAAAAATAACCCCCTGGGGGGCACATGGATGAAAGAACGAACGAGGAGGAAATAATAAAATGTAATGGATATTTAACTTGTTGACCACTCTCTCATGACTGGTCTGAAGATATGAGCATGGCCTGGGAACACGGAAGAAGAAACGTGTTGTCCATGTCCTCTCAATAGACGATTTTTCGGGAGAAAAAAAGCCTATTATTTATTAGGATTTTTTTTTTTTTTTTTTTTTTAAATTATTTATTATTATTATTTTATTTTTTATTATTATTTTATTATTTATGTAATGGGGGTGGTAAGGGGGTAAAGGATAAGGATAGGGAAGAGTTGATGAGGGATAAGGATTGGAGGGTGAAGATAGGCACACTCCGCACAGACCAGGAACATATAGAGGAAACCAGACAGTTGTTTGACTTTGTTTATTCACTAGGAAAGACTAAAGAAGACATAGGAAGACTAAAGAAGACATAGGAAGACTAAAGAAGACAGGGGAAGACCTAGGAAGACTAAGGAAGACTAAGGAAGACAGTGCAGAGATTACATCAGTAGTCACTGTAGATTCACATCAACAGCATGAATGAGAAGGCAGGCCGAGATCGAGCAGACGATAATCTATAAACCTAGTGCTAAATTATTAATTTGTTGATTGAAAAAGTGTGAATTTTGGGCACTTTTTATATATATGCTCGAGAGCCGGACCGCAAGGACAGCAGTCACTGGACTCAGCCAGAATGGCTCTGTGGGTGGCGAGAGTGACCAGATCTGTCTTTGTTTGGTTTAGTCCAACACAGATATCTATGCCACTAATCACTAAACCCTGGCATGTTGCATATGAGAAGAAAGAGGATGAACTAAGCTCTATTCTGACTACTAATATAATAAGGAAATCTAACTATATAATATAATAATTATGAAAAACCATGTATTTTAGAGCCCACTGAAACAGGTTCAAGCTACTAAATAATTAATTTATCTAAACTCATACCACATTACACCGATCTTTCATAATGGATTAATACACTAAAATAAGACCTTTCTATACATATACTATGTCACTATGTTAGATGACACAGTTAAAACATAATTAGCATTCAATATCCAGTAACAAAAACAAGCCAGCCGAAAACCCGGTTTTAGGACTGAGTCCACACCGGTGGTCAGACGGACTGTGACGTTGACTCAGCGTCGGTGTAGCTTTCGTCAATGTTCTGTTTTGACGTCAAATAAAAGTAGCTACTTTGTATGTAGGACATTGAAAGAGTTGTTTAGTAACAACATTATGAAAGGATGGCTTTGATAAAATAGGTTTTATAAAGATAAGAGGTGACATAACTTGGCCGGTTAGATTGCCAGTTTTTAGGAGAAATCAGCCATTCAATGTCTTAATTAACAAACTAATAAAGTGATTGGCATAACTACCATAAGATTTGTATTATTAGAATGACAATCAAAGAGAAGAAAAAGGCTAAATTATAAGTTTATTATTACTACTAGTTGGCCTGAGATTTGAGGGGAGGCCGTTGGAAATTTGAAAAGCCGGGTCGCATGATACGATTTGAAAAGTGACGTCTAAAAATAGATATGATGTCATATAGCGAGGCGCGCGTGACTTGGAAAAAGGGCCTAGGCACACTTGTATGCTAAAAATAGTATTGCGTGACAGGTAGGCCTTATGAAATACGGCACTCTGTCACATTTATTATTATTAGGTACTTTATAGTCACAGAGGCATCTCTGTGAAAATTGGGTTGCTCCCACCTGGTAAGGGCGTCGCAGCCAGAGGCGCGCCACCCATTTTTGTTTTGTTTTGTTTTTTGCATGCGATTTTTTGTGTGTGACTGATGAAGAAGGAATGAGGGGGGAGGGTAAATTTTGACCAAATGACAACTTTTTCGTTGCCACTGGGTTTAACGTGTGCTAAGTGCATGGGCACACGGGACCTCGGTTTATCGTCTCATCCGAAAGACTCCACATTCAGACCGTAAGGCCTAGTGCAAAGTGAGAGGGAAAATCCCCTGTACCCAGGTTCGAACTCGGGTTTACTTGACACGAAGCGAACGCGTTACCACTGTGCCACTCTACACTAGGGAAGAGCACTTTGTGAAAATTAGTGTGATTTACCTTACTCATTCCGTCAAATACACAAAGTGGCGTTGATGAGTGAAGCGAAGCGAGTGAACTATTTTCAAACATTTTTAAACAGAAAGAGGGGTTACAAACTGATCTAACTTGCAAAACGTCGAGAACTCGCAAAGAAATAAACATTGAGATTGACCCAGATAGCTTGATTGCGAGAAATACAAACCGAGTGTGTCTAAATCTAATCTACTCAAACGCAGCATGTTCGGAGGGTGATTGTTACCAGCTGAGGGGGCAATTGCTATCATACAGTCTTGCCATCTGTAGGGTCCCCCTTACCAAAAATGCTGCACAATAAGGGGTACCATTATAAATAACATGTTAACGGACAGAAAGTTACCACTTTCAGATTGCTATCATGCATTTTGGGAAAGGGGTGACTCTACAAATGTAAAATTAAAAAATACATGATAGCAATTTCTCAAAATGGTAATCATCCCTATTCTGGGGATCTACCTGGTGGTAGAGTAACGTCCCCAGTTTGACCGATTGAATTAGGCAAGATCACTCCCATACACCATAAGATTACTCTCCTTAATTATTTCCGAACAATTCATATTATCGGCCATTCCATCCATCAAGCAATACAAGGCAAGCACATGTGCAATGCAGGAAAAGAGTAACTTATTCCAGGGAATCATATAGTAAAAAGCGAAGTGTCCGTGTGTGTGTCTGTCTGTCTGAAACACAAAACGGGCCTTATAACTCCGCCGTTGTTTGACCGAATCGCTTCAAATTTGCTGTGAACCCTAACGGGGCGATGGCTACGGCAACAGAGGCGGTCGTGTCATTTGCGCGGTTTGGCAAATGCGCGAAACGCGTATCCGCCGGACTCTCGGCGCCCGTATGTCCGGCATTTCTGGAGCGACTGCCTTCAAATTGGACAGATACATGACCGGGGATGGTGACTATCGGTGTGCCAAACCGGAAGCGAATCGGTTCAGAAACGCACGCTCTATACGCCGCTTTA
>CM065699.1:13602603-13605103 GCA_017654935.2 Phymorhynchus buccinoides
TAACTGTTAAGTTGCTTTTCCATCTGAGAGCGATTATTTTCTGAAGGTTTTGTAACACACGTTGTCATTGGTCGGCGTTTGAATGAATGAAATTTAGATTTTACGTACACTCGGCTGCAAAACAGCACATATGGGATGAACCATCAACCAACCATCATTCAAAGCTCTGAGCAGATCCTGGAGGTACTGCAGGTCCGATCCGTGATACAAATTGTTAATAAAAAAATGATATTGAAGGCATGTAACTCTTTCACAGTGTAAATGGGAAACGATTGCTGATCTGCAGTACATCCAATGGGATTTCATGTTGCTAAAAACAGTTAAGGAGTTGGTTTTCCTGACAAAATGCCAGTTAACAGTTAACTGACTTTTCTTTTGCCGGAAGCGTAAGTTGATTATATCAGTTAACTAGGTAACTGGAATAAGAAAAGACAGTTAACTACTTAACTGGTATATTAAAGCCAGTTAAGTAGTTAACTGGTATTTTATTATTTTTTAGCCCCATATCTCACAGCGTTGAAGTAACTGGTTTTTCCATCGCGTGTCTGCGTTCAGCATGACGATGTGATAAAGCCTGTTATGAAGCAGGGCTTGCCGAGCTGATAAGCTAAAATTACAATCCAATAAATACAAATATCCAGCTTTATTATCAATCCAGTATGCCGCAAGCAATGAATTTGAGGGTGGGTTTTTTTCCACAAGAGCTCCGCATATACGTATGCTCGAACGCGCACGCAAGCATGCATGCGCATGCACGTGCACACAGTTGCACAAACCAATGCACTACACAGAGACATCAGACACACACAGATACACACAGACACACACAGACACATACAGAAACATACACACATATAAACACACACACGCGCGCGCGCCCCAATCGATTAAACATGTATACTATCATTCATTGTCTAAGATGACGCTCCGAATGCCCTGACCATTTATTAAAATCTGGTTTATAAAAGGTTTAAGCAGATCTAGTGCATGGCTTAAAAAACAAACAATCAAGCATACTACAGACGTATTTATTATTATTTTAAAATAATAAAAAAAATAAAACAAAGAATGTTTATGACAGTTCTGGTCAACTCTAAACTTAAAAAGCTCTAGTCATTTTCATAAACCATAATCTTCCATCAAAGATGATTGAAACCAGAGAGCTTACATTTCAAATCCAGTATCTTCGATAGACACACAGCAAGTACAAAGGCAAAAGGATGACCTCCCTGGCCTTTGTACTTGCTGTGTGTCTATCGAAGATACTGGATTTGAAATGTAAGCTCTCTGGTTTCAATCATCTTTGATGGAAGATTATGGTTTATGAAAATGACTAGAGCTTTTTAAGTTTAGAGTTGACCAGAACTGTCATAAACATTCTTTGTTTTATTTTTTTTTATTTTTTTTTAACAATCTGAGAACGTCCATAAGGATCTATGATCAATTGGACGATAATCTCACTCTCTCGTCCCTGGTTAGTCAGGCGAGTAGGATCCAGATAATGGACAGCGACATCACAATTCACTTCACCCTGAGAACATCCTTCATCTTGCCAGAAACAAAACAAAGGGTACACAAACAGAAAGAAAGAAAAACACTAGAGTAGCATGACGTAGTCAAGTCACGACTTTATATTTACTGGTGTATTTCTAATAGACCATTTTCGGAAGAAAAAAACCTATCGGAGAGCACTTCGTGAAAATTAGAGTTGTTTGCCTCCATTACTCGGTCAAATACCATAGCAGCAATGCAACAATGGCGTCGAAGCTTGAAACCGCAGGATGCGAGTCAGCGACTTGCAAACATTTGCTATAGAAACATTAGGGGTGGCCAGTGGCCACAAACTGGTAAAACTTGCAAAATGTGACGTAAAAGTATAAATGACATATTTTTTTAGAATGACGCACGGAGTTCTAAGGGCTATATGTGTGCTCAAACACACGAGTCGATAGGCTACGAACGAGAGATCGTGGTAGAGCGACTTCCCCTGTTTGACCGACTGAATTAGGTAAGATCACTCCCACACACCATGAAATTACTCCCCTTAATAATTATTTCCGAACAATTCCTATTGACATGAAATGAACTGTCACTGTTCTGACGCTGAACATGAAACCTTTGTTACGGTTGCTGTTGTTGTCGTATGTAGTTTTGTTGAGAAGGAGAGGGCTTCCGGCTTCAGCAGATTTAACCCTTTCATCGCCAGCCATAATATTTTAGCCAAAAATGTCCATTGAATTTACCTGGGAAGAGAACAAAATCCATCTGCAGTATTGGGGATTCTTCTGTGACATATCTAAAATAAGGTCTATCCTTACTTCCCAAAACTAAGACAATACCGTCTTTGGATAATAGACCCCAATTTGATGCCTTTTAGTGACGTAGGTATCGAATCACTGTGGTGCTAAAATGCGACTTTGGCGGTGAAAGAGTTAACGTTCATAAATCATCAAACTCAGCTATGTCAAAACAAAATGCATGGACATCTGATTAAAGGGGT
>CM065699.1:13610103-13615103 GCA_017654935.2 Phymorhynchus buccinoides
CTGTCAAACGAAACCATAAAACCTATGTACTGGTAGTCAGAAGCAGTAAATTGCTATGTTTTGGCCAAAAATAATAACATTATTCTAAATCGAGAAATAAACAAGGGAAAATCGCATACAAATTCGCTATGTTTTGTGGGAGGGGTGGGTGGGGCAGGTGTACTTTTTTTCTTCTTTCTTTCTTTTTCTTTGTGTTTCTTGTTTGTTTTCACAATTCCCCTATGAGCAAGTGCGCGCGTGCAAACACGCATACACACACACACGCACGCACGCAGGCACGTCATGCCCAGCACATACACACACACATTTCGCCCTATACATGCGTGGGCGTCCTCACACACATACACACACACGAACATACACACACACACACACACACACACACCACAGAGCCCCAACACACACACACACACACTACAACCACACACACGCACGCACGCGCACGCACACGCACGCCCCACGCACACGCCAACACACGCACACACACACACACTACCAGCACAACACTACTCACTACCGATATTAGCTTCCCGTCATATTTACCTACCTCGGTGAAATGTTTAAGATGTTAATAGCTTCCCCAAGCTTCTCATACTTAGCTATTTCTCTTAGATTTGTGCTTGTAACCCAATCGCCGTTAAGCTCTAATAATCCTTTACATAAGCACTTCCACTTGGGAGGTTCACGGGTGGATCTGAGCGGATCAGGGGGGGGGGTCCTGAGTTTTCGGAAACCCCCTCTATCCCAAGAAATACCTTATACAAGGATGAAAATGAAAACAAATGACTCTTTTTTGGCCATTAAAGGTGGACCTTGACGGGTGAGTTTTTTGCAAGAAACACGTCGAGATCACCATGGAAAACACCCTTTAGAGCTCATAGGAACACTCACGTTTGCTCTCTGGTTTCCTAGAAATCACACCGTCCAAACGGCCGATTCCTCTTTGGCGGAGGTTCTGATCAAATTATTTCAACTGAAAGAGAGGCGTTGTGGCTGTTTTCCTTTGTAATGGCCGCCTGAGTATTAAGACCAAATTGTTTGTCTCGAAATGTTTCGCACACTAAAAGACTTTTTTGTTTTTGGTGTGGGTACGTTTTATCTAAAGGAAATAGTTCCTTCATTTTTTTTTTTACTGCACTGCAAAAAAATAAAAAATAAAACCACAATGAGTGACCTCCACACACACCATCCAAAATGGCTTCTCTCTCCGGCATCTCCGCCATGAGGAATCGCCATTTTGACGGTTTAATTTATAGGAAACCGGAGGTGTTCCGATCCTTGAAAAGGCTGCCTTTGTGGTGATCTCGACGTGTCTCTTGCAAAAACCCTCATCCGTCAGTGTCCACCGGTTTAATAATCACTAATTGCAAAATCTTTCTTTGCCCCCTGGGCCCCCAAAACGGCATTGCCCCTTAAAGACCCACCGCGTCACGTGTCAAAAACACGGTTTTCACGTCTTTTCCCTCTTACAGCTGGTAAGAAATCTTAAGAACTCTTAGCATAAAGGATGTGACCGTGACTGTGGGGTCCCTTTAAACCCTTTCACCGCCAGCCATTTTCAGCTACAAAATGTCCATTACATTTACCTGGGTAGGGAACAAAATCCATCTGCAGTGAATCGGGATTCTTCTGTGACATAGATAAAACAAGGTCTATCCTTACTTCCCGAAAACTAAGACAATAGGGTCTTTGAAATAATAGGCCCCAATTTGAGCCTTTTTAGTGACATAGGTGTTAAATCTCACTGTGGTGCTAAAGCTACTTTGGCGGTGAAAGGGTTAAACCTAAAGCAGTTGCCCGGCGGATTCCCCCCCCTCCCTCCCCTTCCCCCTTACGAATCATTTGGTCCGCCCCTGAGGTTATCAGTCGAACTCTAATGAGGAGGTTTCAAACGTTATCGTCGGTGACCGTTTTGCCGTTTGTTTTGTTCTGTTTTGCCTTGTTTTGTTTGGTTGGTTTGATGCTTGGTTGGTTTTAAACTCTTAAGTCCTGTACAAACAAAAACGTCTTTTGATTCTTATGAGAGATTAATTATATGCGTGTTTATATATGCGTGAAACTCTTCTTTTTTTCTTCTTTTTTTCTTCTTCTTTCTTCTTCTTCTTCTTTCTTTCCTTCTTCTTCTTCTTCTTCTTCTTTCTTCTTCTTCTTCTTCTTCTTCTTCTTTCTTCTTCTTCTTCTTCTTCTTCTTCTTCGTCGTCTTCTTTCTTCTTCGTCGTCTTCTTCTTCTTCTTCTTCTTCTTCTTCTTCTTCTTCTTCTTCTTCTTCTTCTTCTTATCTTATTCTTATTCTTATTCTTCTTCTTCTTCTTCATTCTTCTTTCTTTTATCTTCTTCATCTTCTTCTTCGTCTTCTTCTTTCTTTTTCGTCTTCTTCTTCTTCTTCTTCTTCTTCTTCCTTCTTCTTCCTTCTTCTTTCTTTCTTCTTCTTCTTCTTCCCTTCCCTTCTTCTTCTTCTTCTTCTTCTTCATTCTTCTTCTTCTTCTTCTTCTTCTTCTTCTTCTTCTCTTCTTCTTCGTCTTCTTCGTTCTTCTTCTTTCTTTTCGTCGTCTTCTTCTTCTTCTTCTTCTTCTTCTTCTTCTTCTTCTTCTTTCTTCCTTCTTCTTCTTCTTCTTTTTCTTCTCTTCTTCTTCTTCTTCTTCTTCTTCTCTTCTTCTTCGTCTTCTTCTCGCTCTTCCTACTTCTTCTTCTTCTGAGCTCCGCCCCCACCCTCTCTCTCCTCTCTCTCTCTCTTTAGGACCATCTCGGCTTCGCTCTCTCTCTCTCTCTCATCTCTCGAGAGAAAAAAAAGGCAAGATCTCCTCTCTCTTCTTCTCCTTCCTCTCTCTCTCCCTCCTCTCTCTCTCTCTCCTCTGGTCACCTTCCTCTCTCTCTCTCTCTTCACTCTGTTTGTCTGTCTGTCTGCCTATCATGTCTCCTCTCTCTCTCTCTCTCTCTCTCTCTCTCTCTCTATCTCTCCTTCTCGGTCTCTGTTCTCGAATTACTACAACCCTCTCTTTCTCTTTCTCTCTCTTTTGTCTCCCTCTCCATATGTTTTGTTCTGTGTGATCCCTAATAACCCTTATAACCCACAATCGTTCTTCGTGTTTTCTCTTGTTCGTACTGACCTGTATTTTATAACCTTCCATTTTGACCCCCTACCCCCCCTCCATCCCTACCCCTAACCCTCCACCCTTTCCCTCTGACACCCTTCGCCCAAACCCTTGAAATAATCATGCGATGGCTTGGAGTCAAAAACGGACTATCTTTAGACACGTCCATTGACGTATTTTTGGATTTATTACAAAACTAATAACTTGTATCAAACAATGACTGCAGAAATATAAAAAGGTTTTTTTGCTTTTTATATTTCAGCAGTCTTTTTTTTATGCAAGTTATTAGTTTTTGTAATAACATCAATAATAATGTCATTGGACTATCTAAAGATAGTCCGCTTTGACTGCAAGCCATCGAATGGATGAAAATGGAGAAATTTCACTACATTTTTGTTTCGTGTTTCTATTACCCCTGTTAATTTTGAACGCTGTCGATCCTGCCTGAAGTGATAATATCACATTGATTCTTAACTCGCGAGTGCTGCTAAATAAAGCTGTGATGCTACTGGACCTGAATATTTTGATTCTGGGATTATTTTATGGATTTTATAGCAGAAGACATTAAACCAAAGAGCAGTGTGTCACAAAGGAATTACAGAAAAGCGTACATATCTGAGGATCATAAGGCAACTTTTATGCATAGTATTTTTGTTTTCCTTTTCCAAAGGAGGTGTAGAATAAGTTAACTTCAACTTCAACTTCAAATACGCTATTTTACAAGGATAATAATTGACTTAAAATTTATCAACCAAAAAAAGGAATGGTTCCAGCAAAACAATAGTATAAGTGCATGGCTTTGTACATCGATTTCTCGGACACAAATATGTAGATTTACACCCTCCTGCTCTATTTCTTGGTTCTTTCCGTGGGTTAGGGATAGGGTTAGGGATAGGGTTAGGGTAATATGGTCTTTTCTTTTGCCACAAGCATCTGTTTTTTTGGTCAAAATCAACTATTTGTTTGGAGCATTAAATCGCTGCCATAATAATTTAGGCTGGGCCTAGTCTTCCATTCTGTCCTTGTTTCTAAGCATGCAATACATAACTAATACTATAAATGAACATTGAGATACAGGAACATCGCCAACAGAAACAACAACAACAGTAATATAGCAACGACATGACAAACACATCTTTCACTACAATTTACTTCTATCTACTACCATTACTACTCCTACTACTATTACTGCTACTACCACCATCACCACCATCGCCCACCACACCAATACTACTACTACTACTACTACTACTACTACTACTACTACTACTACTACTACTATTACTACTACTACTTACTACTACTACTAGTACTACTACTACTACTACTACTAACTACTACTACTACTACTACTACTACCATACTACTACTACATACTACTACTACCACTACTACTACTACTACTACTACTCTACTACTACTACTACTACTACTACTACTACTACTACTACTACTACTACTATTTACTACTACTACTATTACTACAGTGCCACAGTAACATAGCAATAACATGGTACGCAGAGCATCAACATCAGTAATAAGAACAAGCTAAACAGAAACTGAAGTAAGGCCTATACATACTACTGTCTTGTATCTACCTTAATCTTCTTCAGTTCCTTGATCTAAAGCCAACAGACATAAACATAAAACTGTCAAACGAAAACATAAAACCTATGTACTGGTAGTTAGAAGCAGTAAATTGCATGTTTTTGGCAAAATAATAACATTATTCTAAAATCGAGAAATAACAAAGAAAATGCATACAATTGTAGGTTTTGTGGGAGGGGGTGGGGTGGGGGCAGGGTGTTTTTTTCCTTCTTTCTTTCTTTTTCTTTTTGTTTCTTGTTTGTTTTCACAATTCCCCTATGAGCAAGTGCGCGCGTGCAAACACACATACAAACACACACGC
>CM065699.1:13620103-13622603 GCA_017654935.2 Phymorhynchus buccinoides
GATGGTAATTTCAATAAAGCTCAAGAACATCTGAGCAAACAAGGAAATAAAGCTGCACATAATCTACGAAGATATCTTATAAAAGAAAATATTGATATTAGGATTATCAATCAACTATTTGATTCCTTGGTTTCACCAATATTACTCTATGGTTCAGAAATTTGGCTACCATATAGTACAAAAAACAGTTTTGATTTATTTGAATACTTTGGAAAATGCTTGGGGAACACATTTCCACATGAACATGTACATGCTAAATTTTGTAGATATATATTAGGTGTACATAAGAAAGCTATGCGCCTTCCAATTTTAGCAGAATTAGGTAGATTTCCCCTTAATTTAAAGGCATTTGCTAATGTTGTAGGCTTTTGGATACATATACTTGAATCTAAGGAAAATTCATGTATTTGAGACAGGCATATGTAACATGTTGCAACAAGATCGCTCGCAAACATCATGGATTAAGTTCATCAAAACAATGATGTTTGAACTTGGCTTTGGGCATGTTTGGAACAATCAATTCACATTCAATGCTAAAAAATTACAACATGCGATATTACGAAGAATGCAAAACTGTTACATATCATTTTGGAAACTAAAAAAGGGAGAAGTATCACGGCTCAGGTTTTATAATGATGTTACTAAAGAATATCGAATAGAACCGTACCTTTTTAGTACTATTTTGGATAGACAACAAAAACAGGCTCTATGTAAATTGAGAATTAGTGCTCATAATTTAAAAATCGAAATTGGTAGACACGAGGAATATTGTAAGAGAAAACAGACTTTGCCAAAAATGTCATGAAATAGAAGATGAGTTCCACCTTTTGAATACCTGCGTTATGTATAAAGAAGATCGTTACAAATTGATGGTAAATGTAGACAAACAAAGTTTACAATCAAATGTTCAGTCTCCATCAGATATGATGATGTTAGATGAACTACAGCCATTTGTGGCAAAATATGTTAGTATTTGTTTTAACAAAAAGCATGAATAGTATTTTGCGTTGTTTGTAATCTTAACCTGTGCCTTATAAGCCTTTGTTTAGGTTTCATGGCAATAAACCAATGTTCAAATGTTCAAATGTTCATGTTCACACTTTATCACACACACACACACACACACACACACACACACACCACACACACACCTCTTTCCCTCTCTCTCTCTCTCTCTCTCGCTCTCTCTCAAATTCTCTCTCTCTCTCTCTCGCCCTTCTCTCTCTCTCTCTCTCTCTCCCTAAAAAAAGAGCAATATTGTTCTTTTCCGTCGACACATACTGCTTTCGTGTTGCTTTGTCACATTTACGTGTTGGTGTTCTCCCATTGAACAATAATATGCACAGATACAGTCAGAATGTTTCAGACCGTACATGTCCTGTCTGCGTGTCAAAAATAGAAAACGAAGACCACTTTATTTTCAAATGTACTTTATATACTGACCTAAGGCAGAAGCTTTTACACAAGTTCTCTCCACTGTCACTACATTCACTCCTTCAGGCAAACTCAATGACGAAATCCCAGCTATTATCTAAGTTTATTTTCCATGCCTTGAATGTGAGGAAAAGGTTCCTCTCTGGTGAACAATTAAGTGATGATGAATGAAAGGTTACTACGCGCATAACATTGGATATGAAATTATGTTTATCTGTTCTATTTGTATTGACCAAAGTGCAAATATTTATATGATTATATGCTATATTTTCTCTTTATTCCATCATATTGCAATGCGCCATATGTAAACCACTAGTTTTCCTAATTAGGATAACATCCTCGCATTACATGCACCTGAGAGTGTTATTATGATTGTCTCATTGATTTCATCTTTGTTATCTTCGAATGTTGTGGCTTTACACAAGCCATTCTTCCATGTTTAGGTTTTGGGGTTATGAAAGTACCAGTTGATGTCATCTATTGCTTAACTTTGGAAATGACGATGAGGTAGAATGTTAATTTTATGGTATGTTTTCCAGTATTATTTTGCTTGATGTTAAGGTTGTCCGCGGATTATTCATATACTGAACCTAAAGTTACTAACGTCAGGTTGACTGTGTTCTCGTTCTCTTTGTTTGAATGAGCTTAGTCGTTAACATTTATTGTCGCTTACTTTTATCATATATTCTCATGCAAATGTATTATGATGTTTGGCGCTTTTTTTCCTTTGCCTTTTTCATTCACCACCCATGTCTGCCCCCACCCCACCCTCTTTCCCACCCTTCCCCATCATCCACTTCATTTCGTGTTTGTATAATGGCCTATGGCCGATGTACATTAAACACTCAGACTCACTCAGACTCAGACTCTCCCTCCCTCTCGCTTAATTAGGCCATTGTCAATAAAAAATGTTTCTGAAGCGCCTCTCACCCACTCCGTCTATCTGTCTATCTATTGATCTCTCTCTGTCTCTCTCTCTCTCTCTCTCTCTCTCTCTCTCTCTCTCTCTCTCTCTCTCTCTCTCTCTCTCTCTCTTCTCTCTCTCTCCTCTCTCTCTCTCTCTCTC
>CM065699.1:13652603-13667603 GCA_017654935.2 Phymorhynchus buccinoides
CTGTCTCTCCTCTGTCTCTCCTCTGTCTCTCCTCTGTCTCTCCTCTGTCTCTCCTCTGTCTCTCCTCTGTCTCTCCTCTGTCTCTCCTCTGTCTCTCCTCTGTCTCTCCTCTGTCTCTCCTCTGTCTCTCCTCTGTCTCTCCTCTGTCTCTCCTCTGTCTCTCCTTTGTATCTCCTCTGTCTCTCCTTTGTATCTCCTCTGTCTCTCCTTTGTATCTCCTCTGTCTCTCCTCTGTCTCTCCTCTGTCTCTCCTCTGTCTCTCCTCTGTCTCTCCTCTGTCTCTCCTCTGTCTCTCCTCTGTCTCTCCTCTGTCTCTCCTCTGTCTCTCCTCTGTCTCTCCTCTGTCTCTCCTTTGTCTCTCCTCTGTCTCTCCTCTGTCTCTCCTCTGTCTCTCCTCTGTCTCTCCTCTGTCTCTCCTCTGTATCTCCTCTGTCTCTCCTTTGTATCTCCTCTGTCTCTCCTCTGTCTCTCCTCTGTCTCTCCTCTGTCTCTCCTCTGTCTCTCCTCTGTCTCTCCTCTGTCTCTCCTCTGTCTCTCCTCTGTCTCTCCTCTGTCTCTCCTCTGTCTCTCCCCTGTCTCTCCCCTGTCTCTCCTCTGTCTCTCCTCTGTCTCTCCTCTGTCTCTCCTCTGTCTCTCCCCTGTCTCTCCTCTGTCTCTCCTCTGTCTCTCCTCTGTCTCTCCTCTGTCTCTCCTCTGTCTCTCCTCTGTCTCTCCTCTGTCTCTCCTCTGTCTCTCCTCTGTCTCTCCTCTGTCTCTCCTCTGTCTCTCCTCTGTCTCTCCTCTGTCTCTCCTCTGTCTCTCCTCTGTCTCTCCTCTGTCTCTCCCCTGTCTCTCCTCTGTCTCTCCTCTGTCTCTCTTCTGTCTCTCCTCTGTCTCTCCTCTGTCTCTCCTCTGTATCTCCTCTGTCTCTCCTCTGTCTCTCCCCTGTCTCTCCACTGTCTCTCCTCTGTCTCTCCTCTGTCTCTCCCCTGTCTCTCCTCTGTCTCTCCTCTGTCTCTCCTCTGTCTCTCCCCTGTCTCTCCCCTGTCTCTCCTCTGTCTCTCCCCTGTCTCTCCTCTGTCTCTCCTCTGTCTCTCCTCTGTCTCTCCTCTGTCTCTCCTCTGTCTCTCCTTTGTATCTCCTCTGTCTCTCCTATGTCTCTCCTATGTCTCTCCTCTGTCTCTCCTTGTGAACCTTGTCTGTGATCTTGCTCCTTCGTGTGTGTCTCTCTTATGTTGAGGGCATGTTGTCAGTGTTCTGCGTGATTCCGTCCCTTTCTGATTGTCTCTGTCTGTTTCACATGTGAACTCTTCCTGTCTCTTTCTCTCGGTCTCTCGATCTCTGTCTTGCTTATCTTCTATGTCTGTTTTGTTTCTTTCTGGGTCCGTGTCTGTTTATGTTTGTCCTCCTCCTCCTCATCATCATCATCTCTCTCTCTCTCTCTCTCTCTCTCTCTCTCTCTCTCTCTCTCTCTCTCTCTCTCTCTCTCTCTCTCTCTCTCTCTCTCTCTCTCTCTCTCTCTCTCTCTCTCTCTCTCTCTCTCCCTCTCTCTCTCTCTGACGTTTCAATCATTTAGTATCAGCTCATTTCATAAGAAGCCATGGCCATCTTTTTAATTAATTAAATATAATCCGTATCGGCTTCAGATTTCCCCTTATAAAACGTTTCTACAGAACATGTCTCAATACAATATTTATATAAACTTATTTTCAGTATACTGGGCAAAGGACTTCTTCTTCCCCAGGCCATAAGGACCATAATGGGGGAGGTACGTATGTTTCCGGTTTTCAGGTTTCACTTGGTCTCTCCGTTGCATACAGTCGATACAATCCGATTTCGGAGGAAAGGCAAAGGACAACACAATATTTCTTTGAAAGAGATCGAACAAAATGTAAATATCACGAAGGCTTGGAATTCCTTATGAAATCGTGTATTTAATTACAGTACAAGGGCATCGCCGAGCGGCAGCAACGCATTGTAAGTGCATCGCCGAGCGGCAGCAAGGCATTGCGGCAATGCAAACCCGGCCAGAGTTATGCCCTCTCCCACCCCCCACCCCAATAAACACACCACTTTCCACCCTTACAGAACGCATAAAATACATAGCCCAAACTTTGAAGCGATTCTGTTCACTAGTTCACGAGATACAGCTGAACTTTTATACAAACTTCCTTGCACCATGGTACACCACCACACAAAATTTGAAGCGATTCTGTTCACTAGTTCACGAAATAAAGCTGAGGGGAAATTACACAGCCAAAAGAAGGAAATTTCGGTTTTCATGGTCAAACTTCAAGGTCAAGGTCAGCACGGTGTTGATTAATGAAAGGAAGCTTCCCAAACAGTAGTTTTTAAGATAATCGATACACAGACAGACACACAGACAGACACACAGACACACACACACACACACACACACACACACACACACACACACACACACACACACACACACACACACACACACACACACACACACACACACACACACACCAATCGCAAAACCCCGGCCTCTGGCCGGGTAAAAACATGCTAGCAGTAAAGGACTCCACACACTGTAATCTAGCAGTAATACCAAACTTGATTCTGTGACTAACGCCAGGACTGGTGAGCAATACAATAGGAATTGTTCGGAAATAATTAAGGAGAGTAATCTTATGGTGTATGGGAGTGCTCTTGCCCAGTGGTCAACTTAGGACGATTATTTGACCGCCAGGGGGTAATCAACCCAGTAGGGGCTTAGCGCGTGCATGATATTCTTAGTTGGGCGTAGTGAGAGAGAGAGAGAGAGAGAGAGAGAGAGAGAGAGAGAGAGAGAGAGAGAGAGAGAGAGAGAGAGAGAGAGAGACAGAGAGACAGAGACAGAGACAGAGAGAGAGAGAGAGAGGAAGGGACCTACGGAACCACCACGATTAAGTCCCTTGTGGGGTTTTCCGGGTAGCTGTGACCCACATACAAATGCCCCCAACTTCAAATTGAGGCTGCTCTTTAAAATGATGTTTCGTTTTCAATTTAGGGAGGGTCTTTGACCAGCATGAGGTTGACCTTGAAATAAAACTAGAACTATTAACTCGAAAGCTAATCTCCACTGAAACATGCATACCGAAGCGTGAAGGAAATAGATTGAACGGTTTTCAAGAAAACGCGGACGGACGGACGCACGGACGCAACAAAAACAAGGGCATCCCCGAGCGGCTGATATGTCCTTTGCCGGTTACGCCCTGTACATGCCCCGCCCTGTACGTCCCTTCCCCCATCACATCTTAGGTCCCCGTTCTCCTTGTGACCTTTGGGTGATGCACCTACACACCCTTGACTGGGTGCAAATCGTTTTCTGGAATGCACACCCTTAATTGGTGGGGTGCACACCATTGACACTGAGACATGTCTGCCGCTTGGCGACTTTTAAGCCCCACGTGGCACGTTTTGTGCTAGGATGTCTTTTACGTTTAGTATTAGACCCCCTCCTTTACCGGGATGAACATCCTTAATTAGTGGGGTGTACACCCTTAATGGGGTGTACACCCTTAACACGGAGACATGTCTGCCGCTCGGCGACATTAAAATCCCACGTGGCATCATTTGTACTGCAATGTCTTCTACTCTTCGTTTTGCACACCCACACAAAATTTGGAGTGATTCTATACAGTATTTCACGAGATATAGGAGAAAAACGGAAACATGTCTGCCGCTCGGCGACATTGCATTTCCGAGGGATAATTTATATACGAATGTGTTGTACTCTTAGTGCCACATCCTCACACAAAATGTGAAGGGATTCTGTCTCCTAGTTCACGAGATACAGCTTGGACAAAAAACATATAGCGCAAAGAAGGAAATTTCGGTTTTCAATGTTACACTTCAAGGTCAAGATCAGCATGGCCATAATTTATGCTCGGATGTTTTCTACTGTAGGTTATACAGTGCCACACACAATATGAAGGGCTTCTGTCAAGTACAAATGTGGAAAATATGTCTTAAAACCCAATTTTTAGACCCATACGACTTTCAAGGCCTACGGATCTCCCGGACCTTGACCTTGACCTTAATCGGTATGCCATCATCAAAACGGGCATAAGCCAAAGTACGTCCACGCCAAATGTGAAGTCTCTAAGACCAACGGTGTGGAAGCATATTTTTCGGTTTTGAAGGTCATATGCCAAATCGCGGTCACGACGGCGAAATGCGGATGCCTTACTCTCACAAAATTTGAAGCGATTCGGTCAAGCGGTTCGGGAGATATCTTTGGGACACACTGGCAGAGAAAAAAAAAAGAAAAAAAAGAAACATACACGAACGAAAATAGAGGACAACAATGCTTCCCGAAGCTTCGCTCGGAAACAAAAAAGGACAGCGACACGCCACGTGTCTGAGCGACAGTTACATCTTCCCTTCAGTTATGGTAGGAAATGAAGGTTTCCGGGGAGAACCTTCACTAGCCCTACCACTCCTTCAGGGAAATTGTTTTCGGCTGCATCGACACACGACTAAAGTCACCATCCTTACAGTAAACTAAGGTTCTAAACGTACCCTATGTATCCGTCATCGGAACAAAGCAATACAAAACCATGCCAGCCTTTAAGCATGTCAGAAAACTCTTAATTATTGCTTGACTTTACGCCGTTATCGTTCTAACGCTAATAAACATTAATGTGTTTAAGCGCATTTGTTTTTGTTTCGTAATGATTTGCTTCTTTGCATATCTCAGTAGTGATAATTTTGTTGTTGTTTTTCACAGAAAATATATATTCTTTTAAAGCAGCCTAGAATAGCTGTGAAAGTTGTCACACGGTACTATTTCGAGTCTTCTTCTTGTCAGGGAATACCCCGTGTAGGCTAGTAACAGCCTAAAGCTGTCAGACCGTGTGCAAAGAGAAAGTAGAATTTTATTGCAGTTGTCTGCCGTAGTAGGCCTACTGGCTTCAAGCTATAACTTGCAAGTGTTGCGTCAAATATGTGTGTAAATGAATGCGCACGAATGCACGAGTGGATTAGATCATGACGTGCGTATCTCTCTCTCTCTCTCTCTCTCTCTCTCTCTCTCTCTCTCTCTCTCTCTCTCTCTCTCTCTCTCTCTCTCTCTCTCTCTCTCTCTCTCTCTCTCTCTCTCTCTGTGTGTGTAACTCTCTCTCTCTCTCTCTCTCTCTCTCTCTCTGTGTGTGCGTGCGTGTGTGCATGTGTGTGTGTAACAAGGCAGAATCCTTTAAAACAACCCAGTGTGTGTGTGTGTGTGTGTGTGTGTGTGTGTGTGTGTGTGTGTGTGTGTGTGTGTGTGTTTTTGTGTTATGGATTTCATACAATGCTC
This sequence comes from Phymorhynchus buccinoides, assembly GCA_017654935.2. Taxonomy (NCBI): domain Eukaryota; kingdom Metazoa; phylum Mollusca; class Gastropoda; order Neogastropoda; family Raphitomidae; genus Phymorhynchus; species Phymorhynchus buccinoides. Next base: position 13,657,888 of record CM065699.1, read on the forward strand.
TATAAACATTCCCACACTTAAACAAGCACGCACGCACACACACACACACACACACACGCACACACACATACACACACACACACGCGCGCGCACCACACACACACACAAACACACACATACACACATACACACACACACACACACACACACACACACACACACACACACACACACACACACACACACACACACACACACACACAGTGTGCGAATAAAAGCAACATTCATGCGCGTGTACATACAAACATGCGCACCCACGCATACACGCGCACGCTCGCACACACACGCAGATAATCAAACACGCAAGTGCGCGCACTACGCATACTCGTGCGCACACATGCTTGCACAAGGGCACACACACACAAATGCGCATACTCATAAACAAACAAACTCCATTACACCTCTCTCTCTCTCTCTCTCTCTCTCTCTCTCTCTCTCTCTCTCTCTCTCTCTCTCTCTCTCTCTCTCTCTCTCAATTTAGCTGTAAATGAACACTGGACATTTGGGCATGATAACTTAGCTGTAGTTAATATGTATAAATATCTTGGCATTATTCTCACAACAAGGCTGTCATTTCAAGCTACACAACGTGATTTATCAGATAGGGCAAGAAAGGGAATCTTTGCAATAACAAGAACACTTTGGTCTATTAGAGAGTATTCACATGTATTTTTTAAGTTATTCGACTCTCAAATTCAGCCGATTTTAATGTATGGGGCAGAGATATGGGGTATTATGGGTGATCTAGCTACTATTGAGAGAGTTCATTTGTCAGCCATGAAACGTTGTATGTGTGTAAGTCAGAGAACGCCAAGGCATTTAGTATATGGGGAACTGGGAAGTATTTCCCCTGAAAGTCAATTTATTTATTAAATGTGTAAAAGTTTGGTTGCGAGTCGTAAACATGGATGGATGAATGTGGATTTCCTAAAAAAGCGTATTTAATGCTTCTTTGTTTGGAAAGACAAAATTATTCCACTTGGGTAGGCAGGGTTAGAAATATGCTTTATATGTTTGGTTTCGGGTTTGTGTGGGAAGCTCAGTGTGTAGGGAATGTGAATATGTTTATTTGTGAGTTAAAGCAACGTTTGATTGACTGTTGTAGACAAGATTGGCACTCTGAACTTGAATCACATACATTCTATAATATTTATGCAACATAATGTTTATGGTCAATCATTGTCTTTACGTCCTTATTTTAGAGTGGTGAGATGTATTAACGTACGCAAAATATTTAGTAGGTTCAGACTAGGCATGTTATCTTTGCGTTCACGTTTTCTGAACTTTACTCGTGCTTCTAATAATGTAAATACTCTTTGTCCATTTTGTTCTGATTGTGATGAAACAGAACTTCATTTCCTTTTAGTATGTCCAAAATACACTTCTTTTCGTGCTCAGTTGATACCTCGTAAATACTTCCGATGTCCTTCATTGAACAAGATGACATTATTATTGTCGAATGAAAATGAAAATATAGTTCTTAGAGTTTGTAAATACGTGTATAAGGCATACATAGTCAGGCAAAATGCTCTGCAAGCACTTCAGTAATGTCTTGTTATTACATGTATGTCATAATTTTGTCAACGTGAACTCCATTTGTATGGGCCTGTGGCCTAACAAATTAAATCATTTCAGACTTCAGACTCTCTCTCTCAGGGCTGAGTAAAAATAAAGCTGTATCTAATTAGCTTATCTCATTACCCTAAATAAATGACATTTTGTTCGCGCGCTCTCTCTCTCTCTCTCTCTCTCTCTCTCTCTCTCTCTCTCTCTCTCTCTCTCTCTCTCTCTCTCTCTCTCTCTCTCTATCTCTCTCTCTCTCTCTCTCTCTCTCTCTCTCTCTCTATCTCTCTCTATCTCTCTCTCTCTCTCTCTCTCTCTCTCTCTCTCTCTCTCTCTCTCTCTCTCTCTCTCTCTCTCTCTCTCTCTCTCTCTCTCTCCTCTCTCTCCTTCTCTCTCTCCCCCCTCCCTCTCTCTCTCTCTCTCTCTCTCTCTCTCTCTCTCTCTCTCTGTGCCCCACATGCAGTTAATTTTGACACTGTCAATGCCAGCAGCTGTTGCGTTAGTCGGTATAAAATTGATGGGGGAAATGTATGTTTGATGGCGAATGCCGACATAGCCAGCACACGACGGTTCAATAGAAATAATAGATAACATGTTTTCGTTTCTGTTTGTCTGTCTGTCTGTCTGTCTGTCGTTCTGTTTGTCTATCGCTTGGTTTGCCTCGATTCTTGTCTTTGTTTGTCTTCTGTCTCTGTCTGTTTGTTTGTCTGTCTGTCTCTGTCTGTCTCTGTCTGTCTCGGTCTGTCTCTGTATGCTTGTTTGTCTGTCTGTCTCTGTCTGCCTGTTTGTCTGTCTGTCTCGGACTGTCTCTGTATGTTTGTTTGTCTGTCTGTCTGTCTCTGTCTGCTTGTTTGTCTGTCTGTCTCGGACTGTCTCTGTATGTTTGTCTGTCTGTCTGTCTTTGTCTGCCTGTTTGTCTGTCTGTCTCGGACTGTCTCTGTATGTTTGTTTGTCTGTCTGTCTGTCTGTGTCTGCTTGTTTGTCTGTCTGTCTCGGACTGTCTCTGTATGTTTGTCTGTCTGTCTGTCTCTGTCTGCCTGTTTGTCTGTCTGTCTCGGACTGTCTCTGTATGTTTGTTTGTCTGTCTGTCTGTCTCTGTCTGCCTGTTTGTTTGTCTGTCTCGCACTGTCTCTGTATGTTTGTTTGTCTGTCTGTCTCTGTCTGCTTGTTTGTCTGTCTGTCTCGGACTGTCTCTGTCTGCTTGTTTGTCTGTCTGTCTCTGTCTGTTTGTTTGTCTGTCTCTGTCTGTTTGCTTGTTTGTCTGTCTCTGTCTGTCTCTGTATGTTTGTTTGTCTGTCTCTGTCTGTTTTTTTGCTCGTCTGTCTCTGTCTGTCTGTGTCTATCTCTGTCTGTCTCTGTTTGTTTGTTTGTCTGTATGTCTCTTTAAGTCTCTGTCTGTCTGTTTGTCTGTTTCTGTCTCTGTCTGTCTGTTTGTCTGTCTGTCTATGTCTGTGCTGTCTCTCTCTCTCTCTCTCTCTCTCTCTCTCTCTCTCTCTCTCTCTCTCTCTCTCTCTCTCTCTCTCTCTCTCTCTATCTATCTATCTATCTATCTCTCTCTCTCTCTCTCTCTCCCCCCCTCTCTCTCTCTCTCTCTCTCTCTCTCTCTCTCTCTCTCTCTCTCTTCCTTTACATTATTTTCTAGACAGCTGTTGCCCTGTTCAGAATAATGCAGTATGGTGCAAGTTATGATCGATGGGGATTGTTGATGCTGACAGAGCAAAAATTGGTTCATTATATCCACAAAGATGTTTTTGTGTTTCTCTGTTTGTGTGTCTGTCTCTTTGTCTGTCTCTCGGTCGGTCCTGTCGGTCGGTTTCGATTGATTGTATGTTACGGACTATAAGGCGATGGGTTGTTTTTTTTCCAGACTGCGACCCCACTGCCTTTTATAATACGACTAACAATATAGTAAGAAACCATAACAACAAAATCTGAATGTTGTGTAAAGTTTGGGGTGGGGGGGGGGGGGGGGGGGGGTTGCACCTTATAATATATTCTGAAAAGAAAATACGGAACAGAAGTTGTGATCTACTCAAACAGCAGCGTGCAAGAGAAATAAATCAAGGTATGGGACTGCGTCTTATAATAAGGTGCGCCTTATATTCCGACAAATACAGAACAGAAGTTGTGATCTACTCAAACAGCAGCGTGCAAGAGCGTACGCCTTAGAATAAGATCCGCATTATATTCCGACAAATACAGAACCGAGTTTGTGATCTACTCAAACAGCAGCGTGCAAGATCAAATAAATCAAGGTGCGTCTTATAATAAGGTGCGCCTTATATTCCTAAAATAAAATTGGAACTGAATTTGTGATCTACTCAAACAGCAGCGTGCAAGATAAATAAATCAAGGTATGGGGCTGCGCCTTATAATAATGTGCGCCTTATATTCCTAAAAAACCCAAATACGGAACAGAAGTTGTGATCTACTCAAACAGCAGCGTGCAAGAGAAAATAAATCAAGCTATTTTCCCATGTAGCTTAACCCAAGCAACCTTTACCCTAACCCCTTCCATCCATCTATTTCCACACGCTTGTCCTTGCTCCTGTTATCGATACCTTATGGGTGACTAAATCACTGTCATTTCCCTCAGCTTCTGAAATGCCCGCCCCATGTTTCTGCCACCCACAGCAAACCAACCACCCTGCTGTCGGATTCTGTGTCTTTAGTAGATGATTTACTGGACACCACCGAGGCTACTTTGACAGGCCATGAAGCAGCCTTGTGCAAAGAAGAAGAAGAAGAAGAGGAGGAGGAAGAAGAACGAAGAACAAGAAGAGCAAGAAGAACAAGAACAAACAAAAAAGAAGAAACAAGAAGAAGAGCAAGCATTTGTTGTTCTTCTTCCTTTTTTGTTTTTTGTTCGTTTGTTTTTTTGTTCTTCTTTGTCTTCTTGTTTTTGTCTTCGTGGTACAACGAAGACGAAGAACAAGAACAAGAATAAGAACAAAAAGAAGAACAAGAAGAAGAACGTGGAAAAGAACAAGAACGTGAACAAAAAGAAGAGCGAGGATTTCAATAACAAGAAGAAGAACAAGAACAAGAACAAAAAGAAGAACAAGAAGAAAAACATGAAGAAGAACAAGAACGTGAACAAGAAGAAGAGCGAGGATTTCAAGAACGAGAACAAGAACAAGAACAAGAACAACAACAACATGCTACAAGGAAGACAAAAACAACAACAAGAAGAAGAAGAACAAGCACAAGGACAAGAACAAAGAGAAATGGAAGAGGATAAGGACACGAGTGAGACGTACAATACAAGAATATGAACTGGAAAAAGACAGAACAGGGCAGAAAAAGAATGTGGGACAATCACAACGAATCGTCACCACAAAGTACGCCCACATAATCCTTCTTTCGTTTTGTTCATTAGTTTAAAACTGAATGCATGTTGCGTACTCATTGTCCCCAACCTCTCTCATCTCAAAACATTTATTTATTTATTTATTTATTTTCTTTTTTGATGACCCTGATTTGTGTTCACAAATGCATGCCTTGCTCTTTGGTTTCAACTAGGTTGTATCATTTACGCATTGGACTGTAGAGGGAGAGGTGTGTTTTTTTATCTTGTTGATTTTTTGCACCTTTTGTTGCCTGATTTTGGCTCCTTTTTCCTAGTTTTGCTGTTTGCTGTTTTCTTGTTTGTCTATGTTGATAAAGGCGCATTCGCCGAAATATCCAATAGTTTTTGTTTTGTTTCTTGTGACTAAAATAACGTCACTTTACACTTGTTGTGTAGAAATAACATGGGGAAAACCTACATAAGTCGCTCAGAATGTTTTTAGCGAAAGCCAAAAATAGCCAACAACCACCAAAATATAAATTTTCTATTTAGGGCATATTTATGTCTATTTGTTTATGTATCATACCAGTATCCACATCATGAAAGACAACTTTGAATGATTTTTTTGTTTATTTGATTGTTTTCTAAATCAAGTCAATAGAAACAAAGAGGCACAATTGTATCTTCTATGCTCAATTTCTCCAAATGATCTATTGTGAATGCCAAACTTCAAATAATTATGAAATAAAAACTAGACAAAATAACTCAATTCAGTTTTCTGCGTATCAACAAGGCATCTTTGTTCCACTATATAAATGTATGACAAAATTCCATGATGTCTGGTTGTCCCATGCACTGTCACGTGTGTTTGTTGTATGTTCCAGTGACGTTAATTGCAGTCTGTTTCAGTGTTTTGAATTCAAGCTTGTTTTCATTCTTTCTTACTTCGAAGATATCTTGTTCGAAACAAATCTGGTCGTCATCACCCTCGTCTCCTTCCCCTCCTCCCCCCCCCCCCCCCCAACTATCCCTCAACCTTAAAGGGGCCGCTACACTGCATACGATTCGATCCCAGTGCGATCCGATTGTGACGATGTCTGCGAGTCGTGATTCACCTGAAATACATCAGTCTGTCAAAAAAAATATGTTATCTTCGATCGTTAAACAAAATCGTGTACGGGGGACTGCGAATATAGTGAACATAACTACAGCAGTAAGATTTCATCAGTTACAGTATTCTTCTTCTTCTTCTTCTTCTTCTTCTCTGCGTGCCCAGGTCCTATGGCCATAATGGGTAAGGTAGGCATGTGTCCGGTTTTCAGTTTTCACTGGTCTCCCCGCTGCGTACAGCCGACACATTCCGATTTCGGAGGAGCTCAAAGGAGAAAAATTATTTGGAATTTTTTTTTGGTGGGTTTAAAGGCAGGAGAATGGGGCCAATAAATCAGAAAGTTAGTTGATGATGGAAAGCAAAGGGAAAAGGCAGAGTCAAAGAGAGTGGCAGTTTAGAGGAAGTTACGAGCACAGAACTTCCAGAAGGTGGGGGAACTATTTTTACGAGAGAAAAAACACGGTATCCGCACAGGGAGGTTACAGTAGAATGTCACGAGAATCATGCCTCACAAATGTCACAATCGGATCGCATTGGGATCGAATCGTACGCAGTGTATTATGTATTAGGTACTTGATAGTCACAGAGACGTCTCTGTGAAATTCGGGTTGCTGCCACCTGGAGAGCGCGTCGCAGCCAGAGGCACGCCACCCATTTTTTTATGCATGCAATTTTTGTGTGACTGATGAGGAAGGAAAGGGGGGATTGGGGAGTAAATTTGGACCAAATGACAACTTTTTTGTTGCCACTGGGTTTAACCCTTTCACCGCCAAATTCGCATTTTAGCACCAGAGTGATTATAATACTTATGTCACTAAAAGGCGTCAAATTGGGGTCTATTATCTAAAGACCCTATTGTCTTAGTTTTGGGAAGTAAAGATAGACCTTATTTTATATATGTCACAGAATAATCCCCAATACTGCAGATGGATTTTACCCATGTAAATGTAATGGCAATTGTGGGCTGAAAAATGGCTGGTGGTGAAAGGGTTAATGTGTGCGAAGTGCATGGGCACACGGGACCTCGGTTTATCGTCTACTGGAAATTAGAAAGAACAGAAAGAAGGGAGAAAACCACATCAGACAAAAGAAATAGCATAGTCAAAACGACACGTGCAAACGAAGAAGGAGAAGAAGAAGGAGGAGGAGGAGGAGGAGGAGAAGAAGAAGAAGAAGAAGAAGAAGAAGAAGAAGAAGAAGAAGAAGAAGAAGAAAGAAGAAGAAGAAGAAGAAGAAGAAGAAGAAGAAGAAGAAGAAGAAGAAGAAGAAGGAGAAGAAGAAGAAGAAGAAGAAGAAGAAGAAGAAGAAGAAGAAGAAGAAGAAGAAGAAGAAAAAAAAGAAGGAGGAAGAGGAGGAGGAGAAGAAGAAGAAGAAGAAGAAGAAGAAGAAGAAGAAGAAGAAGAAGAAGAAGAAGAAGAAGAAGAAGAAGAAGAAGAAGAAGAAGAAGAAGAAGAAGGAGGAGGAGGAGGAGGAGGAGAAGAAGAAGAAGAAGAAGAAGAAGAAGAAGAAGAAGAAGAAGAAGAAGAAGAAGAAGAAGAAGAAGAAGAAGAAGAAGAAGAAGAAGAAGAAGAAGGAGGGGAGGAGGAGGAGAAGAAGAAGAAGAAGAAGAAGAAGAAGAAGAAGAAAGAAGAAGAAGAAGAAGAAGAAGAAAGAAGAAGAAGAAGAAGAAGAAGAAGAAGAAGGAGGAGGAGGAGGAGGAAGAAGAAGAAAGAAGAAGAAGAAGAAGAAGAAGAAGAAGAAGAAGAAGAAGAAGAAGAAGAAGAAGAAGAAGAAGAAGAAGAAGAAAGAAAGAAAAAAAAGGAGGAGGAGGAGGAGGAGGAGGAGGAGGAGGAGGAGGAGGAGGAGGAGGAGGAGGAGGAGGAGGAGGAGGAGGAGAAGAAGAAGAAGAAGAAGGAGAAGGAGAAGGAGAAGAAGAAGCTGAAGAAGAAGAACAAAAAGAAGAACAATAAGAAGAACATGAACAAGAATAAGAATATGAACAAGAACAAGAAGAAGAACATGATTCATGAAGAAGAACAAGAACATGAAGATAAAGAACAAAAAGAAGAGCAAGAGTTTGTTGTTCTTCTTCCTTGTTTTTTGTTTGTTCTTCTTCTTCTTCTTCGTGTTTTTGTCTTCGTTGTACAACGAAGACGAAGACGAAGAACAAGAACAAGAATACGACCAAAAAGAAGAACAAGAAAAAGAACATGAAGAAGAATAAAAACATGAACAAAAAGAAGAACAATGATTTCAAGAACAAGAAGAGTTAGTTAGTTAGTTAGTTAGTTAGTCTGTTATAGTCCCGCCAATAGCTATGGTTATCTCAGGACTGTCACCGCATACCATTCGACCACGTATAACAAAACACACATTAATGATTCTTAGCAACGTCCAAACACCTGGAGAAAAGAAGAAGAAGAAGAAGAAGAAGAAGAAGATATGATACATATAAGACGACCGACTTCACCCTCAGGACCGGATTAGCGATTTAGGCGTGGCTCGGGATCGCAGAAGGAGAAGAAGATGTCTACGTCAGCATGTGGATAAAACAAAATCAAATGATTAAGGATGCGATACGGTTCTTCTTCTGCGATTTGCTCCTCGAAGCCTTATGCCGGAACATCTACATCAATACAGAGTGAAAACCGAACCCTCGTCAAACCTACAAATCCCGACCAAACCCCCTAAAACAATAACGGACAACATGTCCGCCTAGATCTATTGTTATTCATGTATTCTGTTGTGGTCAAGCTGAAAATGTTTTCTTGTGTTACCCCGTTTTTTTGTTTTTATCTGATTTTCTCTTTTTGTGTTGTCGCCATGTGGTCCTTGTCCTTTTCTCTCATGTATATGCATTGGGTGGGTTTGGGGGTGAGGGTGGGTGTGTGTGTGAATAATTTAGCAATTTATCACCGGATATGCAACCGTTTGGGAGTTGGGATTTACATTATGTTTGTGTTGTTGCTGCTGCTGTTGTTGTTTTGGTCTTTTTGTTGTTGTTTTTTGCGTAGTGTATTTATTTGCTTTTTAGATTTTCAATATTTTATTAACTCACTCGGGACTGGCCGAATTATTTCCCCTTGTTCTGTGGGGACTGGGCACTCGACTAGGTTCGTTAAATAATCACCAAAACCAAGTTATGAAGAGTTAGACATCAATAGTTTCATAAACGATTAGCAACACCATGCACTAAACGATCGTACAATATCAGATTCCTTACCTTCGTAGTTTGTCTCCTATTGACGAAAACAGCTAACACATAGAAAGAAGGAAAATTTCACATTCCGATCTTTGACCCCCCTCTACAACCAAAGCTGAATGTAAAGTCTGCAATGATTGGTTGATTTCAAGAGAGGCAAGGTCAAAGCAAACTGAAAATAGGTTATGACTTTGCACCGGAAAGCTGGTTACACGCCATAAATCAAAACCTCTTGAAAACTCTTATGAGCCGGAGCCGAGCCATTCGTCCTTAACGGTTGTGCGAGCCATGAGCCGGATGCGGCTTATTCGTCCCCAGTGAGCCGATTTCGCGGGTTTTCGGCCGTCATTTGGCGAAATCTTCACGTACCATTTCAAATTTCGCATACCTTTGTGGTCCTGCAATTTTCCAGAAAATTCCAGCCAGATCGGACGAAACAAATAGGGGGGGGGGGGGGAGGGGAGGGGACAGAAATAAAAGAAAACGAAAGTAGAATTTGCACAAAAGCAATAGGCGGAGAATCCTAACAAGAAAAAAAGAAGAAGAACAAGAGCAAGACCAAGAACAAGAAC
>CM065699.1:13677603-13682603 GCA_017654935.2 Phymorhynchus buccinoides
TTATCCCGTTGATTCCTACGGGTCTCTTTTGCTCGTGACATCATGCAACATGATGCAACTGTTATTACTTTGCTGTTCTATAATTGCAATGCAACGAGGGTTTTTCCCCTTTTCTTACTGGGGCAAGTATTGTTTATGAAAGAAACAGGCTGCTGAAAACATGCCGCATATTCGCAATAACATAACACCCCTTTATACAGTGTTACTCTCTCTGGAAAGCTAGGAATCTGAAGTTGCTCCCACTCAACCTCAAAAGTGGTTCTCAGGAACGAAAGAGTTTTTTTAAACAATCACTCCACACAATAAAAACAGGCACGGTATACATAAGCGCATCTTGAAGGGGCACCCTGGCGGATGAGTTTTTTCAAGAAACACGTCGAGGTCACCAGAAAGACAGCCTTTTCAAGGATCGGAACACTCACTTTACTCTGGTTTCCTATAAACCAAACCGTCAATACGGCGATTCCTCCCTGGCGGAGTTGTCGGAGAGATGAGCCATTTTGGACGGGGTGGGTGGAGGCCATTGAGAGTGGTTGAAGCTTTTTTGTCTTAGTAGTGCAGTAAAAAAAATATTGGAGCTATTTCCTTTGTTGTGAGTGAAACTCCTTTTGATAAACTGTAAATAAAAAGGCTTGTATTGTGGAAATTTCGTGCAAACGATTAGGTCTAACTCAGGCGGCCATTCGAAAAGAGAAGGCACATGTCTTCTCTTTCACTTAAAGAATCTGACTTCCAGCACCTCCGCCAAGGAAGAATCGCCGATGTGACGGTTTGATTTCTAGGAAAGCAAATCAAAGTGAGTGTTGCGATCTCTGTAAAGGGTGTTTTCATGGTGATCTTGACGAGTTTCTTGCAAAAAAAACGTATCCGTCAGGGTGCCCCTTTAAAGATACACTGACGCACCACGATTAAGTCCCTTGTTGGTTTTTTATGGGTAGCTGTGACCCACATACAGCTGTCCACAACTTCAAATTGAGGCTGCTCTTTAAAATGATGTTTCGGTTTGTATTTGGGGGCATTTATATGGGAGTCAGACTTGGTCAAAACAAGATTTCTTACCAGCTATAAGATGGAAAACACGTGAAACCCGTGATTTTAACACGTGATCTGGTGGGTCTCTAAGCAGTTACCACGCGGGTAGTAACATGCAAATTAGCATAAATGGCTAACCCTATTTGTCAGTTTCTCCCAATTTGCATGCTACTACTCGTGTGAACTGTTTAAAATGCACTAATGAATACGGCACCAGGCCTCGAATGGGAATTGTTCGGAAATAATTAGGGGGAGTAATTTCATGGGGTGTGTGGGAGTGATCTCGCCTAATTCAATCGGTCAAACAGGGGGAGTTACTCTGCCTTCAGGTAGATCCGACCCCAGTTCTCGGCTCGCGTGTTTGAGTAGACTTACATCACTTAGAACACAGTGCGTCATTTTAAATTTGATGTCATTTATATTTCACGTCACATTTTGCAAGTTAGTCCTCTCAGTTTGTGGATACAGGCCGCCCCTCATTTTTTTTTAATAAAACAATGTTTGCAAGTCGCTGACTCGCATCCTGCGGTTTCAAGCTTCGACGCCATTGTTGCATTGTTGCTATGGAATTTGACCGAGTAATGGAGGTAAGCAATTCTAATTTTCACGAAGTGCTCTCCCCTAGTTTTTTTCTCTGAAAATCGTCTATTCCACCCTCCCATAATACGTCCTAGAACAATGCTTTGATCTCTTGCCTGTGAACGCGATCACCTTCCATCGCTCTGTCAACACGGAGGGCAACTCTTGGATGTAGCCTATCCGCGTGATTCTGTCAGGTGGACTTCAAGACTCCCAGACATTCTCACTTCATCTCTGCAGCTGAGGCCGACAGAGTGCTAACAGAAAAGGGGGGGAGGGGCCGGATACAGGTAAAGGCACTATAATTATTATTATTATTATTATTATTATTATTATTATTATTATTCTGTGTGTGTGTGTGTGTGTGTGTGTGTGTGTGTGTGTGTGTGTGTGTGTGTGTGTGTGTGTGTGTGTGTGTGTGTGTGTGTGTGTGTGTGTGTGTGTGTGTGTTTGTGTGTGTGTGCGCGCACGCGTTTGCGTGTGTGTGTGTGTGTGCGTGTGCGTGTGTGCGTGTGTGTGTGCGTGTGTGCGTACGTGCGTTTGTGTGTGTGTGTGTGTGTGTGAGAGAGAGAGAGAGAGAGAGAGAGAGAGAGAGAGAGAGAGAGACAGACAGACAGACAGAGACAGAGAGAGACAGAGGCAGGGAGAGAGAGGCAGAGGCAGAGACAGAGAGCAAATATGAGTGTTGTTCTTTGATATCTGGAATCCTTTCACCCCATGTTCCACATCTGCTTCAAGCTTATACCATATTGATGTAAGTTAAGCATCTTTTCTATCAAACTGCTTCTTTCTATGTTTTGGTTCATTTTTGTTTCATTACTTATTTATTTGTATACATCAATTGCAAAATAACTTAGGGTAGTAGAAAATATGTGTTTACACAAACAAAAACTCATGTCACTAATCACATAGATGAGAGCAGCTGGCAATATTCAAGCTGCTACCAAACCACAGCAACCCAAGATCAGTCCTTCAGACAAGTAAATAGACCTGTGCCACCTGTAATGAACGGAACATCAACTATGGCAATACCCGTGTCAAGTAAACCCGAGTTCGAACCTGGGTACAGAGGTTTGTTCCTCTCACTTTGCACTAGGCCTTACGGTCTGAAGGTGGAGTCTTTCGGATGAGACGATAAACCGAGGTCCCGTGTGCCCATGCACTTAGCACACGTTAAACCCTGTGGCAACGAAAAAGTTGTCTTTTGGTCAAAATTTACCAACACCACCCCCTTTCCTTCCTCATCAATCACACAAAAAATCGCATACCAAAAAAAAATAATTTTTAAGCCTCTGGCTGCGATGCGCTCTCCAGGTGGGAGCAAGCCGATTTTCCCAGAGATGCCTCTGTGACGATAAAGTACCTAATAAAACAATCATAATGCTATGAGGCCACAAAATGGACAGAACAGACAAGGAGGAAGCTCTACAGACGATTGGCAGAGCATTGCAACATTCGTCAGAGTGGATGCTGACTCTGTTAAGTGTCCAGGATGATACTTGTCAGTGTCATGCAGCGAATGTCCGTGTGTCCTTTCTTCCACAATGTCGTGATCAACCTCTGAGGCTGCTCTTTAAGCGGATCCGAGGATGACTACTCGCTGTGCGTTCATCAGTGGATGCGCGCGTGGCTTTGGAGACCAAACTCACCAAGCTCACATGCGATTACAGGCTGGACAAGGAACACCAGCTGTGGCAAGGACAGATGCAGCTCTGTGACGCCGCTCTCGTGCTGTTGCCTGGCGCTGCCGACGATCATCTTCAAAACTGTTCACTGCTCTCCTGGTCAGGGCACGCCAGCCGGTTCTGTTGGCTGCAACAGCTTCGAACTGACGAGGCTGAAGCCCAGCCTAGAGCTTGGCCATGAGATTATCCTTATATCTCTTCTGGGGGCGACCATGAATGCAGCTGTCCTGTGTCAGCTCACCATAAAGAAACTGACGAGGGATCCTGGACTCCTCCATGCGGATGACATGACCAATCCAACAAAGCTGAGCTTGGATGATGTTCGCTTCGATGCTCGTCATGCTGGCTCTGTCAAGGACCTCTTGGTTGGTAATGCGGTCCTACCACCTGTATCGCATGGTTGACCGCAGAGAGCGCTGGTAGAATTGCTCAGGCTTCTTGATTGGATTGCGATACAGACAGAGTCCATATGTCGCAGCCATAGAGCAGTGATGTGAGATTCACGGCATGGTACACCTTCAGCGTGGTTGAGAGGCGAATGTATGTTGTGCTGCAAGACTTTGGTGCGGGGTCTGCCGAGTGCCTGGCTGGCTTGCTAAATTCTGGCTGCAGTCTCATTGTCCGGAGAGCTATCGTTAGAGATAGTGCTGCTCCGTCGATGGAAACACATGGCTGCTCTGTGCGATTCATACGTTTAAAGTACATGGCGCGTAATGTACTGCCCCTTTTCAGAGTAGTGGTGCTCCAAGATGATAACGAAAATTGCTTGCCAAAAGGTAGTACTATCATTCTATTCGAGTGAAGCCATAAAGTGCTATCACAAATAAGATGAGGATGCTAGTACCTTCTGGCTTTCACCCGAGAATAATCATAATACTTTCTGGCATGCACCCTCGATAAGGGGTCTTTTTTCCAGTTTAGAAAAGGACGGTTTAAAGATACACTGACGCACCACGATTAAGTCTCTTGGGTTTTTTCTGGGTAGCTGTGACCCACATTAAAATGTCCCCATGTTCAAATTGAGGCTGCTCTTTAAAATGATGTTTCGCTTTGAATTTGGGGGCATTTGTATGGTAGTGAGAACTGGTCTAAGCAAGAGTTATTTCCAGCTATAAGAGGGAAAACACGTGAAACCCGTGATTTTGACACGTGATCTCGTGGGTCTGTAAATGTATATCCTCCACGTAAGCTCATGTGAGCTCATTACTTTGCAACTTGACAAATAAAGAAATTTGAGTCAACGTGGGGAGAGAAAAAAAAAGAGTTTCCAACTCCTGGTTTGTCGCTGATACCGAAAGACAACAAACGAACCAACAAAAACATCAAGCCCTGTTGTTGCCACGTTGGCTGTCAAGATCGAAAGAGCAAACCCAAAACATAAACCGATGATAGCACGTGACTTGGGCAATTTGCACGTGCATGCTGTTCTCGCGATACGAGCGATAGCTGGAGAAAAGCAGGGGCCAAAAACTCTTGTGTCTGGTTTTGGATGTGATCTTGTTTGGATGTGGCGAGGGTATCGTGGAAGCACGTGAGCAGGTGAACGAAGATTGCTTTACCTTGGCAGCTCTGGGCGCGTAATCATGGGTGCGTGTTAGACAGTCAACACGGGGAGTAGTATGTAAATGGGACTAAACTCCCAAACCGCTATGTAGCCTAATTTGCATGGGTAAGACGGGGTAAAAAGCCCATGGGCGGGTAAGA
>CM065699.1:13687603-13690103 GCA_017654935.2 Phymorhynchus buccinoides
AAATGTAGCCTCGATTTGAAGTGCGACAATTTTGTCAAAATGTGCGACAATTTTGGACCGACAGACAGACCGACCGACAAAGTGAGTTATAGGTTTGTGGCTTGAGCCACAAACAAAAAGAATAAAACAGCAAGTGCATTAATGTAGCTTAACGACATTTCCAGGAGCTTACAGAAAACTAAAAATCAGACCTTCTTTTAAAGACCCACAAGATCACGTGTCAAAATCACGGCCGGTTTCACGTGTTTTCCCTCTTATAGCTGGTAAGAAATAATGTTTGGACCAGGTTTGACTCCCATACAAATGCCCCTAAATTCAAACCGAAACATCATTTTAAAGAACAGCCTCAATTTGAAGTTGGGGACGTTTGTATGTGGGTCACAGCTTCCCATAAAAAAAACCAAGGGACATAATCGTGGTGGGTCAGTGGGTCTTTAAATCGCCAGATATTCGTTTCCTTGCAGACAGCATTGAAATTAAAGGGACTAGGTGAAACCATTCTTTTTTTCCCCTTGCAGCAGTAGCGTCAGTCTCTTTCTAAGTGTGTGTGAGGGTTGAGCCTTTGTGTTGGTCGCAAAGTATTCTTAGGAACACAAACACGTTTCTTAAAGACCCCCCACGTCACGTGTCGCATTCCCTCTTATGCTGGGAAGGTTTCTTAAGATTTCTTACCAGCAATAAGAGGGAAAACACGTGAAACTCATGATTTTGACACGTGACGTGGTGGGCCTTTAACACCAAAACAAAGGTCATTTTTAGATGGATTCCACAGTTTTATATTTTCAAAGGCATTGGTTTAAAGACCCCCCACGTCACGTATCACATTCCCGCTTATGCTTAAAAGATTTCTTAAGATTTCTTACCAGCTAAGAGGGAAAACACGTGGAAAACAATGATTTTACACGTAACGTGCCAAATGTTTAAACCACGTCTACACTATTGAATTATGACCAGTTTGACTCGAGGCAATTTTGACAACGTCTAGGGAAAGAAGCATAATCCTCACAGTGCACATAGGACTTTTATTAACACTACATAAGTACAACTCTCCACGAAAGCTTCCACTCTATCGTGATGTATATTTTCCCCTCGTGCTGATTAAAGCAGTGATCACACTGTGCGATTATGTCGAGCCTCGGTGGTTTGGGGCCCAGGTGTTGCAGAGAGGAAAACAAAAGAGGGGAGTCGTATAGCTTAAAGTTCGGGACCGTGATCATGAGTGCGTCTTCAAACAGTTAACACGGGTAGTACAAGGGAAATTAAAGGTGCACCCTGACGGATGAGTTTTTGCAAGAAACACGTCGAGATCACCAGAGAGACAGCCTTTTCAAGGATCGGAACACTCACTTTGCTCTGGTTTCCTAGAAATTAAACCGTCAAAACAGCGATTCCTCCTTGGCGAAGATGCCGGAGAAAGTAGCCATTTTGGATTGGGTGGGTGGAGGCCACTCAGAGTAGTTGAAGCGTTTTTCTTTTTTGTAGTGCAGTGAAAAGAAATTGGAGCTATTTCCTTTGTTGTGAGCGAAACTCCTTGAGATAAACTATATAAAATATAAAATGAAATAAAAAGGTTTGTATTGCGAAAATTTCGTGCAAACGGTTTGACGGCCATTAGAAAAGTGACGGCACACGCCTTCTCTTTTGGTTAAAGAATTTGACTTCCAGCACCTCCGCCGAAGAGGAATCGACGATTTGACGGTTTGATTTCTAGGAAACCAGAGCAAAGTGAGTGTTGCAATTTCTGTAAAGGGTGTTTTCCTGGTGATCTCGACGTGTTTCTTGCAAAATCGCATCCATCAGGGTGCCCCTTTAAAAGAAAACGATTGACAGTTTCATCAAATGTTTATGTTACTACCTGTGTTAGCTGTTCAAGACGCACTCGTGCTTACGGTAGCAGGAGAGTCCAGCGTCGCGTGGGGTCCCTCCGTCAGCACAAATTAAAGCCCACGTTCCACGCGGGGGGTCCGGCTCTCGTTTGACTGGTGATTATACTCTGTGACCACGGTTCAGGAATAGCAAACACTGATTATTGTGGATTATAGCATGCACCAGAATAGCACTTGATGGGTAATATTACACACTCAGAAAAAAAGGCGGGATCGAACACAGCATGGTTCCAAGGAGCTTAATTAATATTGTGATGACTATGTTTGGATTGGTCTTCGATGCCAGTGGTGTTGATTGAAGCAAATCCCCCGTGGGGATACCGGGGGGTCTTTTGCATAAATAGTTCCCCCACCTTCTGGAAGTTCTGTGCTTGTAACTCCCTCTAATCTGTCACTCTCTTTGACTCAGCGTTTCCCCTTTGCTTACTGTCATCTACTATCTTACTGCCTTTAACCGGTCCATTCTCGATCTGGCCTTTTTTCACGAAACGCTTTCAAAAAGATTCCCTCCAGCCGAAGTTTGTCGGACTTGCTGGGCTTAACTATTTCTTAGTTAGGCGAATAACGGCAGCATGGGGTATCTGCGCTCATAATTGACAGGAATCTGTCTGAGC
>CM065699.1:13695103-13702603 GCA_017654935.2 Phymorhynchus buccinoides
AAATGATCCAACATTAATGACAATACGGTCACACTTCCTGATCGTCACACACACACACACGCACGCACGCACGCACGCACGCACACACGCACGCACGCACACACACACACACGCACACGCACACGCACACGCACGCACACGCACGCACACGCGCGCACACGCACGCACACGCACGCACACACACACACACACACACACACACACACACACACACACACACACACACACACACACACACACATACACACACAGAGAACAAATTTTTTATTGTCGAATGTATGAAAATACGTAGCTAATTGTATTGCCAATGCTGAATGATTCACCTACATAAACAGTATTTGATGTTGGATCTTGTCCGCTCTTTCTCCATGTCATTATGGGCCAGATGGCCTGAAAAGACGGATTAAAAAGTATTGTTATTGTTATTGTTACACACACACACACACACACACACACACACACACACACACACACACACACACACACACACACACACATCAGAATCTGACCATAATAGTGATCTCAAACACTAGGCGTTCAAGACTGCATATGATCATCTACAAACATTGAACACTCAATTTTCTGTAAAGTTTTATATTTTTGTGTATTTGACGGTTTACGGTTTGGGTTAGGGATAGGGGACAGGGTTAGAGTCAGTTTTTATTTCAGATTGAAAGGTCAAAAGATACAAATTCTAAACTTTCGCTGAAAACCGACCTTGTACACGCGAATGACGTCACTTTCCGTATTTGGAGATGACCATTGCACGTCTTGTATCTCAAACGGGGGTGTTCGCGCCCAAGAAGTGAAGGAAGAATGGCGGACAGGGAGTCATCCGTCTATACTACCCGGAGTTCATTTATATGACTAATCATCTCGTTCTTCAGGGCCAGCATCACTGCATACGATTTGACCCCAATACGACACGATTGTAACGATGTCTGTGAGTCATGATTCACGTGAAGTACTTCCGTCTAAAAATAACTCTACTTTTGTTTGTTTACTGCACTCATGTAGACCCCAAATACGCGAATCAAATCAAATATCCGATACAAAAAATATATATATATATTTGATCAGATTCGTGTACGGGAGACTACAATATAGTGAACATAACTAGCAGGATTTCATCAGATTCCTTTAGACAGTAGAATTTCACGTCAATCATGCCTCACATATATCAAAATCGGATCGCACTGAATCGAATCGTATGCAGTGTGGCTGAGCCTTAAATATACACTGACCCATCACAATTAATTCCCTTTTTTCTGGGTAGCTGTGACCCACGTACAAATGTCCCCAACTTCAAATTAAGGCTGCTCTTAAAATGAATTTTTTGGCTTGAATTTGGGGGCATTTGTTATGGGAGTGAGACCTGGTCAAAACTAGATGTATTTCCAGTTATAAGAAGGAAAACACGTGAAACCCCGTGATTTTGACACGTGATCTGGTGGGTCTTTTAAAAGGGTCAGCACTGGGCATGCACCCAGTGAGAACAGAAGGGACGCCAGAGTTTTTGCCAGAGAACTGGGTGAACGGGTTACATCCATCAGTCTGCCTTATCAACCAATGAGCCGACAGCCGCTAAAAATAGATGACCTTGACGAGGTGACTTTGTTTTGGTGTTCGCTCGTTGCGTTCGTTCTGTTATCTTGTATCCGGTTTGCTTTGTTTGGAAAGGACTTGCTCATTTTATTTCGGGCAGGGATGGAAAGAGGGGGGGGGGGGAGTGGGATTAGCTAAAGATACACTGACCCACCCTCGGTTTTTTCTGGGTTGCTGTGACCCACAACTTGAAATTGAGGCTGCTCTTTAAAATGATGTTTCGTTTTCAATGTGGGGGCATTTGCATGGGAGTGAGACCTGGTCAAAACAAGATTTCTTACCAGCTATAAGAGGGAAAACACGTGAAACCCGTGATTTTGACACGTGATCTGGTGGGTCTTTAAGGCTGAACGCCAGAATGTACCATCACAAAATAACTAAAGAAGGAATATAGCCGGGGAAGACGGGGTAAAAAGCCCATGGGCGGGTAAGAAGCCCATGCCAATTATCTCATGAAATAAAGCAAATTTCAGTCAAATTTACCCATGAGACGAATGCTAAACATTAACACTCGTCTCATGGACAAAACGTGACTGAAATTTGCTTTATTTCATGAGATAATTGGGGTGGGCTTCTTATCCCGTCTTACCCTATCTTCTGGCTTTCACACGACGGACCCTGAGGTTGGAGGGGTATCACTGTCGCGTGAAATTTCACCTGCGTGAAATCCGTCCCGTTTCCTCTTTCGAATTGTTTGCTGTTTGCTGTGTTGGGAAGGATTCGCCCCTAGGGAGAAAGGTGGCAGAGTGGTTAAGACGTTCGCCTGCCAAATGCAATGCGTGACTGCAGCGTGAGTGACCCGGGTTCGAATCCCGGCCTCCTCGCCCTTTCTTTCTAGTTTGACAGGAAAATCGAACTGAACGTCCAGTCCTTCGGATGGGGACTTAATTAAAGCTAGTCTGACCCGTGCGGCTTACGCACGTAAAAATCCCACGGCAGTTGAAAGTCGGTAAGAGCAGGGAGAAATCCCGCTGCCTGGTATGGCCAAATTGATAGCTAGGTTTTCCAAGTGTCCCCTCCCCCCTTTGTGCACCCCACTTTTTTAAATTAAATTGGGTAGGCGCTGCACTTGCGGCGACGCGCTCTCCGTGGGAGAGCAGCCCGAATTTCACAGAGATAAGTCTCTGTGACTAGAATATACCAAATACCAAATAAATACATTCAGAGGCGCCTTGTGGCGTGCAGGAAGAGCTGAGGAGTCATCACTAAATATTGAGAAGCCAGTGATTGTTTTTCTGAATTTTACTATTCATTGATTTTTCTCTGCATGGGTGTTTGTTTACACCGACCTCCATTTTGGAAAATGCTAAATTGAAGTGGCATGGGTTTGTACATCGATTGCTCGGTAAAGATGTAAATGAACACCCTCCCGCTCTATTTCTGGGTTCTTTCCGTGTAGATTGTGCAATTAAATCTCTACATTTTATAAAACAGTTATCGATACGGTTGTGGCCCACACGCATAATAATGATGACCGGGACATATTTCACGCCAGGACATATTTCACGCCAGGACATATTTCATGCCAGGACATATTTCACGCCAGGACATATTTCACGCCAGGATATATTTAACGCCAGGACATATTTCACGCTAGGACATATTTCATGCCAGGACATATTTCACGCCAGGACATATTTCATGCCAGGATATATTTCACGCCAGGACCTATTTCATGCCAGGACCTATTTCACGCCAGGACATATTTCATGCCAGGACATATTTCACGCCAGGACATAAAAATAATTAAATACAAATCATGCCAGGACATATTTCACGCCAGGACATATTTCATGCCAGGACATATTTCACGCCAGGACATATTTCACGCCAGGACCTATTTCATGCCAGGACATATTTCACGCCAGGACATATTTCATGCCAGGACATATTTCACGCCAGGACATATTTCTCGGGTGTGAGTATGGCTTTTAGTGGAGATGAATGCAGTTTGTGATGGATGGGCATGTCAGTTTTTCGTGCAAGTAAAAGGAAGCTATCGATACAAGTGTTCGTGATTTTGGGTTTTTGAGATAAGAAGTTTATGGTCAAGAAATGTGTGCGACAAAGATGATTGATGTATTATGTGACCCAGCACCACGAAAGGGACATTAAGTGTCAAACTGACCATTCTGAGAAAACTATGCATTGGTACACTTCAGACAATTCTCTTTCTAATAATACAAGAACCATGCTTGTACCTTTTTCTGTTCCAGAGTTATGAGCATTTAAAGTTAGTAGGGTGAGTGTCGGCCATTTTGACAAAACACAGTCTAAATTCCTGCCTAGGTGAAGAACATGCATTGACCTACTCGTTTCAAAGCACTTATAAGATCATTTAGAGATCACATTAAAGATTGTTCTTTATAAATATGAAAGATAAGATGTTAGAGAACACAAATATACCCATATCTTAAAATTGACCATAAATGATATTTTTGACTTTGCAAGCCTGTTGTGAGAAACTAGCCCAGCGACTTAATGTCCCTTTTGTGGTGCTGGGTCACATAATTATGTCAATAACAAGAGAGAGAGAGAGAGAGAGAGAGAGAGAGAGAGAGAGAGAGAGAGAGAGAGAGAGAGAGAGAGAGAGAGAGAGAGAGAGAGAGAGAGAGAGAGAGAGAGAGAGAGAGAGAGAGAGAGAGAGAGAGAGAGAGAGAGGACAGACGGACAGACAGACAGAAATGCCAAATGCCAAATGCGAGATTTTGATAGCCCATCACAACCAGGCCATAGCCCATCAGAATGGTGGAATACAAATACAACACAGTTTCAAAATAATTCAACGCAAAGAAAATATAATCATACAATTTCATCACACTTCATAAATGCAAAACCGAAGTAGCATTGCTCAAGTAAGCGTTATCATATTATACAATCATAACATTTTAGAACTTATTTAATAATGCATATCGCTAAATCAAGTTATAGAATATAATTTCACATTTTAAAAGCTTCACACAAATATAAAGTATTTCGGATGAAACGATAAACCGAGGTCCCGTGTGCCCATGCACACTAAGCACACGCTAAACCCAGTGGCAACGAAAAAGTTGTCATTTGGTCAAAATGTATCCCAAGAAGAAGAAGAAGAAGAACAAGAACAAGAACAAAAAGAAGAAGAAGAAGAAGAAGAAGAAGAAGAACAACAACAACAACAACAACAACAACAACAACAACAACAACAACAACAACAACAACAACAACAACAACAAGAACAAAAAGAAGAAGAAAAAGAACAAGAAGAAGAACAAGAAGAAGAAGAAGAAGAAGAAGAAGAAGAAGAAGAAGAAGAAGAAGAAGAAGAAGAAGAAGAAGAAGAAGAAGAAGAAGAAGAAGAAGAAGAAGAAGAAGAAGAAGAAGAAGAAGAAGAAGAAGAAGAAGAAGAAGAAGAAGAAGAAGAAGAAGAGGAGGAGGAGGAGGAGGAAAAGAGACAAGAGACCAACCAGCGTGGGAGAGGGATGTTAGAGATAAGCAACTTCGAAATGGAAAACTTTAAATCATCCCGCTAAGCAAGACCCAGGCGGCATAATCTAAAAGACAGCTTCTGTCAGCTTTCCATTTTGTCTTTCCTCTCGCACCCACACACCATCTCTCTCTCTCTCTCTCTCTCTCTCTCTCTCTCTCTCTCTCTCTCTCTCTCTCTCTCTCTCTCTCTCTCTCTCTCTGATTTCTTGTTATTTCCACAGGGCTGGGTGAAACAAAAGCTGTCATTGCTTATCTCATGTTCCCTGGTTAAATCAAATTTCGTTTTCGTTTTCCTCTCTCTCTCTCTCTCTCTCTCTCTCTCTCTCTCTCTCTCTCTCTCTCTCTCTCTCTCTCTCTCTCTCTCTCTCGTCCACACCTTCCCTGCTTTCCCTTCCTCACTTTCATTCTCCAACCCTACCCCCCTGTTTTACTCCTTACTTACCCGCTACTAGCAGCTAAGCCCCGCGCGCTACGCTTTGCGGCAGCTCTTACCCGGCACAGGTTGTTAGAATAGCAGTTGCCAGAATAGCACTTCGAAATATCTCCCACTGCATTCCCCGAACATGTTTTACAGAAAAGTGAGTTTTCCTTGGCGGAGGTTTGTACCGGAGGTGCAATTGTTCTATGGAACCATCTGTGCGCCATGGCACACCACCACACAAAATGTGAAGCGATTCCATGAACCGGTTCATGAGTTACAGGGCGAACAATCAAACACACATAAACACGGATACACAGGAACACATGTTAACGGACATGGTATGTCTAATATCACTTCTAAGTGAAAAGACGTTAAATTAAAGAACAACACAGAAACACAGAAGCACAATGAATGTTATTATAATACAGGTGTAGATACTTACACTTCGATGACTCGCCTTTTTGCACTCAGAGTTATTAAAGAACAGGAGTACTAAAGAATCAGAGTCACACACTGTACGTGTGTGTGTGTGTGTGTGTGTGTGTGTGTGTGTGTGTGTGTGTGTGTGTGTGTGTGTGTGTGTGTGTGTGTGTGCGTGCGTGCGTGCGTGCGTGCGTGTGTGTGTGTGTGTGTGTGTGTGTGTGTGTGTGTGTGTGTGTGTGTGTGTGTGTGTGTGTGTGTGTGTGTGTGTGTGTGTGTGTGTGTGTGTGTGTGCGTGCCTGCGTGCGTGTGTGTGTGTGTGTGTGTGTGTGTATGTGTGTGTGCCTGTGTGCGTGTGTGTGTGTGTGGCTTGTCTGGCTGTTTACCTATCTGTCCATTAACATGTCTGTATGCAGGCCTATAACCGTACATAACATGTATTGTAATCGCCGCAGCCTAAACTGTTAGACCGATCATCATGAGTAGGATAAACAGAAGTCTCAAAAGTGATTACATTTCATGAAGCAACCAAACATCGACTATTTTAGCGTTTATATCATTATTTGTCGCATACATACAACAGACAACTAACTACATAACAAGTGTAAAGTGACGTTATTTTATTCACAAGAGACAAAACAAAACTACTGGATATTTCGGCGAATGCGCCTTTATCAACATAGACAAACAAGAAAACAGCAAATATAGCAAAAGGAGCAAAATGCAGGCAACAAAAGGAGCACAAAGCCAACAAGATCAAAATCAAAAAACAATACTTCCCCTCTACAGTCCAATGCGTAAATTCTCTAAAATCCTTGTTATCCTTCGGATGGGGACTTAAAGCAAGTCTGTCCCGTGCGTTTTACGCACGTAGAAAAACCCACAGCAATTACAATCCGAAAAGAGAATGAAGAAATCCCGTTGCCTGGTATGAACCAAACCGTCGACAGCTACAGGTTGTCCCAAGTCCCCCGCCACCTCCTGCTCCCCAGGTGAGAGCAGCCCGATTTCTAATTTTCTATTAAACAAAAATACGAAATATAATTATACGCATACCAAAGTAACAAAATATTCGCAATCTCCTTCGCGTTTCTTTACAATATTTAGTATTTTGCTTCATCAAATCTCTTTGATAAGTACGCATTTATTGGCTTGCCATTTCGCTCTCTCCATCCACTCATCTCTCACCCATCTCCTCTACCAGTATCCATCTCCTCCTGTCCTATCCAATCCCCAAGGTCTTTCGACCACTCCGCCTCTTCTCCTCCGCACAGCCCCCCCGCCTAGGGTCGGACCAAGTGATTCGTAAGAGGGGGGGGTTGCCGCCGGGGGGTCCAGGGAACTGCATGTGTTCTGGTTAAGGGGCAATGTTGTATTGGGGGCCCGGGGGACTAAGCCCCCATGTAAAATGTAGAATTTAGTGATTACTAAACGACGACTTTGTTGTTTATTTACTCGCTTGTTTTTCAACGATAATGCTTGTTTTTTGGCGTGCACATGCTCGAATCATTCATTGACAAAGTCATAAACTTTCAGCAAGATTCAATGAACGGCTTTGAAAATATGAAGCAAAAGCACACCCACGG
>CM065699.1:13730103-13737603 GCA_017654935.2 Phymorhynchus buccinoides
TGATGTAATACTGTGTGGGGATTTGAATGCAAGAACCTCTGATTGTTCTCCTGAATATTTAGATGTAAGTAGTTTGCATGAACATTATACAAAAGACGATTCAGAACAAGTGAAAAGATGTTCTCAGGACACAGTCGTCAATAGTTATGGTAAAAAGTTATTGGCTTTAAGCACCGCTTTAGGATTGTGTATTTTAAATGGTTTTTGTACTGGTGATGAAAAGGGTTGCTATACTTACGTGTCTGATCAAGGCTGTAGTGTGAATGATTATTTTTTGTGTTCTTCATCTCTGCTTGAGTCTGCCTTTGATTTCATTTCGTTGAATGTACTAGACAGACTTGAATCTGACCACTTGCCTGTTCTCTTATGCTTTGATAGTCGAGAAAAGATGAAAACTACTAGGAATGTTGAACAGAAAAAGGAGGAGATCTTTATTGTTAAGTATAAATGGGATGAATTGCATGCACAGTCTTTTTTTGATTCAATGAACTCAGATGAGGTGAAGGAGAAAATAAGAATAGCTACTGATCTGATTAGTACTGATGTTGAAAATGCGATAGAGATGTTTAATATAATCATTAAAGATCAGGCAGAACCCATGAAAAAACGTATATCACTCTGTAACCAATTTAGCAAAAAGTGGTTCGATAAGGTTTGTAAAGCAAGTAAGTGGAAAGTGAAGGGATTACGTAGAATATTTAAACGATCTTTGGATAAAAAAGACAGGGTTAAATTTTGCATAGCTAAAAGAGAGTACAAAAATATGATTGCAAGGAAGAAAAAAGAGTTTAATGATAATGTATTAAAAGGATTAATAGAATCTGTCCAGTGCCAAAAAACTTTTTGGCAAACGGTTAAAAGATTATCTTGCAAAAAATCACAGCCACATAATGATATATCTATGGATCAGTGGTTTATCCATTTTAAATCTGTGCTTGAAAAAGAAACCGATGATAGGTCAGATGATGATGCTGTAGAAGAAACAGGAGAAATATTTGATCGCCCAATATCCAGAGATGAAGTTAAGTTAGCTATCAGAAAACTAAAAAATGGGAAAGCCGCTGGACCCGATGAGTTAATTGGGGAATTTTTCAAAAATTCTGGTGAATTTGTTATAGACTTTTTAGTTGCTCTTTTCAATTATTTCTTTGATTATGGTATATACCCAGAAGCATGGACAGAATCAATTATTTTGCCACTTTTTAAGAAGGGAGACGTTAATAACACTAACAATTACCGAGGTATTTCGTTGTCTAACCTAAGTAGTAAATTGTATAGTTCAATAATAAATACCAGATTGCAAGAATGGGTAGATTCAAATAATATAACGGGAGAACATCAGGCTGGCTTCAAGAAAGATTATTGTACCATAGACCATATATTTACATTGCTTGCTGCTGTTCAAAAACAGTTTTCTAGTAATCAAAAACTTTATGTAGCCTTTGTAGATTTTGAAAAGGCTTTTGATAGTGTTTGCCGGAAATTATTGTGGCCTATGTTGTTGAAGAATAGAGTTAATGGTAAATTGCACAAGTGTATAAAAAGTATGTATAAAGATGTAAAAGCTAGGATAAGAAACGGTGCTAAATTAACAGATTTTGTGAAATGTACCAAGGGTGTAAAGCAAGGTGATGTGTGCAGCCCTGTTCTATTTTCATTATTCGTAAATGAACTTGCCTTAGAAATTATTGATAAAGGTAAACATGGTGTAACATTTGATTTAATTGAGCTTTTCATATTATTATTTGCCGATGATATTGTTTTGTTATCTATATCAGCAATAGGGTTACAGCGACAGTTAAATAGTTTATATGCAGCTGCAATGAGACTTCAGTTAAAAGTAAATATGGAAAAAACGAACATAATTGTTTTCCGTAAAGGTGGTTATTTATCCAGACACGAGCATTGGACTTATGGAAATCAAACTGTGAAAGTAGTGAATGCATATAAATATTTGGGTGTGCTAATTTCAACAAGACTTAGCTTTACATCTGCATGTGAAGATCTAGTTAATAGGGGGAAAAGGGCAGTCCTCGTTATACTCCATGTTTTGTACAAACTTGATTGTAGTTCCTTTAATGTGTTTAAGAAATTATTTGATTCACAAGTTCAATCAATTTTACAATATGGGGCTGAAATTTGGGCTTTTGAGAAAAGGAATATAATAGAAAAATTACATTTGTTTGCTTTAAAGCGTTTTCTAAATGTTGATAGTCGCACTCCGAATGATTTAGTGTACGGTGAACTGGGTAGATACCCAATATACCTAAACTCTTATGCTAAATGTATTGCATATTGGCTAAAGTTGACTCGAATGGAAAGCAATAAATTACCTTTTAGAGCATATAAAATGTTATACAATCTAGATGTAAATGGAAAGCTAACTTGGGTAACAAATGTTCGTAAATGTTTAAATTCTTTCGGTTTTGGGTTTGTATGGGATAATCAAGGTGTTGAAAATGTTTCAGTCTTTATCAAATGTTTTAAACAACGTATCGTAGATTGTAAATGGCAAGATTGGCATGATCATATTCACACCAGTGATCGTTTCATTGAATATAGAACCTTTAAGACGACTAATTGTTTTGAACCATATCTTAACACTGACATAAGCAGGTACATAAAGAGTGCACTTACCAAAGTTAGATTTGGAGTCTCAGATATTGCCTCTCATAGATTTAGATATAGTAATAATAGTGCTAATAAAATAGTATGTAGATTATGCCATTGTGTTGAAGAGGATGTTGTTCATATTACACTTTGTTGTCAAATGCTACAGGATTTGAGGGTGAAATATATTCAGGCTAAATATTATAAGTATCCCTGTCATTTCAGATACGCTTTACTTATGTCTAATAGAAATTTAAATGCTTTAACTAATCTAGCTTTGTTTATGTACGAAGCCTTAAAGCGATTACGTACAGCGAGTAGCTAAAAAATAATTTTGCAAGGATATGAATGCTTTAAAAAAAAAAAAAAAAAAGGGAAAAAGAAAAGAAAAATGTATGTATCTATGTGTAACCAAATATGTTATTGCATGATTTATGTTTCTATCATTGTGACACCCCCATCAGGAAGGGGCCTATGCCTATATCTGATTAAAACATTTCGTATTCGTATTCGTATTCTCTCTCTCTCTACTCTCTCCACTCTCTCTCTCTCCCTCTCTCTCCCTCTCTCTCTCTCTCCCTCTCTCTCTCTCTCTCTCTCTCTCTCTCTCTCTCTCTCTCTCTCTCTCTCTCTCTCTCTCTCTCTCTCTCTCTCTCTCTCCAATCTCTCTCTCTCTCTCTCTCTCTCTCTCTCTCTCTCTCTCTCTCTCTCTCTCTCTCTCTCTCTCTCTCTCTCTTCTTAGTCCTTCGTTTTCCATCCTCTTTTCCTACTTCAGATTTTCTCCTTTTAAAACAAGAAGAAAAAAACGTATGATATCGGATTCCATTTCAGCCACATACGTAGCCGATAAGCAAACAAACGGAAATAAACATGGTACAAGACACTTCTAACTTGCACGCTCTCGTCATTTTAACACCTACCCTCTCCACTCCTCCCCTCAAAAGGGGCACCCTGACGGATGCGTTTTTTGCAAGAAACACGTCGATATCACCAGGAAAACACCCTTTATAGAGATCGCAACACTCACTTTCCTCTGGTTTCCTAGAAATCAAACCGTCAAATCGGCGATTCCTCCTTGGCGGAGTTGCTGGAAATCAGATTTTCTAATGGCCGCCCGAGTCGCTTAGACCAAATCACGAAATTTCCACAATGCAAGCCTTTTTATTTACAGCTTAACAAAATGAATAGCTCCTTTTTTTGTTTTTACTGCACAACAACTGAAAGAAGAAATAGCTTCAACCACTCTGAGTGTCCTCCACCCGTCCCGTCCAAAATGGCTTCTCTCTCTGGCAATTCCGCCAAGGAGGAATCGCCGTATTGACGGTTTGATTTTTAGGAAACCAGAGCAAAGTGAGTGTTCCGATCCTTAAAAAGGTTGTCTTTCTGGTGACGTCGACGTGTTTCTTGCAAAAACCCATCCGTCAGGGTGTCCCTTTAAAGTTCGTTCACTGTACCCTTTCCCTTCACCCTCTCCCTCTCTCTCTCTCTCTCTCTCTCTCTCTCTCTCTCTCTCTCTCTCTCTCACACACACACACACACACACGCGCACACGCACGCACGCACGCGCGCGCGCACGCACACGCACACGCACGCACACACGCACACCGCGTCTTTTTCAAAAGTAAGATAAATATTTTAAAAAGTTCTTGAAATCCAAAAAGTTTGAGTAGGCTAGAAGCTGGATCTTATTTCGGGCAAAAACAATAACGAATCTCTTGATTTTGAATAATGATTAAATGTCAGGGTAAAAAAGCTTGGTGTTCTATGGTATACAGTTGCTTTTAAGCTGAAATGGGTTAGCTGTTTGATCGCGCAGAGTTCTACGTGCAAGACAATGCAACATGCAATTTCCATATTCATGAACACGGAAAAATCGGGAGTGTGGGTTGGGGGTTGGGGGAGACTACCAGGGAGGATGGAAGGGGGTAAGAAGCTAAGGGGAAGCAATGCATTCATTACGTACAAGGTGGAGACAAGCGAAGCACCTATCGTTGTTCCTGATCTTTATACCGTTCAGCTTGGCAATTATAACGTGGTCGTTAAAATCAAATGAACTACGATTTTTGTTTGTTAAATGAAGACTGATAAACACACAAAAAGAGCAGAAAGGGGTAATTCCAGAGCTGTTGTCAAATTTTCATATTTATTTTATTATAGTTTTTGTTTAGGATATTGACTATAGAGGGATCGGGGATAGCGTCATAATGTCACGTGATTTTGTTGGTAACGAAAGTCGGACGCCATTTTGGCTGGAGCGCCGTTTTGGTTCAGATTACAGAGGTGAGCGTCAGTGAGTTTCGACAAATCGTCACAATGGTAATAAACTGTGCAGTAGTTAAATGTTCAGGACTAAAAGCAAACATCAGAATTCAATGCGTTCCACCGCCAAGTATCTTAGCAACCCGAATAATCCAGCCATCATGGCCGACAGAGGTGACATTCTCATTTGCATACATGAACCCGGATCCCTCTACAGTCTGTTAGAGTCATCAGCGTTCTCTCCAGGGTAAAGTCCTTCTAAATCTATTTCTCCTTCTCAGCTCTACCAGAACTCCGGTAAGTCTTGGACCGCCTCGGCATAAGGCTGCGTCAAACCAATTGACATAAGCTAGAACACCAAGGCTACATCAAAATGTTGTTATGTTCTGCATGGTTATGCGGGGATTGTCTTTTAGCCATGGCCAGCTCCTAGCATAACATCATCAGTCTCCAAAATCCCCCGAAATCGGAGTGTGCTCATAGACTGTCCAATGTAGTCGACTGAAACGGGGTTTGGATCTTCCCCACCACTGATCCTCTCTTCTTCTTCATTCCCAGGCCATATGGCCATAATGGTCTCCTCGCTGCATTAATTCGACACATTCGGATTACGGAGGAGCTGAAAGGAGATAATTATTTGGAAGATTTATTTTAAAGGTAGAAGAATGGGCCAATCTGGCAGCAAAAAATAGTAGATGATAGTATGAAAAGTAAAAGGCAGAGAGTGATACATTAGAGACAATTGCTAACACAAATCTTCCAGAAGATGGGAGGACTAATTGTACTGAAAGATCATCCGGTATCCCCAAATGGGGGAGCCCACAAATGATCAAAAGTTTTTTGTAAAAGTTCAGTCGAATGAATCTCACAATCTGTTTATATCCACTAAAATGGACCATCTGCGAGGCTAGGGTTTTATTATCTGCTTCTTTCTGGAGCTTCACAGACTGTTTCGTTTCTGAAAGACACCGCTTTTGCTGAAGGGCAAAGACAGATTCCTTTTTGGAAACGTTGGCACTGGTATAATACTAGTTACCGACTGACATAATTAGACCCATGTTCAGAAAGGGAACAGTGTACTAAAGTGGTAGGGAGGGAGGGAGATGTCTGGCTTTTTTACGTAATTGTGTTAAGATTTCTGTAGAGAGAGAGGGGATCTTCGCTTAATTAACCCCTCCAGTTACAGGTGTAGCAGGTTATTTTAGGAGCAGAACATAAAAACATACCCGGTTGAAAGGTCATAGCGTTTGTCTGTTTTGTGCTGATAATGGTTACGAGTTTGACCTTTTCCTGCGTTCAGTGTTTATGCTGACAGTAGTGATTACTCCAAGTCCTCTCTGTTTCTCCAAGAGCAGTTGTTGTCTTTGTTGTTGTGGCTCCCTGGCCCCGTGTTCATTTTTATGCTGAAAGTAGTGATAGTCTTCGATGTTACTCCAAGTCCTCTCTGTTGCTCTGTTGCTCCAAGAGCAGTTGTTGTTGTTGTTGTGGCTCCCTGGCCCCGTGTTCATGTTTATGCTGAAAGTAGTGATGATCCTCAAGGTTACTCCAAGTCCTCTCTGTCGCTCTGTTGCTCCAAGAGCAGTTGTTGTTGTTGTGGTGGCTCCCTGGCCCCGTGTTCATGTTTATGCTGAAAGTAGTGATGATCCTCAAGGTTACTCCAAGTCCTCTCTGTTGCTCTGTTTCTCCAAGAGCAGTTGTTGTCTTTGTTGTTGTGGCTCCCTGGCCCCGTGTTCATGTTTATGCTGAAAGTAGTGATGATCCTCAAGGTTACTCCAAGTCCTCTCTGTTGCTCTGTTTCTCCAAGAGCAGTTGTTGTTGTTGTGGCTCCCTGGCCCCGTGTTCATGTTTATGCTGAAAGTAGTGATGATCCTCAAGGTTACTCCAAGTCCTCTCTGTCGCTCTGTTGCTCCAAGAGCAGTTGTTGTCTTTGTTGTTGTGGCTCCCTGGCCCCGTGTTCATGTTTATGCTGAAAGTAGTGATGATCCTCAAGGTTACTCCAAGTCCTCTCTGTTGCTCTGTTTCTCCAAGAGCAGTTGTTGTTGTTGTGGCTGCCTGGCCCTGTATTCATGTTTATGCTGAAAATAGTGATGATCCTCAAGGTTACTCCAAGTCCTCTCTGTTGCTCTGTTTCTCCAAGAGCAGTTGTTGTTGTTGCTGCTGCCTGGCCCTGTGTTCATGTCTTATGCTGAAAGTAGTGATGATCCTCAAGGTTACTCCAAGTCCTCTCTGTCGCTCTGTTGCTCCAAGAGCAGTTGTTGTCTTTGTTGTTGTGGCTCCCTGGCCCCGTGTTCATGTTTATGCTGAAAGTAGTGATGATCCTCAAGGTTACTCCAAGTCCTCTCTGTTGCTCTGTTTCTCCAAGAGCAGTTGTTGTTGTTGTGGCTGCCTGGCCCTGTATTCATGTTTATGCTGAAAATAGTGATGATCCTCAAGGTTACTCCAAGTCCTCTCTGTTGCTCTGTTTCTCCAAGAGCAGTTGTTGTTGTTGTGGCTGCCTGGCCCTGTGTTCATGTCTATGCTGAAAGTAGTGATGATCCTCAAGGTTACTCCAAGTCCTCTCTGTCGCTCTGTTGCTCCAAGAGCAGTTGTTGTTGTTGTTGTTGTTGTGGCTCCCTGGTCCCGTGTTCATGT
>CM065699.1:13742603-13760103 GCA_017654935.2 Phymorhynchus buccinoides
TTTGGCTGAAATATGGATGGCGGTGAAAGGGTTAACAAACGGACACATCGTCGAACAGCGTGTGTCATCCTCTAAGATAGAAGATTATCTTGCAAAATATTTGCCTTCAAATGTTCGTAACATCCTACCGAAACTGAGATGGAAGTATCCCTATAGTAATTTGTATGATTCGCCCAAGAGATTAGTTATTTGATTATTTTGTTTTGTTCAAACTTGGATACCTTGCATCACTACGTATGCCCATATCCGTCTCCCCCCTTTTTTCTATCTTAGTCTTGTTTTCGTCCCAAGGACAGATTGGAAGAATAGGCTTGGTAAAAAATCTCAATACTTGTAAAATAAAGTTTCTCTCTCTCTCTCTCTGCCTCTCTTTGCCTCTCTTTGTCTCTCTCTCTCTCTCTCTCTCTCTCTCTCTCTCTCTCTCTCTCTCTCTCTCTCTCTCTCTCTCTCTCTCTATCTATCTCTCTCTCTCTCTCTCTCTCTCTCTCTCTCTCTCTCTCTCTAATTTAGGCTTATATTCTTTAGTTCATGGTTTGTGCTTTCTTGGCATTGGAGCATTGTTTGCTAATGTCAATAAAATTCATTTTTAAATTTCAATTCAATTTCAATTTTCAATTTTCAATTTCAGTTTATCTCTCTGTCTCTGTCTCTCTCTGTCTGTCTCTCTCTCTCTCTCTCTCTCTCTCTCTCTCTCTCTCTCTCTCTCTCTCTCTCTCTCTCTCTCTCTCTCTCTCTCTCTCTCTCTCTCTCTCTCTCTCTCTCTCTCTCTGTCTGTGTGCGTGAGTGTCTGGGTCTGTGTGTGCGCGCGTGTGTGTGCGCGTGTGCGTGCGTGTGCGTGCGTGTGTGCGTGTGTGCGTGTGTGTTTTGCGCGCAATGGCGCGCGTGCGTGTCTGGGTTGTGTGTGTGTGTGTGTGTGTGTGTGTGTGTGTGTGTGTGTGTGAGTGTGTCTGGGTTTGTGCTTATTGGGGTTCAATTATTGGGAGTGTTGTTCCAGAACGTTCGCAACTGAGTCCTCGGATGATCGGTTGCTGCCAGCTTCATGAAGAATTAAAGCGACGGCTTACAATTAGGTTGAACTTGTTCTCTGTTTACTACTGAGCGAGCAATATGGTGCGCACTTGTGTTTGTTCACAACAACTACACACAGTATTTGTATTTGGTACGCCAAGTATGACTAGAGTCTTTGTTCATAGACTAAGCTTCATGAAAGAGTAACAGTAAGAGATAGATAGACGGGGTGGAGAGAGGGAGAGACAGACACAGAGAGAGACAGAGAGAGAGAGAGAGAGAGAGAGAGAGAGAGAGAGAGAGAGAGAGAGAGAGAGAGAGAGAGAGACAGAGAGAGAGACAGAGAGAGAACACAATAGACAAATAGACAAAGAAAAAAGCACAGAGAGAGAGAGAGAAAGAGAGAACAAAATAGACATAAAGACAAAGAAATAGACAAAGAAAGAGAGTGAGAGACAGACACAGAGAGAGACAGAGAGAGAGAGAGAGAGAGAGAGAGAGAGAGAGAGAGAGAGAGAGAGAACAAAATAGACAAAGAAAAAAGCAGACATTCTATAAATTGCACAAAAGCCAACAATACTCAAACGCACGCACACGCGCGCGCGCGCGCGCGCGTGCGTTAGGCCACTCATAATATGGCTTACAACTCACGGAGTTGCCGTGGGGAAATAGTTATATTTTGTGAATTATGTTAACGTGTACACAGACCTTTACAGCACACTGTGTTGCCATGGGGAAATAGAGATATTTTGTGAATTTGATAACGTGTACCGAGATCTTAAGCTTCTGTTAGAGACAAACAGCACAATTGCTTTCAAACTTAGCAACCTGTCAAAACACAAAACGAACAGGTTTTAACCCTTTCACCGCCAATGCTACATTTTAGCGCCACAGTGGTTTAACACCCATGTCACTAAAAGGCATCAAATCAGGGCCTGTTATCCAAAGACCCAATGTTCTTAATTTTGGGAGGTAAGGATAGGCCTAATGTATATATGTCACAGAGGGATTCGCAATATTGCAGGGTTGTTGTTTTTCTCTACCCAGTTAAGTTTAATGGTACTTTTGGGCTGAAAACTGGCTGGCGGCGAAAGGGTTAAGTTACTGCAACGTGTGGTGAAAACAGGACCTGTGCTTAATTTTATGAAGTTCTACTAAAGCTTAAGTGGGAAGCTAAAAGTTGTTACTTTCTAAATAAAGTAAACCGATATACATACGTACTTAATTTAGAAAGTAACAACGTTTAGTTTCCCACTTAAGCTTCTGTTAGAGACAAGCAGCGCACTTTCTTTCAAACTTAACAACCCGTCAAAACACAAAACGTCACGAAGACAAAAACGGACAGGTTTTTAAGTTACTGCAACGTGTCGGTGAAAACCGGACCTGAACAGAAAGCAGATATTTCTGGTCACTCACCCGCGTCGTCGTGGTCGACGTACTCGGAGGTCATGAATTGGTGAGCCATGGAGGTCTTGCCCACGCCGGCCGCCCCCATCATGCACACCCTGAAGTAGGCCGGAGCCCCCGCCCCCGTCGCCCCCCGGGCACCCCCTCCGGCTCCTCCGCAGGCCGTCATCCCGCCGCCGCTCCCTCCCCGGGCCCTGCCCGCCTCAGAGTCCGTCACGGCACTGCCCGTGGACATCAGGCTGTGCGTGCTCCTCTTCTTGAAGGAGTCCCCGCGGTTCACGATGACCCCCTTGGGGGTGGTCTTGAAGGACCGCACCCTCCGAATGCCGCAGCTGTCCTGGTCCGAGAGCTCCCCGCTAGAGCCTCCTCCGCTCGGGGAGGAGCCGGGGACGTGGAGGAGGGTGTGTGCGTTGTTGCCCACGTTGGGCATGGAATTGCGGCGGATATGTCCGAGGGTGAGTTCGTCCACCTTGAGTTCGTTCTTTGAGGAGGAGGAGGTGCGCGCGCGGCCCGAGGCGGTGTCGGGAGTGAGGGGGTCTGCTGTGAGGGCGAAGGTGGGCACGTTGAGCATGGGACCCCCGTCCTGAGACACCAGGCTGTGCTGGGTGGCGGACGCCGTGCTGTGTCTCCGGGCGTGCGGGTTCTTCTTCCGGTGACCCGGTCTTGGAGAACTGGGTCTGGAACTGGGTCTGGAACTGGGTCTGGAACTGGGTCTGGAACTGGGCGCGGACTTGGCAGGGTGGTTGAGATTGCTGCTGCCGCTGCTGCCACCACCACCGCCTTCGCCATCCTCCACGCCCTCGATGGTCACCCTCACCCCGTGGTTGTTGTTCAGCAGGCCGTACTTCTCCGCGAAGGAGCTCTCGCTCAGGTTGCCCTTCATTCTGCCGGGCGAGGTGCAGCTGTGCACGCTCAGGCTGGGCCCGCTGTGTCTGCGGCCCTTGTCTCCTCCTCCTGCCCCGTGCCCCACGTCCTTCTGGCTGTCGTAGCGGCTGGTGTTGCCGTTGCTGTCCGTGATGATGGTGTCCACCAGGATCACGTTCAGTTGAGGGTGGGGGTGGGGGTTGTGGCGGTGACGAGGGCTGCTTCGCCCGGACAATGTGGACTGCGTTGACAGCTGCTGGTAGTAGCTGGAGGAGCCGGTGTGGAGGCCTGTTGGGTGGAGATTTTTCTGCTGGGTCATCACGATGCTCACAGAGTCCGGGGACGAGGAGCACACCGAGGAGGGAGAGAGGGGGGCGACAGACCCGCCACGGAGGGCGACAGCAGAGACGCCAGCCTCAGCCACGAGCCAGGCACGCGCAGGATGGTGACAAACTAAAGGGGGGGTGGGGGTATGTCGACGTGTGGCTGTTTACAGCGTCCTCTCTGTGACAGAATCACCGCTTGGTTGTCGCCATTGTCGCCATGTGTGGGTGGGGACGATCAATGCTGGGTGACACGCTGCTTTACTGCTTGGTTGTTGTTGTTGTTGTTTTGGGGGGGCTATGCTCGATTGCTGTGCCGCCCTTCACAGTAGAGCCGCGCTCGATTTATACCACTCAGCTGCTAGATACGGCTTCCTGTCCCCTCCCGCCGTCTGCCTGGCCTTTGTTTATCACTCACGCACTTCATTAACTGTGTTGCAACATCGCCTCCTGTGTGACCTTAGGTCTGATACATGTTGTTTCATCACCTCCCCTTAAATTGGTATTTAAAGACACCCTGACGCAGCACGATTAAGTCCCTTGGTTTTTTCTGGGTAGCTGTGACTCACATACAAATGTCCCCAACTTCAAATTGAGGCTGCTCTTTAATTAAAATGATGGTTCGGTTTGAATTTGGGGGCATTTATATGGGAGTCAGACCTGGTCAAAACAAGATTTATTTCTAGCTGTAAGAGGGAAAACCCGTGACACCCGTGATTTTGACACGTGATCTGGTGGGTCTTTAAGCTTGTTGATTTCAAAATTGTCAGGAAAGCCAACTTCTGGTTTAAACAAATCTTTATTCATTCGGAAACGATCAAACCAACTTCTAGCAATTATTGCTACGTTGCGTCTTTTCTCTCTCCCTATTTTTGTGTGTAGAATTGTATCAACAATAATTGTACTGATAATAAAACGGTTGTTGTTGTTGTTTTCCCTGCGTTACGTGTTAGAATATTGTCAATGAAACGCTATTATGCCGTTTATTCCATTTGGCAGGGAACTTTGATTGCACCTTAAGAAACAAAACAAGCCAACAAAACAAGCCTTCAATATTTCGTGAATGTTGTCTACAGGAACTCCCATTTAGACACGGTAATTTGTCTTAGTATCCATTGTCTGTTAAATAGGGCATTTGCCACGACTGTTCGTGCTCTATGCTAGACTACTAAATTGCCCGAGCTCGTTCTGCCCGAGTTACGCTGACCTTTCTAATTCAACTCTCTAAAGTCAACACTGAAGGTCGCCGGCACGTGGCAAATGCCGTATTAGACACTAGCTTTTCTTGCAGACTTTGCAGTTTAGCTTCACGCATCAGAAACGATTTATTTGACAAGTTGCATGTTTCTTACATAAAAAGGTCAGACCAGTTTGGAAACAGTTTTATTTGAGCTTTGGCCCCAGGGGGCTTTTAAGCTAATAGACCCACCCCCACCCCCACCTTCTCTCTCGCTATGTTCCCCCAGCCCTCCTCATAAGCAACTTTCTAAAACTGTGTTACGTCTTTGAAATGTCAAAACCAAAAATTACGAACGAATAATATGCCAAATGTCGGTTTTAATTCTGCATCTTTTGTTTTGCAAACCCATGCAGATAATCTGTCTTCATCAATGATCAAATTTAATGCACGTCTCCACTTATGGATTCTTTCTACTCAGGAGGGCCAAAGCATAGCTCATCGAAGCTTATTTCCTTGATTCGAAAACGGTTTTAAAATACTGACCATAAATACACAGTGCATAAATGAAAGTGTTGTTTCAAAGTCGTTTACAACAGTATTGTCTCAACTATCTCCCCAATGAAACAAAACAAAACATTAAAATCATATTCGAAAGCGATTATAAAAATCGATAATTATTTCCTGATTCGCAACTACGAACATTTTTGTAATATGTTATTATAAAGTCATTTTTCTTGTTACTTTGTTGTTACTTTGATACTTTTTTTTTCAAATCATAACTGTCACTCCAAACTAAAATTCGATCTTTAAAAATTTCGTTGTTAAACAAAGTTCATGCCGGTTATATTTGTTGTGCCGAATAAAAAAAATAGCCTAAATGTAAATAATAATGTTATCTTAGAGCTATGAACATCGAATAAAGTGAATTTTAATCAAACGTGGTAATATAAACATTATTTTTTTTTAATGAAAATAAAAAATGAAAAAAAGTTCATGGACTCTTTTAGAAACAAAAAACATATAACACGCACAAACACAAAATCGGAGTTTCACCACACGCGCATTATATCTTCGACTCACATACATTAGTGTGTATATCTTTTCATAAGATATAAGGTATTGTTTTAGTCTCCTAAGGCAACACCTAAAGCTTCGAACTTCACAGCACTGTTAGAAGACTAGTTCACAACCATGCCCTCTACTCTTTATAGCAGGCAAAGATAAGCCCTACATGCACCCACCCCCCTCTCTCTCTCTCTCTCTCTCTCTATTTTCTCCACCTCACACAAAAAATAAAACAAAACACAATCCTCGCTCTCACGCACGCGCGCACGTCAAGCAAGAAGACCAGCGAGCGCTTTCCCGGTCCCGCACGTGCGGTACACGCGCAATGAGAACTGTGAGGGCATTGTCTGGTAGCTGGCACTGACTGGCCTGTCGAGCGTAGTTGTACTGAGATCCATGAAGTTACACGAATCTCGTAAAGCGTTTAAATAATGAAATTGAACAAAGGGTGAAAACTCTCTTTCTAATTAACTCCCCTCCACCAAAGTTGATTTCGATACCAATCATCTAGCAATGCGTGGGTCAGAACCAAAGTGAGAACAAAGCATCATTCTCAAAATAGAATGTGCCAAGTTCGCCTTTATGACCCTTCACCCACACAGTACACATCAACAATGGTGGAGAGGACAACATACAAACAAATCAACATCTATCCAAAAGTGGTTTAAGCCTTCTAGCCTTGAATATGTTACACATAAACAACACACAACACAGAACAAATTGGTAAGCCTCGAAAGTGATGTTGGTTAATCAAAGAATGAAATAGTGAGGCCAAGAGAGGAGATACCGAAAATGAACAAATTTAAATAATGAGAATACAATTGTGTCAGATATATTACCCAATATAAATATGATTTCCAACTTTATTTTTGTTGTTGTTGCTGCTGCTGCTGCTGTTGTTGTGTTACCAAACCGAAAATGAACAAATTTAAATAATGAGAATACAATTGTGTCAGATATATTACCCAATATAAATATGATTTCCAACTTTATTTTTGTTGTTGCTGCTGCTGCTGCTGCTGTTGTTGTTGTGTTACCAAAATGACGCATTGAATATAATTCAATATGAATTTATCACCCTGAAATGACAGCAAAAGCGGGCTTGAACGATGTGTAAATGGTTTAAATAATCTTTAATATGCCAACAACACATACAATTCCAAATAATACAGAACAAATGGCAGCAACAAGCTAGAAGTTATACTGTGCCTTCCACAATGTATCTGTGCATGGCGGTCAGCAAGGAAGGATAACATACAAAACATACTTAGAATTTGTAAATAACAAAATCCATTGGTCAAAATTCACAGAACAACAAGGTAACAAAAATAGTTTGAAAAGTTAATTATAAACATTGTAGACAAAAGTAATTGAAATCAAAGGAAAAAAATAACAGTAAAATATGGAAATCTCATGAGAAAGGAAAACTGCACAAATTTGAAAGAGATGATGGGGAATACATTGTAAACAATTAACTGAAAATCTTATGAAGTAACAAAACACAAAGCATCAATTTCAAGAAAATGTAATTTCAATTCAGGCGGTTCCATCCTCAGTAAGTAATTGGAACATTTTCAATAATTGTACTCATATGAACCCTCACAAGCGAACTCGTGCACAAGCATAAGCACGAACACGTACACACACAGACAGAATGAAATGCAAATATTAAAATAAACAATGTCGGATCTTGTATGGGATATGGATATGTAAACGTTTAAATGAATATACCAAAGATTAAAATGTTATAGTCAGACTGTCTCTGTCTGGCATCGTCCAGGGGTGGGGAGAAGATGGGCAGGAGGTGTAGGGAGGGGGGTGGGGGTGGGGGGTTCTGAACAGCATGCCTTGTTTGGACTCATAAAGAACATTTTATATCGAGATGATCGAAATAGTATGCTCGTTATACAAGTTTTACTCTTACTGAGTTATTGTCCTTTGTCCACGATCTATGATCGGCAATCAGGAATATAAGTTTTATAAGTCGCGTGTTTTTAGTTTGTCTGTTTGTTTGTTTTTAATGAAATGGTAGCCTATCTAAGTGCTTGTCATCCATGCTAGGGCACCAACTCTTTTCGTCCGTAGCTACGGTGAAAGAAGCAATCATTGAAAGAAACTTGGAACTTGAAAACTTTATTACACAAGGATTGAGATTTTTTGCCAAGCTTAAAAGAGTCAGCTGAAATCTTCAGCCTTTTCAGGAAACGTTCGTTCTAGCGTTAAGGACCAGCCACACCTCCACTAAAATCGCACGACTGTACGATACGATTGGATCACGTGGTCTCGAAGAACAAATGTGATTCGCGCTTCCAGACCACGTTATCGAATCGTATCGTACAGCCGTGCGATTTTAGTGGACGTGTGGCTGGCCCTTTATAGTTAATCCATTGTTTTCAAGACGGCATTGCTGATTGTAATGTTCGAAGTATCGCACAATTCTTATTGACCCTCTGAGAATGTCAAATTTAGTCGACGTAAACAGCTTGAGGGCTTCCCACTACTGCAGTTCTTCGTTGTCATCGTCGTCGGTCGCGCGGCTCAGACAGTTTCTTGTCATATGAGCGCAGATGCGTCATGCTGTTTCATGCGCCTAACCAAGAAATAACTAGGCCCAGCATGTCCGACTTCGGCTGGAGAAAATATATGTGAGAGTTTCTAGAACAGAGGAAGGAGAATGGACCAATAAGGCAGAAATATAGTTCTAAGTGGATGACAGTAAGCAAAGGGGAAAAGGCAGAGTCAAAGAAAGAGAGTGACAGATTGTAGGAAGTTAGAAGAACAACTTCCAGAAGGTGGGAGGAACTATTTGTGCGAAAGACCCCCCAGTTTCCTCACGGGGTTCCGCCACTGAACAAAATGTTATTTGTTGAAATTCACTAAAGAGGGGACCCCCCCTAAAACTTGTTTCTCTCCACCAAATCAGGCAATCAGATAATGCGTTTACGGACCAAGTCGGCAGCTTCCTAAATAGTAATGTTTGGAACAATAGTGTACACGTGGGGCTAAATGGGGTTGTAAATGTGTTGGCAGCTTCCTTTTAATTATCACTCTTTTTTTTACTCTGATCTTCCTTTTTTTTTTTTTTTTTATTTTGATTTTTTTGTTTTTTTTTTATCTTCTTTTTTTTTTTTTTTTTACCTGTCATGTACGATTTCTCTGCCTTATTTGTCCATTTGATCTTGGGGTTTTTTTCTATGCTTAAGGTCCCGTGAAATCTGAATGTGTGAATGCGGTGGGGTGGCTGAATGCAGCGAGGAGACCAGAAGACTAAGCACCGTACACGTGATGTCACCCACTATATCACGAGCGGGTCACACAGAAACCCAGACATTTTTGCATCAAATAACAACACGTAAGGCTCTTGGAAATGTCCATCTTAGTCAGCCACACAGACAATAGGATGAAAGAGAGCGTGAAAAAGCCTACCTAACATTTTTGGGTTTTTTTTTTTAATAAATAAAAAGGGGGGGGGGGGAGGAAAAACAGGAGGAAAGGGGGGGGGGGAGAAAAGGAACAAGGAAAAAAGGAGGAAAGGAAGGAAAAAAATAAAAAAAAGGGTTAAGGATGAAGGCGGAAGTGGTGGTGGGTTGCATGATGAGTGAGCAAAATAGCGGAGAGCGGATGAATGATTGGGTTGCATGATGAGTGAGCAAGATAGCGGAGAGCGGATGAATGATTGGGTGTGGTGTGAGAGTTACATATTTATTTGTTAATGTAAATTTGTTTCATACTTTTATTTAATATTTTTATTTTACACGGTGGAAGACAAGTTTCCATGTGCGTTGTACAATGCCAAT
The DNA here is from genome assembly GCA_017654935.2 of Phymorhynchus buccinoides. Taxonomy (NCBI): domain Eukaryota; kingdom Metazoa; phylum Mollusca; class Gastropoda; order Neogastropoda; family Raphitomidae; genus Phymorhynchus; species Phymorhynchus buccinoides. The sequence continues at coordinate 13,752,248 of CM065699.1, forward strand.
GGACAATAAAGAAACTTATGACTTATGGCTGACTTATGACTTATGGTCACGTGGCCTGGGAACACAGAATAAGATGTAACAGTAGTGAATTTTAGAAGGTGCTCGCGTTAGAGACTAGATAGTGCCGGTTAGTGATAGTGCTGCGTTGCATTTGCGGTTTTTGGGTTGAATGCGGTAACAGCTGCACTATTCGTATATTACTGCATAGCAGCAGCGGCAGCAGCAGCAGCAGACATGTGCTGGGTGCAGTTGTTAGGGTTGAAGCGGTTGATGACTGTCGTACTATGGGAAAGTAACTGACACGTGAGCTGAAAGACGTTTCGAGTTGCGTTAGTCGGTTGTAGCGCTCTACGCGAGCAAGGCAAAGCGCCATTTTTCGTCGTTTCTGAAGGTCCATTCAGACTGTCCAACTTCGTGGAAAGATACAGGTTGTGGGCTTCAGCTTAAATCAATGAACTTTTACCGAACGTTTCGATAAGTGGTATGAAGCCCTCATTCTGTTTTCCCCGATCGAAGTGGACAATTTGTGAGCGTCGAAACAACGATCACGTGGGTCATCAACATCCAATATAATTCATGCAATTATTTAGCATTATAGTCCAAAAGATGGAACAGCCATTATCGGACTTTCCCTCTCGTGACATCATTCTCATGTGGCAAACAAAGAACGGAGAAATTGAGGGGGGGGGGGGGGGGGGGGACTACATTTTATCTGGCCAACAGATAGCAGAGTATACAATTGCTATTCTGGAAAGCCATGTCGGATCTTGTGCACAGTCCAGATGCTAACCTGGGAGACGCTTCCCCGGGACTCTTCCCAGGAAACATCCCCACTCTCTCCAACAGGAGGAGGACTTTAGGAAAGGTGGCCTTGGAGGAAAGCCCCACCCCACCCTACCTTCCACTTAATGGCTAACCGTTACGCAGGGCTGCAGCACTAACTGTTGGTAATACAAACGTCCCTCTACTTTGAGTGTCCCGATCCAACCTTTCGGGCTACTAACAACAGAGTCATATTATGATGATCAATCAATCAATAACGTATTATGTCCTCAAGTACGGGAATTCTTTTTTGCAGCACGTCACATATATATAAAAGAAACAACACAAATTGATAACTACAAAATAAACGCGCGCATTAAAAGAATTTTACAAAAACTCCCATGCCAAATCTCTTATATTTAATATATCGAGTCCCACATTTTGTGGTAATATAGTAGTATGTGTGTCTAATGGTATGTGGTACCAATGCTGTGTGGGAATATTAGTATGTGGTAACAAAAAGTATGCTTCCATCATGATATCCCTTCGCTATTGCGAAATTGTGTTTGACTTATACCACCACCATCCTTTGCTTTCACCTCAGCCCACGATCTCTAAAGGGCCCGCTACACTACACACGATTCGCTCCCAATGCGATGCGATTTGACATTTGTGAGGCATGATTCTCGCGAAATTCAACCCTCTGCTTTCAACTCAGCTCACGATCTCTAAAGGGCCCGCTACACTACACACGATTCGCTCCAATGCGATGCGATTTGACATTTATGAGGCATGATTCTCGTGAAATTCAACTGTCTAAATGAATCTGACGAAGCCCTATTAGTTTTGTTCACTATATTTGTAGTCCCCCGTACACGAATCTGATGAAATATCTGTATTGTTTGTATCAGACATTTTTGGCTCACGTCGTTTTTTAAAACAAAGTGAGTCTATAGTATCGTACATGTTCGGTTGTGTGTCTGTGTGTATGTGTGTGTGTGTGTGTGTGTGTGTGTGTGTGTGTGTGTGTGTGTGTGTGTGTGTGTTGCGTCCGTGGCCCCGACCTTTAACCTTAACTCAAACCTTAACGTTGTTATTTTCTCTAAGGGTTAGAGGGTTAAAGTTAGCAGGATACTTGATTTTGACGTGAGCCTTCAAGTCACGACGATCAAAGCAGTCAGATACATTGATAAAGAACAAAATAAAGATAATCATTTGTTGCAGAGATTAGTTGTGCAACCTTTAACCTTGACTCAGTCACAATCTTCAAACTAAAGAAGACTCTCACTCTCCACTGAAACTTTAACGTTGTCGTTTTCTCAAAACAACATAACATGTTAGAGGGTGAAAGTTAGCAGGATACTTGATTTTGACGTGAGCCTTCAACTCATGACGATCAAAGCAGTCAGATACATCGGTAAGGAACAAAATAAAGAAAATCATTTGTTGCAGAGATTACTGTTGTGTTGTACCGAGTAGGAGATACTGGAAAGAAGACTCTCCATTAGATATACAAAAACGCTCTTTAAAAAGAAACACAAGACTTCAGGTGTGTACAAATAGGTACATTTTAACGTCGGTAACTTATATTTTCTGTAACAAATGGATGTACCGAGTGTGTGCGTTGACGGCCCGGTTGTTTTGTTTTATTTGCGCGTTTGAGTTTGACAACTGTTGTTCGTGTTCCTTCGCACATCATCTCTGCGCATGCTATACTTAGCCTACCGCACTTCCGGCAACAAGGCCCAGGCCTAGAGAATAAGATATCACGCCTTACCTCATAATCAAGACGACGTACTTAACATTTAGCCCACATTCATTTCAGTCTTGAAAAAAAATATACGGAAAATCCAGGGTTCGTCGATTTCACTGCCTTCGACGTACGAATCCTTTGTTAGGCCTAGACGATTGATCACCATGAGCAGACTGTACAGGGGAAGAGAAACATGGATGAGCTTGCTGGCTGTGACCTTGACCTTTGCTTTGTGGCAGAGAGGGGGGGGTGTTAGCGAAACGAAAATAAAATATTAGGACTAATATAAAATATCTTACAGAAATGTAGATGATGTGGAACAAGTTTTCATCGCATGAACAATCAGTTTAAAACAGTAACAGATCAGGAGTATGGCCTTACGAATTACGCAACTTCAATTATTAATTTTCTAAGAGTAAGAGGCTTAGACCTACAGGCAAAGACTGTAGGCCTACTACAGGTGTCCGTAGACCCCCCTTACCCCGGCGGGGGGGGGGGGGGGGGGGGGGGGGGGGGGGGATTGGTCACTATGTTTTTCTGAAAGCTTGGTCAATATGCTTTTCAATTTTACTTGCTTGCCAAAAATAAAAATAGGGCTCCACTATGTTACATGCGCATATATAAACATACATATAATTAAATTTTAAAGAAAGGGGTAGGGGTAATTTAATGCATAGAAATAATTTAATTTACACAGTAAAATAAAAATTATTTCTGTTTTCAGATGCACACGTGTCTACACATCAGTATTCTCTCTATACAGGCATGGGAATTGTCATGGGAATTACCATGCCTGCTATAGTAATAAAAATCAGACGTGAGCCTTGAAGGCTTTGGCTCTTGTTTATTTGATTCGTGTACTGGGATCTACTTGAGCATAGTGAGCGAAAATAGTAGAATTTATTTTTAGACAGAAGTACCTCACGTGAATTATGATTCACAGACATCGTCACAATCGCATCGCATTGGAATTGAATCGTTTGTAGTGTATCGGGCCCTTAACGGCACAACTGGGCTATAAAAGAGCCGATCCCAGGAATCGGGTAGTCAGTTGTGAGTGGGACAGAGAGAAAGAAACAGGACAGCGACTCTCCTAGCTGCGGCCTTTCGCCTGCGCCAGTTTAGTTTTTCCCTCCTTTTTCGTTTGAACAAGGATGCTTTCGCTGCGAGCGTCAAGCACAAACTGACATTTTTAGGTAGAAGATGAGATTTCCGTCCAATTGACCGTAGGTCCTTATGGACGTTCTGCTTGAAGGCTGGATAGTCTTCTCGTTGGATGATGATGGGGGGCCGTAGAATGTTGAAAGTGGAGTTCGTGACGTGGCATACGTCGTCTTTCGATGACTCGAACACGTTGCGCATCCTGGAATCGCGGATAACGCTGTTGGTTGCGGGAACATCTCGGACGGGATCCGAGTCTGGAACTTGTGCGTGATGCTGATGTTAGCATCGTTGAATTTGGTGCATAGATGCGAGCATCTGATGAAGCTTGTCGTTGCCGTTGGCGTTGGCGTCAAAGTGCTCCTGCTGTAGATGAACTTCTTCCTCCTAGGCCGTCGTCAGGACCACAGGGCGACCTGCTCCGTACCAGGGAGTCGATGTCGTTGCGGGCGGGCTGGTAGACACGCAGCTAAGTTGAGCCCTCACTGCAGGCGGATGTGAGTACTCCCAGTAGACAGGCGGTAGCTGCCCAAGTCTCTCGCCCGAAATGTCTACTGGGCATCGGCATACTGTAGAGACGGCCCAAGCTGCTGCTCGTCGATCCATCCAGTCCGCAAGTCGTTCAACTCCCATGGTGAGGGAGGAGATCCGGCGTCGCCCCTCTCGCTGGCTGCCACACAGCAAGACTTCGATACAACTGCCACCATTGCATCGGTGTCATCGCGTAGCGAGAGAGAGACCCTCTCGCCACGGACCCCCGGTTGGGAATGATGATGATGGACATTTTTAGCCTACTGCTTGCTTATTATAGTCCCGCGCTGGCTTTAAAAGCTATTATTAGAACAAAGCACTTCAAGTGAGCGCTCGCCGCACGGCAAACACAAATTAGAGCTTGCCCACAGGGCGCCACAGAACGCTACACTGAGGCAACTACCTGTACCTTGTCTCGAGGGTCTGTGTGATGAGAGTTGAAAGTGGGGTGCACTCCTGCACTTTGGGGGCTCCATTAGAATGCCAAAAGTAGGAGTGCTGAAAGGATGAGTAGAAAATGTTCTTTCTCTGTGTGTCTCTGTCTGTTTGTCTGTGTCTGTCTGTCGGTCGGTCTGTGTGTCTGTAAGACAGTCAGTATGTCTGTCTGTCTGACTCTCTCTGTCTGACTCTGTCTGTCTGTTTCTCTCTCTGTCTCTGTCTCTGTCTCTGTCTCTCTCTCTCTCTCTCTCTCTCTCTCTCTCTCTCTCTCTCTCTCTCTCTCTCTCTCTCTCTCTCTCTCTCTCTCTCTCTCTCTCTCTCTCTCAGAACGCCAAACGACCTTGTTTATGGGGACACTGGACGATATCCTATATACATTAATTCTCATTTACGATGCATTAAATATTGGCTGAAAATCTTAAGCATGAATGATAGTAGATTACCACACAAAGCCTACAAAATGCTATTACGTTTAGAAGAAAAAGGTAAAAAGTGTTGGGTTTCAGATATTCGTGACTTTCTGTATAAAAATGGGTTTGGTTTTGTCTGGATAAATCAAGGAGTAGGGGATATTAACGTTTTTTCTGAAAGAACTTCGCCAACGACTAATTGATAATAGATGGCAAGGGTGGGAGGATCATGTATTTACTAGCGACAGATTTTCCTTTTACAGTTCATTTAAATCTTCATGGGACTGTGAAGCATATTTGCTACTTGATATTGATAGACATTTAAAAAATCAGTTAACTAAGTTAAGGTTTGGAATTTCGGATATGTTATCTCATAAACTTCGTTATAGAAATGTTGACGAAGAGTCTAGTATGATGTGTCCATTATGTAAATCTGCTAAAGAGGATGAAAAACACTTCTTGCTTTGTTGTCCAGCTTATAGAGATCTGCGAGATAATTTGTTACCAAGAAAATATTCTAGAAACCCATGTTTGTTTAATGTTACATTGTTATTGGCGAATCAGAACGAAATGTTGCTTAAGAAAATTTGTTTATACGTTTATAAAGCCTTCAAGCTGCGCAGTATGTTACTTAGCTAAATTCGCTTTGTTTACTCCTTATCATCAGTGTAATGTTATTGAATATTGCATTACTTTTGTATCTATTGTTTATTGTCTTTTGTATTCATGATGTTTTGTAACCCCATCAGAAGGGGCTGTGGCCTATCTGATTAAACTTCCGCTTCCGCTTCCGCTTCCGCTTCTCTCTCTCTCTCTCTCCGCTCTCTCCCCGCTCTCTCTCCCTCTCTCTCTCTCTCTCTCTCTCTCTCTCTCTCTCTCTCTCTCTCTCTCTCTCTCTCTCTCTCTCTCTCTCTCGCTCTCTCTCTCTCTCTCTCTCTCTCTCTCTCTCTCTCTCTCTCTCTCTCTCTCTCTCTCTCTCTCTCTCTCTCTCTCTCTCTCTCAACCCTCTCTCTTTCTCTCTCTCAGCTCGGTATGCATGTGTGTGAGTGTGTTTGTGTGCGCGCGTGTGTGTTTGTATAAAATGGGACAAGATTGTGATGTCTTTTTGTACGTAGACAATTAAGATGTCATGAACGAAATGATGTGCTGGGGTATTGCGAATCAATCGTGATCGTCGTTCAGATGCTTCATCGCCATCATCATCACCTTCTTCTTCTTTTTAACCACCACCACTACACCATACATCATCATCATCATTATCACCATCGTCGTCGTCATCGTTGTCATCATCATCGTCGTCGTCATCAGCAGCAGTAGTAGCAGCATCACCATAAAAATATCATTATCACCTTCGTTATCATCATAATCATCATCATCATCATCATCATCATCATCATATTATCATCATTATCATCATCATCATCGCCACAACCACCTTACATCATCATCATCCCCTCCATTATCATCATAATACACAATCATCATCATCATCATTATCACCAACACCAACACCACCACCACCATCATCATCATCATCATCATCACCACCACCACCACTACCAACATCACCGTTATATTCATCATCATAATTAGCACCACTAATCTCACAGACATGCGAAAATGAAGAATTTCATTATAGAGCATATTCATGTCTCTGTTCAAAGAGACAAAGACAGTTTCAACTAAATTAATTGAATGAGCCCCCCAAAGATGGAGCATTCTTTTATTAAGTGAGCAAAGTTCACTGTACTTTAAACACTCCATTCGTGTTTACCACTCTCGATCTCAAACACTGGTTCTTTCAGTTCCATGTAAATGATTTATTGAGTACCCTATTGAACAACCCCCAGGCTGATCCTAACCCTATCCATTTTCTGAGAATGACAGTACGTTTTGCTTCTCAGTTAAATCTTCCAGTGCCAAAACTTGAGGGACGGGGTGCTAAAAGACGGGGTAAAAAGCCCATGGGCGGGTAAGAAGCCCATGCCAATTATCTCATGAAATCAAGAAAATGTCAGTCACATTTGCCCATGAAACGAATGCTAAACATTAACACTCATTTTACCCCGTCTTCCCCAACTTTGTCAAAAGAAATGATAATGGGGAGGGAAGAAGGTGGGGAAGTGGGGGGGGGGGTGACTGACGCAAGGAGTTCATAATAATAAGGGCCGGCTACACTGCATACGATTCGATTCACTACGATTCGATTTTGACATTTGTGAGGCATAATTGACGTGCAATTCGACTGTCTAAACGAATCTGATGAATTCCTACTCAGTTATGTTCACTATATTTAAATTAATAATGGTTATTGATCTTCTCTCTCTCTCTCTCTCTCTCTCTCTCTCTCTCTCTCTCTCTCTCTCTCTCTCTCTCTCTCTCTCTCTCTCTCTCTCTCTCTCTCTCTCTCTCTCTCTCCTCTCTCTCTCTCTGTTTTAAATGTGCACATTTCTAAGTTGATTTAATGAATTTTAATGATAATTATTTGGTTGGTATAATTTTGTTTCGCACGTTTGATTAATGTTCTTTCAGTTATGTTGTATCTCTGTCATGTTGTTGCACCTAACCTGAATTTCTCTTTTGGAGATATTAAAGTATACTTATTTTTGTATCGAACATTTTATTTGATTCGGGTATTTCGGGTCTACATGAGAATAATGAGCGAAAATAGTAGAGTTATTTTTAGACGGAAGTATTTCACGTGAATCATGACTCACAGACATCGTCACAATCGTATCGTATTGGTGTCAAATCGTATGCAGTGTGACTGGCCCTTAAGCTTGGAAGCAATAAACGGATGG
>CM065699.1:13762603-13800103 GCA_017654935.2 Phymorhynchus buccinoides
GCTCCCCTGAACACACTGATCCCCATGACTTTGACCCGAACGCACCAAGGCATAGACTGGATCGGAAACCGAAACTGAGGTCACCATGAGAGCAAGGCTTGCAAAGCCACAGAATTTGATACTTTTTTTTAATGATTGATGGGAATGAGGCGGATGACTTTGATGATGCTGATGATGCTATGGAGTTCCATATTTGTCTGAGACTGCATGACAGGGCTGTATTCTACGCTTCCTTTCATAATGATATCCCGGCGTTACCCAGGCCCGAGAACTACAGACTCCCTGTAGTGTTGGTCTTGAAATTAGAGCAACACTCTCAGAATCGCATCCGCTAAGCGGATGAAGCTCGACTGCGTTTTCAGTCTTCCCATTGAGCCCACAGCCACTCACTCTGGGTGGGAGTCGGTCCAGGACCGAACAAACCCTCGCCTCTGATAGGATTCGAACCCGAGACCTCCCAGCCAGTAGTCCGCGACGCTAACCACTACGCCACGGCGGCTGGTCATCATCGACTGCCTTATTATGGCGCCTTCTACTAAATCTTACAATATGTCGTAAAAATAGTAATAGGCAAACACAACGCGTCGAGATCAGTGTGTATATGATTGTGCAACAGGTTTGTTGATTTTAGGCTACATGTCTAATGGTTCATAATGTTAAGATAGCGTAATAATAATACATGTAGGCATAGTATACTCAATCCAAAGGCAATCCAAAAGAAAGACAGAAAGAAAGAAAGAAAAAGAAACTGATCGCTCTGTGTTCATTTGTCTGTCTGGATTGTTGTTGTTGTTGTTGTTGTTGTTGTTGTTGTTGTTGTTGTTGTTGTTGTTGTTGTTGTTGTTGTTGTTGTTGTTGTTGTTGTTGTTGTTGTTGTTGCTTTGTTCTGGTGGTGGTGGTGGTGGTGGTTTTATGCTTTTTGATACGTAGAGCGATCACATTTACTTTAGGTTTGCTTTTTTTCTTTCTTTTTTCTTTTTATTGGTGTGGATGATATTTCTAAATGTTGAACTAAACTACACAACTCCAACATCGATTGGTTACTTGGATTTACAACTGAAATAAAACAAATAAAGGAAATTATTGGCCTTTGCAATTAAAGTCTTTGATTTTTAGATGGTCGTGTGAATTAAAATCACAGGCACCATCCATAGTGCATCAGATATTAGGCGTACCCTTCCAAATTGTATCAAGATCAGTCCCGTAGTTTAGGTTATGGAGACAGGGATACATTTTCTTTAGCCCGGACGTGACAGAGGAATAATTAGGCTGAATTAGGCCCTCTTTCCGCTACAAGTATTCTTGTCACAGTTTATACAGTAATGTACTGATTTTACCTCAGTATTCTTGGGATGTCATGAAGAAATGCAATACTGGCTTAAATGTATCTTAGAAGTGAAGGAATTCTTGGATTATACAGTATTTGACTGTGGTGACAGTCCTGAGAAAACCATTGCTGTTGACGGGACTATAAGCCAATATTAAAATTAAAATAAATAAATAAATCATTGACTGGGTAAGTTGCATTCTTAACGTAGCTCTGCACTGATTCCATGTTTTCTAAATAATTCGGTTACTCTCTCTCTCTCTCTCTCTCTCTCTCTCTCTCTCTCTCTCTCTCTCTCTCTCTCTCTCTCTCTCTCTCTCTCTCTCTCTCTCTCTCTCTCTCTCTCTCTCTCTCTCTCTCTCTCCTCTCCGCACCCCCATGTCATCTAAGCTATATGTAAGCCAATGACATTAAAACCATTCAGTATTCAGTGTTCTCTCTCTCTCTCTCTCTCAATAAAACATTCGTATTCGTATTCGTATTATCTCTCTCTCTCACATTTTATTTTTTCCCGATGTTATCTTCTGCAATATTGTAATGTTGTGATGTTTTTTATACCCCTATTTTGAGAGGCTATGGACCAACATATTTAAAATTCTAAATTTTAAACACTCTCTCTCTCGCTCTCTCTCGCTCTCTCTCTCGCTCTCTCATTTTCTTTTTTTCCCGATGTCAATATTGTAATGTGATGTTTTTTATATCCCTATTCTGAGGGGCTATGGACCAACATAATTAAACATTCTAAATTTAAACACACTCTCTCTCTCTCTCTCTCCTCACGCTCTCTCTCGCCTTTCCCCCCCCTCTCTCTCTCCCCCTCCCCCCCCCCCCCCCCTCTCTCTCTCTCTCTCTCTCTCTCTCTCTCCCTCTCTCTGAGTTAATTAACTCGAACGTGTTGCCTGTGCCTCTGGGATCAACTTGATAGGATGTCTCCACCACCCACCCGAAAGAGTGGAAAGATTGGAAAGAAACGACCTTCACAAGAAGATGGGGGAACGTGGGAGTAGGCTATTTCCCAGCATCCTGTCTACATAAAGTTAACGTGTGTCTGTCTGTCTGTCCATCTGTAGTTTTGTCTGTCTGTCGGTTGGTTGGTTGGTTGGTCTGTTTGTCATATGTGACCCAGCACCACGAAAGGGACATTAAGTCGCTGAGCTAGTTTATGACAACAGGCTTGGAATGTTCCCCAAAATATCATTTGTTGTCAATTTTGAGTTCTGGGTATTTTCGTGTTCTCTTACATATTATCTTTCAGATTTGTAAAGGACAATCTTTAATATGGTCTCTAAATGGTCTTTTAAGTGCTTTAAAACGAGTAGGTCAATGCATTTTCTTCTGCTAGGCTAGACTTTAGACTGTGTTTTCTCAAAATGGCCGATGCTCACCCTACTAACTTTAAATGCTCATAACTCTGGAACGGAAGAAAATAGAAAACTGGTTCTTGTATAATTGGAAAAGGAATTATCTGAAGTTTTCAAATGTAAACGTTTCTCAGAATGGTCACTTTGACACTTAATGTCCCTTTCGTGGTGCTGGGTCACATATGCAATAATAGACCTTAAAAAAGGTCTTTCTTGAAAACAAGATTAAGGTCTGTGTACACGTTAACACATTCACAAAATATCACTATTTTCCCATGCCAATGCTTTGAGTTGTAACGGTCGTATTAAGGTCTGTATATATTCACAAAATATCACTATTTCCCCATGGCAACGCAGTCAGTTGTAAGTCGTATTAAGGTCTGTGTACACGTTAACAACTTCACAAAATGTCACTATTTCCCCATGGCAACACAGTGAGTTGTAAGTCATATTGTGAGTGGCCTAACACTGTGTTGCCATGGGGAAACAGAGATATTTTGTGAATATTATTGTTAATGTGTACAGATACCTTTAAAATCGTTCAGGAAGCACGCGTTGACGTCATAAACAAAGGAATAACACTGGAGGTGTATATGCGCGTGCAAGCTAAATTAGACGAATAAACAGTGGGGGAGGGGGGGGGGGGGGTCGCTCAACAATATTCAGTTGTTCAGTTTAGCTCTGTCCAAAAGGGAAAATTCAGTTAATCTTATATCACTGTTTTTGACCAATATTCGAACAAACTATGGAACTAATTGAGTCTCTCTCTCTCTCTCTCTCTCTCTCTCTCTCTCTCTCTCTCTCTCTCTCTCTCTCTCTCTCTCTCTCTCTCTCTCTCTCTGACAACAACGCAAATAATTAGAATCAGAAGTGAATAATAAGGACGACAGGCAGTAGAATTATTAAACAGACAAACAAAATCAGTCAATGATTGTGTGTGTCCTTGGTTTATTTTCGAATAAAAGTAAAAATAATATAATCGCACAAATTAAGAAGTTGTGTATGTATTTATTTCAACAGACTTCCTCTTACGAGTTCATCCTTTTCGCTGTGTAAGAAAATGTCAGAAAAATAGGCCTACATAAAAATGGCGAAAAGAGAAACGTTAGAATCAGTTTGGTTAAATGATCCGGAGATCATAACGCTGCTGGTACACCTTCAACTATTACTGCCAATGCTAATACTACAGTGGAACCTCCCTTATAAGACCTTCAAAAACCATCCAAAATGAGGTCTTATATGGGAGGGGTCTTTTAAGGGAGGTAATTTTAATACTTACAAAGAAGGGCAATGTCTCAGAGAAGTAGGTCTTAGGATGGAAGTTCAGTTTAACGTCGTGTATCGGCTTTCGCCATGTACGACGCGCTGAACAAACCAACCAGGGTATAAACAAAAATGTATGTTCCTGAATCACTGTCTTAGCCAAAAGGCCGAGAAGCGATCAGGATCTTTAAGTAGGTTTTATGTGGGAGGGAGTCTTATAATGGGAGGTCCTATAGGCCTAAGGGAGGTTCCACTGTACTCCTCAGTTGCTGGTGTTGCTGCTGCTACAGCATTACGGATGCGCCCCGCCTGGCACACTCTGATCAAAGAGGGAGTGTGTGTCTTTGAGGCCAGACGCATTGAAGCCAAGGAGCTAGCTGCAACACTAGCAGCCGGAAAATGCAGAGCCAACGCCTGAATGAATGAAAAATGGTGTTTCACGTCCTCTCGGTCATAGACACAGATGGGACATTTGTAAATACAAAGATGGTGGGAACAATACTGGAGGCAATGCCCAGAGGCAGTGCAACACCAGTAAAGTCCCGATTTTTTTAACAATACAGATAGGTATAGCAGTAACCACGCCTCGGTTAAACCTCATCGGCTATGGTACCGCCACAAGTATCCCACCCTGACTCAACTTAATACATTCCCTGTCCTCCACTGCAACAGGCAGTTCAGAGCTAGGATCGGCCTCATCAGCCATCCCCGGACCCACTCAACATGCACGTGATGGGAAGGTCACGGTCGTGGACGTCATCGCTACGTGGAGCGACAGTCGAACATCATTACTAGTTGCTGCTGCTACTGCTATTGCTGATGATATTGCTATGGCCTGAAAACTACTACAGTGTGAAAACGCTAGCTCAACCAGCTGTGCGGTAGCATTTTCGGCTCCCGTGACCTTGACCTTTGACCAACGACCTTCATTTTCGAACATGGCCTAGATATCCTTACTTTTTTTTTATCGGCATGCAAACTATGAGGGTCCCGGGTCCCTTCGTTCAAACGCTATCGTGTTAACATAGATGGATAGATAGACAGCCATGAACGAACAAATAGACAGACAGCCCTGAAACCATTAACCAGCCTTTCGCCTCGCGGCTGGTTAATTATGAACAGTTGTTTATAACTTATCAGACCCTTGCTCATCAGCAGCTAACTATAGCAGGGCACGGGTGAAGGGAAGTAATTCATGGGAGCTTCAGTTTCCAAGGAAAGGTCAGCTTTCCATCACTGAGAATGGAAGAGATAAGCTATAGACTATTAGTATACACTCTATCTGGATACCTGAGTGTGATTAGAGAGAGAGAGAGAGAGGTGGGGAAGATAGATGGAGAGGAGAGAGAGAGAGAGAGAGAGAGAGAGAGAGAGAGAGAGAGAGAGAGAGAGAGAGAGAGAGAGAGAGAGAGAGAGAGAGAGAGAGAGAGAGAGAGAGAGAGAGAGAGAGAGAGAGAGAGAGAGAGACCTGACTTTGAGAGAGAGAGAGAGAGAGACCCCTGACTTTGAGAGAGAGAGAGAGAGAGAGAGAGAGAGAGAGAGAGAGAGAGAGAGAGAGAGAGAGAGAGAGAGAGAGAGAGAGAGAGAGAGAGACCTGACTTTGAGAGAGAGAGAGACAGACAGAGAGAGAGAGAGAGACCCCTGACTTTGAGACTACTAATATTAACTCTGACATGTTCCTAACCCTATCCCTAACCCTATTGCTTACCAAGATGCGTTAAATATACGAAATAAGAAAATGCTTTTGTTGACGAAAACTTCGACTAGGAAGAGTTGCTATCCCTGAACATGGTCTGAGTGTTGCAGCAACGCCGTACCCGTAGCCACTGTATATTCATAAAGGAGAAGAAATGGTAAAAGCTTAGTAAAACCTATGAATCTCGATCTCATATGGTATGTTTAGGCCCTACCATACGATGTGATCATTGATAGGATTATTCGATATGATATAATGGTAGGCCCCTATTAAATGCTATGCCATGCTATGACATGATGAAATAGGCCTAAGCCGTTTTGATTATTAACACCAACCACTGAAATGCGTAAAACAGTAAAAGCCTTCTCGCCCAACCCTAAAGCAGCCGAGCAGCCGAGCATGAAAGATTTAAAACCAAAACTAAAAACCGAAATAACACACACGTGTGCGCGCGCGCGCGCACACACACACACATGTTTTTGCTTATACAATGTTCGCATCTGGAAATAAAATTTTGACTTGACTTGACATACACACGCCCACAAGCGCGCGCCCACACGCGCTTATTTTGTTGTTGAAACTATCGATCCTAAATAATATTTAAGATTATTAAGAAGAGGAAAAATATACACGCAAATAGAGAGAGAGAGAGAGAGAGAGAGAGAGAGAGAGAGAGAGAGAGAGAGTCAGACAGTCAAAGAAAGATAATCGGAAAAATGCACCGAGAAAGCTATGAGCGAATAATTATGACAAGCGTAAAACTCGTGAAAAGCGTGGATAAACGTGTTCTTGTGTCATGTGGTCCTATCTTAACCAATCGCGCACAATCATGCACGCGCCTCCTTTTAATTCCCTGTACCCCTCTCGAAGTTTTTTCCCCCCTTGAACTGTGCGTCTGCAAGACGACGGCCATTTGTGGTCGTCTGCTGCGCCATATTGAATTTTTGACATCTGTACATTTGAAATGAAAGGTAAGTGGTTTGTGTATCCATGTGTGTCTTAAGCGTCGACAAAATAGTATTGTCTTTATAAGCGTTGTAGATGGACAGATGACAGTGTGAGAGCTGCCGGAATTCTGAATTTTGTGTGTGGAAAAACGACCGGTGATAGCTGATGGCGTGACTGTTAAGGGCCTGCTACACTACATACGATTCCAAGTTGAATGCGATGCGACTGTGACGATGTGAGTCATCATTCATGCGATATTCATGTATTGGGTCATGTATGGTGAGCGAAAATAGCAGGATGATTTTTAAACGGAAATATTTCACGTAAATCATGACTCGCGTGGCCCAGTCGGATCGCATCCCTGTACGATTTTACGCGTGTGTGGCGCCGGCTTAAGCAATTATTGCTAAGGTTCAGTGTGGACAGTTGCAGCCTGGGCTTCGTTAGGCCTACTTTTAATTCCAGTGGCAGAAACCATGCGCCGCAATAATTTGGCTAAGGTTTGGCTGGGTTGTAGTTTAGACACCCGTATTAACCAATTTTCGCTTTAAAAATGTTCACTGAAAAGCAACATTTTGCTGTTCTCGGGAAAAGGGGTAGGGTTAGGATCAGCCTAAGGTTATTGACATTGTCATGTAACTGAAAGAACCGAGACTTTGAGAATGATGAGTCGTAAGCATGAAGGGGGTGTCTAAATTGCAACTAGCTTTACCCGTTAATTTTACAACTTAGTTTAAAAGTTCTAATTCACATAATATTTTTTTCTTTATTTCATAAATCGGGTCAATGCTTTTCAAAGATTGAGTTAAGCAATCTAAATGCTTTTTTAAAAAATCCAAAATGTAGCTTTAGAGTTTGTTCTGCTTAAGAATTGGACTTGTTTTGATTTGTTTTTAAATTGACAATATGTGTTCACAATTATGCCCGCCAAGAACGATAATGTTGACTGAAAAAGCAATGGGCTATGTTCTTTTCTGTTACACATTATCGTTCTTGGCAGGCGTAATTGTGAATATTGCCAAATATGATCTCTTTATGTTTAGGTTCGGCTCTCGTTAACACGGACTGGCTCAGTCCTGTGGTCACCATCACCCCACCAGAACAGGAATCGTCACTGCTGAAGACCCTCAACAGTCCCTCATGGCCCAGCCCTGTCACCATCATCCCACCATCCTCAGGAAACGTCACTGCTGAGGACCCTCAACAGTCCCCAGCCCTGTCACCATCATCCCATCACCCCCAGCCCCTGTCACCATCACCCCACCAGCAACAGAAATCGTCACTGCTGAAGACCTTCAACAGTCCCCCATGGTCCAGCCCTGTCACCATCACCCCACCAGCAACAGAAATCGTCACTGCTGCCAGGCTGCGTCCATTTCATTGCCTTATGACCAATGAAAGGTAAGTCAACCTGGTTATATTCACATTTAGTTACAACCATGAACGCTTCAGTTGAATGGGATCAAGATTTCAAACTGTATTTTCATTTGCGAAAAATGCAATCTTTTGCGTTAAGCAGTAATGGAGAAGAAATGTGAATAATTCCAGTTAGCCATTTGCAGAAAAGTCCTGACTTTAGCACATTATACAATGTGCGCGGCGCACATGTTATGATTAAAAAAAAGAACCAAACTGTCTTGTAGGACTGCACACAATTTCTACTGACCAGCTACTTTGTAAAAACACATTATGACTAGCTTGCTGCACATGATCTCTGTTACAATTTAAAAACACTTTTTACTGCTGCACATTTTCAGTGAATTGTGGTTGATGATTTGTTTTATTAAAAAGGACAAAGCATGTCACACCATGACAACATATTAATATTGTTAGCTATCCAGACATGGCTTATATATTAGACAATATAAAAATAGCAAATATTTCAATTTGATTTGCAGACACCAGTACAGTGTGGCTCAAGTGTTTTGAAGTTTTTTCAGGTCCTAATTTTTTTTGTTTTAATTGTTTTTGTTGCCAATAATTTTCACCAGTCATTGAAACTGAAAATTATCTGAACGCGTTTGCATTCTCCCCTCCACCTACCCCCCCCCCCCCCCCCCCCCCCCTCTGGTCCTTGTACATATTAGACCATGTTCACTGCACTGAGATCGTAATGCTGTAACACCTGAATTTAACTTTAAGGAGTAGGGATGTCCCCTGGGCAAGTTATAAAAATAAAATGTCAGCCCAGCTCTCTCGAATACCAGTTGCCTCTTCTGCTACAGGTCTGGAAGTTACGGTCGTAAGCAAACTTTTGCTTTACTGGGGGATACAGTTGAATATTTTGAGACACTGAACACAATATATACAAAAAATTAAAAATATGAGGATGAACTTGGGTCTGTATTGTTGTGGTGACTACTTTCACTTTGCTAGGCGAATAGGTGCCATAAATAACTTTGGTAAAAGGGGATTAATTATGAGAAGTTCCTCCCCCTTATTCATTTCACTACAGTCTCTCTCTTAGCCTCACTATTTCATACTTGTTTTATGGGTGCAGCAGATTGGGGCAGTGTTGAGGAAATAAGGGCAGGTTGTTGTGGGTGATGTAGTTCAAGGCGAAATCGCAAAGTTAGCGGATGTTTGTCAAAATTTATTCTATCGCGTAAAAGATATTGGGTTAGGTGATATGATGAAAAAAAAATAAAAAAAATAAACAGTGCTGTTCCAGTTGAGAGTGACGTCTTCTGGTCTTTGTCAAAATGGATGCTATGGGTGATTTTGTTATCTGCGAGGAATGCAGGAAATATTAGGCGATCAAATGAATCAACCAAGTATCTCTAGTCATTCATTATGGAAAATCCACATGGGAGAGAGAGAGAGAGAGAGAGAGAGAGAGAGAGAGAGAGAGAGACACAAAACAAAACGAAATTATATTTACCCAAGGTAATGAGATAAGCAATTTAGAACTTTTTTACACTCAGCCCTAAGAGGGGAGAGAGAAAGAGAGAAAGAAAACTTGAAAACTTAAACTTTATTTTCCAAGGATATAGATTTTAGGCAAAGCCTATTCTTCCAATCTGTCCTTGATACATATATACTTAACACAAAAGACAAACATGGCAAGGCATGCTATTATACATACAGAGCTGAATACAAAGGTAGCAAAGCAGTTGATATTATGAAACATAGGCTGAAATATGGAATTATCAAAGTTGCATATTTTTAATACTCACACGTGCATACAAGCATGCAACCATACTTACACACTTGCGCGCTTGTATATAAACGAAACATACATTATAGAACAGGGCAATATATATACATTCATCATATGGTATGTAACAGGTAACAATTTGCATTAAATTGAGGACAATATTTCTAACATAATTAGGCACATTGTAGGCGAACAGTTAACAAATAGAATAAAATTCATCAAATGAAAGGAATACATACTAACATCGGCGTAAGCATCTAGCATATTATGAGAGAGAGAGAGAGAGAGAGAGAGAGAGAGAGAGAGAGAGAGAGAGAGAGAAGTACAAGTGTGAAAGTAGTTATTGGAGGAGGGAGAATAATAGTGGAACATTCTAAGTTAAATGAAGTAAGAAACATTTAGACAGATAAGCACGAGATGATAAATTAACAATACAAGCGTATTGATCAGAAAATAAAGCATAGCAGACGCCTAGTAACAGAAAGCATATTTTACATCAAGTCAACAATAGAAAAAATGTTAGTAGTATTACATTTTTCGAGTAATTCTTTTTAAGAACTTTTTTAAAGGCTGGTTTTGAGGGATATGATTTTAAGGATTATGATAAATTGTTCCATGCTGTTCTCCCTGAATAAACAAAACTGTTTGAATAGATTATTGTGTGCGCGCCTGTGTGTGGGTTTGCGTGCATGTGCCCGTGTTAAGAGGTTTTTTAATTGGGCTTTTCTGCCAAAATAGGTGTTGAGGTGGGTGAGGGTAGCGTGTGACAACATCGATTTATTTAGAACAAGAACAATGTCCAAGCGAATCGAATCCGAATCGTGCACATAGAATGCAGAGATAGGGAGAGAGAGAGTATTGATGCACAGAGAGAGTTGGAGCCCGTTGAACGGGTTCTGGCTGGCTGGGTCACTGTGTGTGTGTGTGTGTGTGTGTTTATCTGCGTGCTAAAACTGACTCTGTGCTCTTCTGCCAGTCTCGCACCAATCGTTCAATCGTGTCTCCCTTCTCTCTTTCAAGCTAGTATCAGAGACAGAGTCAACTGATGTCCTCAAGTAAATGTTGCAAATGCTTTGATTTGGATCCCACCCCACCCTCTCTTTTCTAACATCTTCTGCCATCAATCACCACCATCTTCAATTCTTTAATGTCTGGCGTCTTCCCTTCTGCTTTAAAATTTGCTCTTGTGAAGCACTTTCTCAAGGGGAAAACCCCCAATCTGGATCCCAATAATCTGATAAAAGACAACTACAGACCTGCATCACATATTTCTGGAGAAAGCTATTCTGATACAACTGAACGATCATCTCTCTTCAAACAATAGCCATCCTTATCAGTCTGCCTACAGAGTTAACCACAGTACTTGAAACAGATCTTGTTCAGATAGTGAATTAACTCCCATTGCTTTTAATGCTGGCAGAACATCTCTTTACTGGCATTTCTTAATTCGTCTGCTGCCTTTGATATCATAGACATCCCTATCTTTCTCTCTCGTCTTGAACACATGTGTTGAATTAACAGACCAGCTCTCGCTTTTCTTTCGTTTCTGATTGCTTTAAGTCCGTAGCATTGGTGATCACTTCTAGCCAATATTATCGACCAGCATAACATGAAACAACTGCAGAACAGTACAACAGATCAAAATTCCATTCTTCCAGAAATTGGCAGCTATTATTCCGACATCCACAAATGGATGATTCAAAATAAACGTCAGTTGCAACGAGCATACTAGCCCCTGCCTCAGTGGAGTCAATCCAACTTGGCAGCATCATCACTCTCCCTGACTTTGTTAAGAACCTATGTGTCACTCTGCACAACACACTCTCTATGCATACTCTCCTGACTCTGACCTGTCGGTCCTGTTAGCATCAGATCCATCCAATTGGCTACATTCGTAAATACCTATCGGACGAAGCCACAGCCATATTTATTATTTCCCTCATCCTATCTTGTCTTGACTTTGTAATGCTATTCTTTCCGCCTTACCCGTTTCTGTTCTCTCTTTGTCTACAGCACATTCAAAATGCAACAGCTCGTCTTGTCCTTAGGAAGAAAAGGATTGATCGTGTTAGCTCTCCCCTCTCTGCACTTATTGTCGGTTAAAGGTAGAATTGAACACAAACTTAACACTCCCTGCTATAAATAGCATGCTGTTCTCCTACCGCTTCGTCAGTATTACCATGTACCAGTCAGTTCGCCAGTTACGTTCAGTTTCAGACCCATTTCCCTTCAGATCCCTAGACCTGTATAAACTTTCAACTGCTGGTCGAAGCTCTTTGGCTGTATCTTTTTTTAGGACCAACCGCATAGAACAAAACAACAGGGCGTTGAATGGAACGCCCTACTTCCAGAAACCATTCAGGCCCCTTCTGCTAAGATCTTCAGAAGGCTGCTGGCAGAGCACTAAAGCTTCAGATCCAAGGGTAGGCAGTGGTTGGGCCGGCATCATGCTGGGTACCGCTGAACGGTCCTTGTCTGGCCGGTTGTCTGGCTGTCTACCCACCAACCCCCCCCCCCTCTCTCTCTCTCTCTCTCTCTCTCTCTCTCTCTCTCTCTCTCTCTCTCTCTCTCTCTCTCTCTCTCTCTCTCTCTCTTTTCTTTCTTTCCTTTGACCTCTTCGCCCTTTTCATCATTATATTAAAAGGCAACTGTCCGTCCGTCCGTGTGTGTGTGAAACACAGAACGGGCCTTACAACTCCGCCGTTTTTTGACCGAATCGCTTCAAATGTGCTATCAGCCCTAACGTGGCTATGGCAACGGCAACCAAGGCGGCCGTGTCATTTGCGCGGTTTGGCAAATGCGCGAAACACGTATCCACCGGCCTCTCGGCGCCCGTATCTCTGGTATTTCTGGACGGATTGCCTTCCAATTTGGACGGTAGATGACCAGTGACAGTGACTATCTGTGTGCCAAACTAGAAGCGAATCGCGCGCGATATGGGCCGCTTCACCATTTCACACACCGCGTCAAAACGAGACCAGATATTGACACGCAATTTGGAATGTGCGTGACCAGGGATAGTGACCATCTTGGTGCAAACTTGCAACAGCATCCATTCATAAACGCGCCCAATATGAGCCAATTTACATTTGCGCGGACCGCCGTCCACAACAAACAGTTTACACAGAAGCAACTCGGTACTGCGTGCGCGGGCAAGAAAAGGGTTGGAGAGCGGAGATTACTTTAGCGAGGTACAATATCCCGCTATTCACCGAGTGAGAGCGGAGATTACCAAACAGTTTACACAGAAAGAACTCAGTACTGCGCGCGTGCAGGCAAGAAAAGGGTTGGAGAGCGGACCTGCGAAACCGGTACTCAGCGTTACCGGTACTTGGCGTTACCGGTACTAGGCGTTACCGGTACTCGGCGTGGCGCTAGTTTGTAATAATGGTCAAAAATGACTTTAACAAGTTGGAAGAATAAGAAGAAACCCTGTTAGCATCAGATCCGTTGTATTGGCTAAATTCGTAAATACCTATTGGACGAAGCCACAGCTATTTTTATTATTTCCCTCATCCTATCTTGTCTTGACTTTGTGATGCTGTTCTTTCCGCCTTACCCGTTTCTGTTCTCTCTTTGTGTACAGCGCATTCAAAATGCAACAGCTCGCCTTGTCCTTAGGAAGAAAAGTTTTGATCGTGTACGCTCTCTGCACTTGTCTGCTAAAGATAGAATTGAATACAAACTTAACACCCCCTGCTATAAATATCATCCTGTTCTACTACTACTCCGTAAGTATTCCCATGTACCTGTCCGTTCGCCTGTTACGTTCAGTTTCAGACCCTTTTCCCTTCAGATCCCTAGACCTGTATAAACTTTCAACTGCTGGTTGTCGCTCTCTTGCTGTATTTTTTTTAGGACCAACCGCATAGAACAAAACAACAGGGCGTTGAATGGAACGCCCTACTTCCAGAAACCATTCAGGCCCCTTCTGCTAAGATCTTCAGAAGACTGCTGGCAGAGCACTAAAGCTTCAGACCCAGGGGTAGGCAGTGGTTGGGCCGGCATCATGCTGGGTACCGCTGAACGGTCCTTGTCTGGCCGGTTGTCTGGCTGCCTACCCACCAAAACCCACTCTCTCTCTCTCTCTCTCTCTCTCTCTCTCTCTCTCTCTCTCTCTCTCTCTCTCTCTCTCTCTCTCTCTCTCTCTCTCTCTCTCTCTCTCTCTCTCTCTCTCTCTCTCTCTCTCTCTCTCTCTCTCTCTCTCTCTCTCTCTCTCTCTCTCTCTCTCTCTCTCTCTCTCTCTCTCTCTCTCTCTCTCTCTCTCTCTCTCTCTCTCTCTCTCTCTCTCTCTCTCTCTCTCTCTCTCTCTCTCTCTCTCTCTCTCTCTCTCTCTCTCTCTCTCTCTCTCTCTCTCTCTCTCTCTCTCTCTCTCTCTCTCTCTCTCTCTCTTCCCCCCCCTTTTTTCCCTCCTTCGACCTCTTCGCCCTTTTCAGTTGTAATAATGGTCACAAATGACCTTGTCAACAGTTGAAAGAACTGCCTTCGTTAGCGACCACCTCTGCGTCTTCAAAACGAATACTAAAATCCACCAATGAAGCACACACTTTCTCTCTCGTTCTAGGTTTGTTTCTTTTCGCATGTTTCTTTGTCAAATGTGTGGGGGCCATTTTCCATTCTTCTGTGTATAGTGTTTTTGTTTGAATATGTTATTTTATATACCTTGTGTGTGTGTCAGAGAGAGAGAGAGAAAGAGAGAAAGTCTGACAAGATGGGTTTTTTGGAATAAGAATAATATGAGATAATAATAATTATAATAATAATGATGATAATAATAATAAGAATAATAAGAATAATGAGATTGTGCACATAGAATGCTGAGAGAGGGGAGAGACAAACAAAAACAAGAGATATAGATGAATGCTTTACAACATGTTTAGCAAGAATAATATCCATGAAAGTAATGAGATTGTACACATTGAATGCTGAAAGACAGACAGAGAGAGAGAGAGAGAGAGAGAGACAGACAGAGACAGACAGAGAGAGAGATCGCCATCCTTTGACGCGGCATCGTGTCGGAGACCGCTGAACAAGTTGTGGCTGGCTGGGTCACTGTGTGTGTGCGTGTGCGTGTGCGTGCGTGCGTGTGCGCGCGCGCGAACGCGTGCGTGCGTCATTCTGTATGGGTCACTCTGTGTGTGTGTGTGTGTCACTCTGTGTTAGTATGTGTGTGTGTGTGTGTGTCACTGTGTTAGTGTGTGTGTGTGTGTGGAGGGGGAGGGGTGGAAGGAAGAGAGAGAGCAGATTTCAGACGATAAAACGCTTGGGCTGTTCATTTATTTATTTATTCATTGCAATAAGGGGGGGGGGGGGGGGGGGGGGGGGGGGGGGGGGGGGGCCTAAGGATTGTGGAAGCTGATACAAAACGAAAGTTCAAAGTGCAAATAAATGCAAAAAGAAATCCCTCTTCATGGAAACAAAATCCTTTCGCGTACATTGAATTGTTGTCATGACACCATAAACTTTGGCGCAGATAGACAGAGAGAGAAGGGGGGGGTGGGGGTGGAATCAGCATCCATTGACGCAGCATCACGTCAGATCCCACTGAACGGGTTGTGACTGGCTGGGTCACTGTGTGTGCGCGCGTGCGTGAGCGCGCGTACATGCCCGCGGACACGGCATCATGTTGGAATAGAGTGGGTGGGGTCTGTACCGTCCATAAGGGTCTCTGACCGATTGCACGTTAATCTCATCACCATCCGTGGGGTCTGTCTCACCCATTATATGAAAACGAAAACGTGTCCTGGGTGTAAAAGTGGTGACTAAATCTTCCATAGGTGCCGGAATTATCAGTAAAGTAATGTTCCAGTTATTCGTTAGGCCTGCTTTCTGTTGTGGTTTATTGAGGAATACGTAGTTTTTTTGGTGTCGAAGTGTTGCACACAAATCATTCTTGTCAGATAATGAGTGGTCCTTGGTGGGTGGATAATGTTTCGTCTTGCAAAGAGTTTCACAGAGATACTCTATGTCAATTGTTTTCCATTTTATTATGCGTAGTTGTCATTTCTGGCGGCAAATTTCTTCCTAGGTGTCCTTTGGTAAAGAGGATGCACGTGAAAGGAATGTTCCTTGGTTTGCGAGCAGGACATGTCTCTCTCTCTCTGCTCAGTGGACATGGCTCAAAATAATAACCCTCCCTCGCCGCTCCCCCCCCCCCCCCCCCCCCCCCCCCCCCCCCCCCCTTCCCCCGTCAACATGAAGAAATTAATGTCAAATGAAAATTGGGAAATTAATAAGGTAATAAATGAAGAATGAACTGGGAAGATCAGTAACCTGGGCTTACCATGATATATGCAAACTGAAAATGACCTGAAGGAATTTTAGAAACACGGACGAGGCACTAAGGATGTGCAAAACTGGAACGACCACAGGCTTCATTTCTGACTGAAGGCAAGTAAAAGGAAAGATAGGAAACCAGAGGGAGAGAGAGAGAGGGGGGGGAGGGAGGGGGAGAGAGAGGGAGGGGGAGAGAGAGAGAGAGGGAGGGAGTGAGGGAGAGGGAGAGAGGGGGATGGAGGGAGAGAGAGAGAGAGAGGGGGAACGAGAAGAGATTTGATGCAGTTTATTTAATAAAAAGGTGAAATTAATTCTAGCGCCATGTATGTTTTGACATTCTTGTTTGCCCGTTGCATCTCAACCAACAAGAGGGGAGTAACTATATTTTCGAAGGCGCATGGTTTTAGTTTAACGTAAGAAACGGTGACATAAGCTTTAAAAATGGACGAACATTGGCAGGGTGCTTGGCAGTGAGTGTCTTTGCATTTGGTAGAAGTGTAGAGATGTCATGAGCGAATACATTCGCCCACTGTGCTAGAAGAGTTAAGAAATGAAGAGAAGAAGCCAGTTATGGTTGTAATGAAACATAAAGTGTTCCTGTGTAATTATCAACATTTTGTGCATCGATGAAAATAATATGAAGAAAATGAGCAAGCAAATGAGCAAGACTGTAAAAGTGCAAAGCGTAAGCAGAAAAGCATATTTCAAATAGTCGTTTGACAGCGCACAGAATAAATACAAAAGCGGAAATTGAAGTTAAATCCATAACAGACCCACAAGTTTAAACGGATGAAAGGATATTAAATGTTTCAATTGAAATTATTTCATCGTCCCTTAAATTAAATTAACAATTTCCTCTTATTTAAAAAAAATATCATTCTTTTTTTTAGAAGAATACAACTAAACTATTAAGTGTTTGAACACTATTATATAAACATTCTGCATTTGCCATTTTCAGGAAACGACAGTACTCCCTGTCGCCGACGAAATAAAGCTTTACGCCCTCTTCGGCCTTTCGGCCATGTGGGGCAACTCCCTGTCGCAACCGACTGTCGCCCATAAAAGCAGCTTGTTAGAAGACAAGCACCGCCACACAGAGGCACATAGACTACACAGGCACACTGCGGGTTTGCCTGGAGATGGTCATAGCACCTGGGAAGAAGCTACACAGCAGGCCACTGGAGGCACAGGATGGAAAACAAACACCCGATGGGAACTTAGACTCGCTGACTTCCACCTGCCCTACCAACACAAGAACAGTTCCCCACACCTGCTGAGGCCGTTGGAGGCACGGGAGCTGAGACAGTAGCGGAAAGGCGGAGCCAGAACCATCCCTTAGTCTGGCTGAGCTGTGGATTTCCTGACAGCTGTTGACATAGGTGGGTCTGTTTGTAATGAATAAAGAACCTGCCGACACTGTAGGGTACTGAGTCTGGCTGAGCTGTGGATTTCCTTACCAGCTGTGGACATAGGTGGGTCTGTTTGTAATCAATAAAGAACCTGCCGACATTGTAGGGTACTGAGTCTGGCTGAGCTGTGGATTTCCTGGCAGCTGTTGACATAGGTGGGTCTGTATTAAATAATCTACCGTACTTTTTGTGCAACGTAGTTATGACATGAACGTTAGTAGGAGGATACATTGATGTGTCTTTGTTATGCGCGGTTTTGAACCGTAAAGCCGCCTCACACTATCCAACCTTTTTATTTGTAAGAAATTTAATTTATGATATATATTCAGCTACTTGAGGCCGTATGCCGTCAACATTATCAGCAAGCATTGGCAGTATTCCCACAACTGCCTGAGTGAGTTGGAAATAAATGGTGGTCGCCAATTCCTTCCGTCCAGTTGGAAGGGTTTCATCCGACCAACATTTGCACAATTTGTGATTTCTGCTCACTCAAACAACCATTTTCACCCGACTTGGTTGGATAGTTTGAGGCAGCTTTTTTTATGTGGTGACAGTTTTGAGATGACCCACAGCTGTTGACAGGACTATAAACGACTAACTCGCCGACCTTTCAGTGGAAATTTAAAAAAATCAAAAGATAAGGAAAAACTCCTTGCAGAAAAACCAAATATTGGTCATTGTTCTTGGAGATGACAGAAGTGGGTATATAGGACAGTCCAAATCTGCCCAGTGATGTACGCAGTATGGGAACGAAATAAATCAATATTTCCTGTGGCAGTCATCGATTAAATAACACACACATACACACACCCCACACACACACCCCACCCGTCCCTCCCATCCACCCACCCAGGCTCGTGATCCTCTTGAATACTTTCTTCATCTTTTTGCATTTCCCCTGAGGGTGGAAAGGGGGGGTGGCTTTTGTACAAATACTTTACCCGTCTTCTGGAAGTTCTGTGCTAATATATCATTCTCTTTGACTGCCTTTTCCTTTTGCTTTACTGAATCCTGTAATGTAAATTAATGTTGATATTGAAATGCTGTGATAAAATGTTTTTGCAGTGTGTGGGGGAGGGGTAATGCTATTAATAATGATTAATGTTGATGACTGTGCTAATGTTCAGAATAGTGTGTGTGCGCGCGTGTGTGTGTGCGTGCGTGCGTGCGTGCGCGCGCGCGCGCGCGCGCGCGTGTGTGTACAACATCCTATCGGAAGATTTTTTAAATTTAATTATACTTGTGTGTGCGTTCGTGTGTGCGTGCGTTCGTGTGTGTGTTTGTGTGTTTGTAGTTGATTTTTAATTTAGAGCGTCATTTTATTGTTTGAGACATTGTTAATTATTTTTTACTTTTGAGAGAGAGAAGAGGAGAGGGTGGTGATGCAGAAAGATTGAGAGGGTTATTGTGTTTGATTGAGATCCTAAGTAATTGCACAAATGTGTTATGGATTAAGATAGGGTGATTAAGGTGAGTGAAAGAGAGTTGGTTAGAAAGAGAGAGAGGGGGGGGGGGGGAGGTTTTTTTGCAATTTCATTTTTGTTAATTTCTTATACAATCTTGAATTTCATCGTTTTTGTTTTACTTATTTTTGTCATTGCCAGTACAACTTTTATAGTTAATCTGACAATAAATTGGTTCCAGTCCAGTCCAGTGTGTGTGTGTGTGAAATTGTTTGATGTCCATGAGGAACGGTGTGCGTAAAACTGTTGGGGGATGGATGCAGTGAAAAGTATGTTGTGTAACTTTGATCTGTGGGCATTTGTGTGTGTTTGTGGGTTTTTTTAATATTTGATTTAATGTATTTATTTAAATCTGCTGCGCGTGTTGCTAAGCAAACCTTCCCATTTTAAACTTATTGTTTATTGGACAATGGAGTTGTTTTTAATTTGAATTAAAATCTTTCAATTTGTATGCATTTTAACTTCAATTATCCGTACTTCATGTCCTAGAACTTCATTAGATTCGTCTCCTACGCTTTGAAGAAATAGCACGAGTATTAACGCACCACCTAAGTTAAAGTCACAAAACAGGACTACTCAAAACGTGTTAAAATGGGTGTGCACATTCAAGCAGCAATAAGCTTTAGATGGTAAGCAGCAATTCCTCCGGGCTTCTTTGACAAATTAGGGGGTTCATGAAAAATCGTTTAAATGTGTTTGCCTTGCCAACAACAGTTGGCACGCCCAATGTTGGCACATTCTGAGCAGCCACACATTTGTGATTTTCACAATTGGGGATGCATTGTTTTGTTGAGCTGTTGCAATCCCACGAAAACAATAAAACTTGAGATTTTAGTACTCGAATAATTGAATTAATTATCTTCCAATTGTGAGATTATTGGAATCACCCATCTTTATTTTGTGCGCTTGAGAAAATGCGGCCCTTCATTTTTTGTGTCACTAGTAAGTATATAGTATCTTTACTTTTTCATTCTGATTTAACTTACTTTACAGGAAACGAGGACTACAGCGAAAAAGACGCGAGCCACCTGAACAAACAGCTTGCAGAACAGCCATCAGAGAAGACGAGTCTGCAGAGAAGAAACCAGCAGCGACAATAACGATTCTACTGTGAAGAAACCGACATCATCGGCATCTCTTCAGTGACTAAGCCAACATAATCGAGATCTGTTCAGAGAAGAAATCGACATTTGTAACCGACATCGGCATCTCTTCAGTGAAGAATCCGACATCCAAAACCGACATCATCGACATATCTTCAGTAAAGAAATCGACATCTGAAACCGACATCAGCATCTCTTCAGTGAAGAAATGGACATCTCTTCTGTGAAGAGACCGACATCATCGGCATCTGAAACCGACATCATCAGCATCTCTTCAGTGAAGAAACCAAAATCTCTTCAGTGAAAAAAGCAGCAACATCATCTATATTGTTAGCCTGTCCATATCCTTCCGCCTCTCTCTCTCTGTCCTCTCTTTCTCTCAAATCAAAGTATCTGCCTCTGTATGCCTGCCTCTCTCTCTCTCTCTCTCTCTCTCTCTCTCTCTCTCTCTCTCTCTCTCTCTCTCTCTCTCTCTCTCTCTCTTTCTCTCTCTCTCTCTCCCTCTCTCTCTCTCTCTGTAAATATCAGACTCTCTCAGCCTTTCCCTTGGGAAATGTGGTTGATGCAATTTGGCACATCCCTTCCCCTAGGAAATGTGGTTGATGCAGTGTTATACATCCCTTCCCCTGGGAAATGTGGTTGATGCAATGTGGCAGCCCGTCCCCTGGGAAATGTGGTTGATGCACTTGTACATTCTTTCCCCTGGGAAATGTGGTTGATGTAATGTGGTGCACCCCTTCCCCTGGGAAATGTGGTTGATGTAGTGTGGTGCACCCCTTCCCCTGGGAAATGTGGTTGATGTGTGGCATCCCCTTCCCCTGGGAAATGTGGTTGATGCCGTGTGGCACAGCCCTTCCCTTGGAAAATGTGGTTGATGCCATGGGGCACATCCTTTCCCTTGGGAAATGTGGTCGATGCAGTGTAGTACATCCCTTCCCCTGGGAAATGTGGTTGATGCAATGTGGCACATCCCTTTCCTTGGGAAATGTGGTTGATGCAATGTGGCACATCCCTTTCCTTGGGAAATGTGGTTGATGCAGTGCGGTACATCCCTTCCACTGGGAAATGTGGTTGCTGTGGCATGGCCTTCTGGCACTGTGCTTGCTGCGGTGTGGTATGTCCAAGGAAATGTGGTTACTATATGGCACAAAGATTCAGGAGACTTGAGCATGCGCTGGTTTCATCACTCCAAGGTTGGTTCCTTCCGCTGGCCTGGAACAAGGTAGCTTTGACTGGTGGCAAGTTGAGGCGTAGGAACGACGATGAATTTATTTTTTTTTTAAGTAAAAGATCGTGATCAGATTTATTTAATTCCAGGAAGCGCTAGCGAATTTCTAAATCAAATTTTGTTTATTCCAGAGAGAGCAAGCAAAATATCATGTCCAAATGGCAAGCAACAAATGGAGATCAGATTTCAAGTCCAGGAAGCGAATTTCAAAATCAAATTATAGAAAATAACCCTTGGCTGAATTTATTAAGTTTTGTTTTCGGCTTATCAAAATGGCTCCCCACGACTACAATGTTGATTCTGCATCAGTTGGGTATATGTATGGCCAAATCATTTCTAAATGCTTGTTCTTGTATTTCTGAACTCAGTGTTTCAATGTACATGTAGTGAAGTTCCTAGTCGATGTTTTAAACATGCTAACACTTCCCATATATTTTGATACACTTTTTGTTGTTGTTTACACTCGACGACATGTGGAAAGTCGTTTTCATTCATGATGTATTAGCCGAATTCACATTAAATGATTCTCTCTCTCTCTCTCTCTCTCTCTCTCTCTCTCTCTCTCTCTCTCTGATGTGTTCACTTATTTGTGTGCGTATGATTGTATGTGCGCACGAGTGTGAGTCTGGATATTAATGCCTACCTCTGCGCACGCGCACGCGCGTGTGTGTGTGATTTTTTTTACAGTAAAGTTATTTTAAACAAGGGCATCGCCAAGCGGCAGATATGTACTTTGCCAGCTACCTGCCCCGCCCTGCACCTCCCTTGTCCCTCACATGTTAGGCCCCCGTCCTCCTTGTGCCCTTTGGGTGATACACCTACACACCCTTGACTGGGTGCAAATCCTTTTCCGGGATGGACACCCGTACTTGGTGGGGTATACACCCTTAACACTGAGACATGCCTGCCGCTCGGCGACTTTAAGCCCCACGTGGCACATTTTGTGCTACAATGTCTTTTACTTTTAGTATTAGACGCACTCCTTTACCGGAATGCACACCCTTAATTAGTGGGGGTGTACACCCTTAATCAATGTGGCGTACACACCCTTAACTCGGAGGGTCTTGGCTTCTTTAAAACCCTTTCAACGCTAGCCATTCCTCAGCCAAAATTTACCATTAAACTTACCCGGGTGGAGAAAATATTTTGTCTACAATACAGTATTCCTTTGTGACATGCATAAAATAGGGCTTATCCTTGCCTCCCAAAATTAAGAACATAAAGCTACTGGATACCAGACCTTCATGTGATGCCTTTTAGTGACATGGCTGTTAAATCATTGTGGTGCCATGAGGCGACAGTGGCGATGAAAAGGTAAATTAATTACTTGAAGAGAGGTTTGACAACTACATATTTGAAATGAGATGGAAAACGGCCAGAACATAGAGAATCATTGATGATGGATGTAAAGTAAGGAAGGAGATCATCAAGACACTGGGAGAAGAGAGACTAGGTAGAGGGTCTAGTGCACATGTTTTAGTCTTGAGTTTGGGTCAAAATCTTCTTAACCTCTTCAGTGGAAACTGAGCGGAACTAGACCACATAGTGCCAGAAAAGGAAGGATCAGGGACAGTTGATGATGGAGCAGATTGAGAATCAAGGTTTTGGCGGATAATGGCTATCTTGCTGTGAAAGAAATTGGAGAAACGATGAGGGAGTTCAGACCTAGGGATACAGGAAGGTAGAGGTGTGGATTTTGGTTTATCAAGGAGAGAGTTGGCTTAAAAACTAAACAATTTAATGATGCGAAGTAGTACAAGCGAGAATTTGGGCATTTAAACAAGAGCATTTGTCTATACTGTCGGACACAATTTTGATGGCTCGGAAAATCTGTGTGAATTTCAAGTCCAGTCTTAACCCACTGGCGCTCTGCACGGCGGCATTCTTCCGTTAGCCTGAGTCATCTCAGGTGCCACAGAAGCATACCACGGTAGTTAACTTATTATTCTTGGCTTCAAACTTGGAAGATTTAGGCGTTCCATCCTCTATACGAATAGTTATATCCATCCATTAATTTAGTTGCCCTTCTTTGCACCGTCTCTATTATTTAATGCTAATTGTCTTTTCAATTTGGGATAGCAAATAACATTACCATATTCTATATGTGGTCTAACTAAACCCTTGTATAAATGCAGGAACGTAGAGCTATCCTGATCTAACGACGAAAATGGTGTTTTACGTCCTCTTGGTCTGAATCAGACACATATGGGACATTTGTAAATACAAATATGGTGGGAACAATACCGGAGGCAGTACGAAACCAGTAAAGTCCTGATTTTTAAAAATTAATACAGATAGTTGTAGCGGTGACCACGCCTCGGTTAAACCTCATCGGCTATGGCACCGCCACAAGTAACGCTTCTATCCTGATCTAAGTACGAAAAAGTTTTTAATAATACCAAGCATTTTATTTGATTTCTTAACAGCATCATGAATATGGTAATTATTACAAGTGTTACTGTTACCCAGGTGTAAGACTTTACATTTAGGGTTATTTTTTCACTTTCATATAAGTTACAACTCTATCGCAATCTGACGCACCACCGGGATTGGGCTGTGTATCCGTAAATCGTACCCTGGCTGACGCACTGCACGGATACATACGTCGAGAAACTTGTCAACCCAAACGAATGGGCTGTAACCAAGCTGCTTGAATTTTGTTTACAACCGCGATTATTCCCCTTTGATCACCATGCGCAAATGGTGTGCGTCTTCATCTGGCATAAACATTCACATGCCTCGGGAAAACAAAATGGCTGCCGTTGTGGTGAGGGTGTGCTTTTGTGTTAGATTACTTGCTGCGTGATTGTTTATTTGTATACACACACAACTCATCCTGTAGTCATTAATATGTTAAGACATTAGTCTATGTTTATGGATATTTCGAAGACTATTTGAATAAACATATGAATGTGATTGAACAAAAAATGCAGCATACTGCATGATACTTGATAGTCGTCTGCTGAACTGAATTTCATTTTTTTCACATCACATCACATAGGAAGAACCAACAAAATTTTCAAAAGAGGAAAAAAAAAAAAATCTTTATAAAATACTTCTGTAAGGTGTTTAACTAACATTTCAATTGAAACTATTATGAAATATCAAGAAATCAATTAAAAAACAAAACAATTTAAGCAACACGAAACTGACGTTTTTGGTAACATTTTTAGAAAACGCGTCACTCCGAGGGCATAAAAAAACCCCAGACAATAATGCATTTATAATTATGGAACAATGTGTACTTTAATGTCCTCTTTGCATTCAACAACTTTCAGTTTGATCAAGCTGTCCATCCATAATTTTTTTTAATTGTTTACCCCAATTTAATTGTTAAAATTTCTCACTTTAACCTATAATTAAGTATAAACACTGTTTCTTTCTTGTGGGGGCCACAATATAATTTACTTGTGGCGGTGCCATAGCCGATGAGGTTTAACTGAGGCGTGCTCACCGCTACAGCTATCTGTATTAATAAACAAAATTTTACTCTGCCTCCGGGCATTGCTCCAGTATTGTTCCCACCATATTTGTATTTACAAATGTCCCATATGTGTCTGATTCAGACCAAGAGGACATAGAACTCCATTTTCTCTCTGGGCTCCACTGGGATTACATCATGTGGCGGTACTATAGCCAATGAGGTTTAACCGAGGCGTGGTTACCGCTACACCTATCTATATTGTTAAAAACTCGGGACGTTGCTGGTATTGCACTGCCTCTGGGCATTGCAGCCAGTATTGTTCCCACCATCTTTGTATTTACAAATGTCCCATATGTGTCTATGACCGAGAGGACGTAAAACATCATTTTCACCACTGGGCTCCACTGGATGATCAGCATCTGCAGTAGAGACATCAGGCTGATGATCAGGGGTATCTGAAATATTAAAAAGAACATTTATATTTCACATATATATTAAAAACACCACATGAAGTAGAATACTGATCTAGCCTTGATCAAGGGAGACAACTACACATAACCATCAACACAGAACTGGCACCTGTATGAAGAAAAACAAGGCATACACCAAGCAATGGAATCTGTTGTATTGAATTTAACTATGACAATAATGATAAAGAAAAATACTAATGGGTTTATTTAAGGTTGTGTAAATCATTAACAAGAATAATGAAAGAAAGATTGCTTTATTCTTCAACAATAAACGTTGAGTCATCAGTTTTTTTTAAAAATCCCACTGTCTGTAAAAGGTAACAAGAATAAGATAATGTATACATTTTCAGACCGATTGTCCCAGATCCAAAGTATGTGCTCTACCTTGAAAGGCTTACGTCATGATTATGAATAAAATTCTCCTGATTAGAGTAATTTTAAATGGGACTTTGCCACTTGTTCGACTTAGTAGCAATAGTACATTAACAATAACAAATGTAAAATACTACACGTCATGACAGACACAGGGCTCCCAATCATCCCGCAAAGCAAGGGGTCCCAGGGACTCCTTCACTCACAAGTTACAGTATATAGGGTCCAAGAGGCGGGATAGAGCGTCCCACTCCCAGTGGTGTTACGAATGCAAAAATAATTTTTCTAGTGCATCCCTGGGACCCCCAGCACATTCTTTTCGAGGGTCCTGTAGAATTTTAGTGCTTCATAGACCCCAAAATGGGGGTCCCTGGTAGCCCTGAGACAGGAGTGCTAAAACTGAAACAAGAAAGAATGGTGTGACTATGAGTCATCATATCACTGTCATCAGAACAAAGAACAAAAGCCCGCAGAAAGTAGGTGCCAAGGAGAGCAGGGCCAGGCGTGGCCAATGGCAATGAAATGTCTCCTTTGACTCCCCTATGTTGGGGCTACGTAACGTTTTGGGGGGGTTGTTCACACAAGGATGAATTTAGGAAACGCGTGGCGAGTTGGTGATCAACTCCACCAGCCAACCCCCCAACAAGATCAACATGCTCCCTGCATGCTGAGTCTGCTTGGCGAAGCATCATGTTACTATTGTTAGGGACCGATTAGCGGGACCTGGCTGGCTGGGCCAAGCTTTCTATTTCTTATTTTTCTCCTATCCACTTCCTTCTTCTTGATAGTTTGTTGTCTTACGCATTCCTGTAGATCCTCCCAAATACAGCGACATAATAGTCAGCAGTGACTGCGGTTGCTATAGGGAAAAGAAAGAAAGGCTCAAAGAGTCAAAGCCTGAGAAGAAACTGAAAAGTTAGGCCTTAGTCAGAAGAGGGACAGATAGACTCATAAAGGATTAGTGCTTGTAGTATTTTAGTTGTACTGGGTTTAAGACCATTAAAACCCCCAGTTCAGCCGGAAAGGAACAGGCCCCACTTCCAGCAACAAGCAATCATAATTTAAGCTGAAGAGAAGGGTAGGCTACTTGTAATAGTTGTAAAAAAAACAACTCTGGAACTGCCCAGCTGCGAGTGACCTCTTCGTGACGAGAGCTCTCAGTCTCGCACTGTCGCAGACTCTGAGCTGTCGATAAAAGCTATAAAAAATGACTGAAATATCATCTGCTTATAATCATGTCCAGCTACAATATTACAAAGGCTAGAGTTTAAATCAAACTACACTACTCACAAAAAGTTAAGGATCACTATGAGAAAACAGGTGCGCAATAAACTCCAATCGCTCCTGTTATTTTGGCCAACATTTAATTCTCAGTCAAGCCAAATGCCTATGAATTCTTGTTCAGCTGTAAGTGGGCGATGTTGTGTTAGTGGAAACATTGCACGTGATCTCTATTACTGAGCTTGGCAGCAAAAGAAAAAGCGGAAACTTGCAAAAAAGGACCTTGTTTTGGATCGTTCTGCATGAACACATTGCACAAGCCAGATGGCCAAACCATTTCTGCACGTGCAAGCACTAGTGTTTGTGTGAGATGCTGTCTCTTGCTTGGCTTTATAAGAAGACATACCACTCAGTATTAGGCCTGATTTGACAATGCCTCCACGACGAAAATTGAGCGGGTTTGGATAGGGGACGAGCTGTTGCATGGTTCCAAGATGGTGTTCCAATCGAGAAGTGGCCAGGCGACTTCATGGTGTCCATCTCGGTCATTGTCAGACTGATGCAACGCTTCACAGCCACTGCCCTGGGTCCATGAAAGACGCAGATCTGGTCGACCGAAGAAGACAATCTCCTGCAGTGAAGATCGTCTCATTGAACGACAAGCCCTGCAGACAAGAACAGCCTCTTCCAGCATCATTCGAAGGCAGTTGAGGGTGGCTACTAACATCAACATCAGCCAGAGACATTACGGAACCGCCTTCATGGGTTTAACCTCCGTTCTCGTCGCCCAGCTGTACGGCCACGCTTAACTCCAGCCCATAGGGCAGCACGCCGCGCCTTCTGCAGACGTCACGTGTTGTGGACACGTCAGCAATGGTCCCAGGTCCTGTTCAGTGATGAATCACGCTTCACCCTGAACCACAACGACGGCCGACTGAGGGTCTGGAGGCGCCCAGGGGAACGAGTTTATTGACGCCACTGTCCAAGAAAAGGTTAAACCTTTGGTGGAGGTTCTGTAATGGTCTGGGGGGCCTTCAGCCTTCACCACAGAACACCCTTGTATCATGTACAGGGTAACCTGACTGGGCTCCGATTCCGGTCTGAGATCCTTCGTCCGCTGGCTGTGCCTACACTGCAGCAGATGGGACCGCCGGCTGTCTACCAGGATGACAACGCTTTCGCCCCCACAGGGCAAGGGTGGTCAACGACTTCCTGAAGCAGTCTGGAGTCAACAGAATGGAGTGGCCAGCATGCAGTCCCGATCTCAACCCGATTGAGAACCTCTGGGATGAGCTGGATCGCAACAGTGAGGAGCAACCACCCCCCTCCCAGGGATGTCCAGCACCTCTACCAAATGCTGCAGGCTGAGTGGCAGGCGCTTCCACAGAGGATCTTCACCACCCTGGTCAACTCCATGAGGACTCGCTGCGTCGAGTGCCAGAACAGCCATGGCGGATACACGCATTACTGAACTTTTGGGAGCATCAGAATGCCCTGTCTTGTGATTTCAATGACTTTGGGAAATCAAATTTCGATACGTACCCACTTTGATCAAATGTACAGACCAAACGATTGCTCGAAATTGAAGGCAATTGTTTATCGTTATCACTAAAGCATTGAATTAAATGTTGGCCAAAATTCAACGCATTGGCTTTCTTATTTGGAAAGTTATGAATTAGTTTGCAAGTGATCCTTAACTTTTTGTGGATAGCTTATATCAACAATACACCTCGTCCATGTCCTGAATGATCGAGCTGACTTGCTGATCGAGGCAAGGGCTCCACACCACAGGCACAAATCGGCAAAAACCGTCGTACCAAAATCGTTTTTTAGACATGCCCTGCTCACATTTCTATCTTTTTTTTACATGATTTTCTTAAGCAATGTTTAAACTACCAGAAATATATTATTACGACCGGGTGAGTCATGCCGTAGTAGGAAATAGCGATACAAAAACGCGTATTTATCAACTTTTCAACTCCTTCCCGCTATTTCAGCAGACTCTAATGTTGATTCACCGAAGCTTTCATGTCTTCTCGAATTTTATTGGTTGAGTTTTCAGCTCTATGACCAATAGAAAAGCTGTTATCTGAGCCAGAAATGACCCATCAGAACGCGTTTTCACAAAACCGGATTTGGGGATAACTTTGCAAAAACACGTTCGATAACTCTTGCAGTTGGGCCTTGCTACATCTCATAAGGCTATAGGCTATAGTATAAGCCTTTTGCCCTCATTAGTGGTGATTTTTGCATCAGATATCATTTTTTTTTAATATTTTATTTGCCCATGGATTTATTTTGGCATGAGTGTATATACTTAGATACTAACAGTTACTGAAATGACTTAGCTTTGTTTTTCATATCATCCAAATTGGTAGAAAAAGTATGTTTTGATAATTCTTCGATGGCTTGTACCCACGTGTCGTCATATCCGGCCACAAGGAGCGTGCCATATTATGGGAGACCGCCATCTTAGTCAGTAACTTTGTTTGAAAAATGCCAGATCGATGCTGTTTACACACAAATCTGACTAAGATGGCGACACTTCCGTTGGAAGGGTCGAGATGCGCACGCAGGTGGGGGGGAGCCATACGATTTTTGAATGCATTTACTGAAGGTGCATTGACCGTATTTGACGGTGTCAAATGATAAATTGGGCTATATTCACATTTATGCCCGTCTGCTGGCGTCAAGAACGATAATTTGTAACAGAAAAGAACAAAAGCAATTGCTTTTTAATTTAATTTAATGATCGTGGGCCCCAAAGAGAGGAAGTAGACACATGCACTGTTGGGCCAAAAAGGTGAAGGCAAGGTTCTGTTTGGGGCCACAGAGATTGAACATTGACCTTTTTGTTTGCATTTTGTGACGGCCCATTTTGTTTTGTCTGTCAGTGTCACTGTATTAAACAAATTATGCTAGGAATCAAGTTTTGTGATTGTCTCTTACTGAGTCTTAGCTAATAATAAAAAAAGTTCCTACTGTGTGAATTCCTACTGCACAGATTTGTTTGAAGAATTGTTTGAAATTTGTGTGTGTGTGTGTGTGCTTTGAGAGACGGAGACACACACGCATACACATGTGCACAGACAGAGAGAGAGAAACAGACGGAGATAGAGAGGGGAGGGGGGGTGCACATTCGCAAAAAAAGTAAGCATAATAATATTAATATATACACAGAAAGGACAGAAACTGGGAAACAGAGAGAGAGAAAACTTAAACTTTATTTTCCAAGGATATAAATTTTAAGCAATGCCTATTCTTCCAATCTGTCCTTGAGAGAGAGAGAGAGAGGGGGGGGGGGGGAGAGAGAGAGAGAGCACAGAAAGATATAGGATAGAGAAACAGAGAGAGAAGGGTAGAGCCCTGGAGGAAGAGAGAGAGAGGGGGGGGGGGGGGGACAGAGAGAGAACTCAAGAAGAGACAAGAAGAGACTGACAGAAAACATACATGCAATGAATAGAATCACGGGACTCGGCAAACACACACACGCATATCTTTTTTAAATTGCACAGTAGGATACACGCAGTAGGACATTGCACAGTAGGAATTTGTGCAGTAGAGATGAATCCAATAATAATGGCAGAGGCTAGAGTTACAGACCCGTAACTTACATTGTCCAGGCTACGGTTACGGGGGCTCAATCACGGGACGCACAAATTGTGCGCAAATGTCTTCAAAAACTGGTGTAACATTAACTCTAGCATGTTCCTAACCCTATTCCTTATTTTATCAAAACCTAGATGCGTTAAATATATATATATATGAAATAAGAAAATGCATAAATTGTGTTGACGAAACATTCGACTAGGAAGAGTTACTATCCCTGAACATGGTCCGAGTGTTGCAACAATCCCGTAACCGTAGCCACTGAATAATAATATTAATCAATGTTCAACATCTTATAATGTTGTATCAAGCACAATTATCCAGTTATTTTCATTAATCTCAATGAGTCAATCACTAAATTCAGCCATTGTTAATTTTCTCATTTCAGATCTGACATTGGGAGTCAAAAGTCATAGAAAGTGAGTGAACTGTGAAGTGGCAAAGTACACCGGGATTACCATCATTCATACTGCATTTTTTCAAGCTTACAACCAGGATTATACTTATTGAACCACTCAAAGTCTCAAGCAAATGGGAGTGCTTAAAATAAATTTATACTAGTGTAGGCCTAACATTGTAACAATCAAACATGAATAATGCGCCCTGTTGAATAGTTCAAGTTTGAAAATGAAAGCATCCATAAGTTGAATGAACTTGGTTGTCATTTTGAACAGTTAACAATCTACCACAATAAACAGGCATGAAAAAGAAATTATGGGATTACCGGTACCATGAACTCGCCGGAAATTGTTTAGGTTTCCTTGAGATGAGCTGGTTTATTTCCAATCCTAAATTGTACTGCGTCTTTTTCTCACACTTTTTTGTAGGTTATTAGATGACATAGACTTGATGAAGCGTGTAAGTTACTTCGAAACTGTGGCTATCAGTTAGTGGAAGGAGACAGGTTGGTAATTGTGATTATCACAATGCTGTCGTATAAGACACGGACCTGGACTCTACTGCTGCTGACAGCAGTTCTGCAGCTGATGCATCACATATCAGTGTCCCAAGTGGCAACCTCCAATAGTTCCAAGCCATCTAGTCATCATCACCATCAGGAGCATCATCATCATCGTCTGCATGAAATGTTGAGTGCTAGCAGCAAGCCTGGCGCCAGTCCCAGTGCCAGTGCCAGTGCCAGTCCAAGTGTCAGTGCCAGTGCCAGCAATTGCAACTTTACTGCATCTACTCCTGTGGAGCGTCTTGATGTGGATTTTACCAGTTCCATTGTCGACAATGGTAAGTTTGCATATATATATTTATATTAATTTCTTAGTAATACTATTCAGATATTTTTACACTACAGTAGAAGACATTCAATTATTCTATTGAATCGGTGTTTGCATTCTCATGTTCAAGTTCAAGTATATACTGCTCACAAAAAGTAGGGATATTGACTTTGCAATATCACCATGGGTTCAATAACCAGACCAAAAGTTTCATTTCATGTGAAAATGATAGTTCAGCCTTTCTTGGCTGTAAAATTGAAGATAAGAATCAATTTTAAAATGTCACGTAACTGCCAGCGCGTGATAAACACCAGTGGGTGTGTTATTCAAAATCACAAAACACCTTTAGACAGTTGACAGATTGTTGGGCCTCTGTGTGCTACTAGGCATTCAAAGCAATTCTTTCTCATGCTCAAATACAGTCTCCTGAAGATTTTCTGGTGGATTAATGTTTTTCCTGGCGTCCCTAGATCCTCTTACGACCGTTACAATGGTGCAAGCTGAAATTGAAAAATGCCAGCGTTGGGCAGATTTTAACCTCCAAAATGACAGTTTGCGTCTCCACTGAGCACATTTTCTGCAAGATCACCTTCACATCCACGAAACCCAGACCTTACCACGGTCTACAAGGTCCCCTGACCATTTTCAATCAACTGCCCCGCTATGCCTTGCAGGAAACCGTAGTCCAGCATGTTTTCAACTGTTTTATGACTATTTTTGTGACTTTTGGACATTGCACCCATTGATGTCCGTCTTCTCTGGCAATCAAGTGATCTTTTAAAATTAATTTTAGTCTTTGATTTTATGTTCAAGGAATAACATATTTGTGTTTTCAAATAAAATAGATTAGAACATATAATTTCGTTATTGAATCCATGGCGATCTTACAAAACACAATATCCCTACTTTTTGTGAGCAGTATGCTTTAATATCTTCCAAATAGAAATTCAGGTTAGGTGCATAGAGATACAGCATAACTGAAAGAACATTAATCAAACGTGTGAAACAAAATTTATGCCAACCAAATAATTATCATTCAAATTCATTGCATCAACTTAGAGACGTGCACATTTAAAGCACACACACACATTGCACACAAATGTGTGCATGCACACACACAGACAGAGAGAGAGAGTGCAAATGCAAATGATTTGTTCAAAATAGTCAAAGACCCCTTATGAAGAAGAAGTGAACAAACAACAATGTTACTTTTTGACCAGACCGTTTAGACCAGTGACATGTTACTTAGTACTTAAGACTTCTCTAAATTTTTGTTATTTTTACAACAGTGGACAACCATACAAAACGGAAGACTTGGCATGCCATGTGTCTTTTTGTGTGTAAAAACTAAAAATACAGACATTGGGTGTAATATGCAAAAATGTTTACAAACCTTTCAAGTGTCATCAGAACAATCAGTGCAGGAATTGATAATAAACAATTTAATACAGTGGTCTGTGTTGTGCATGAGCTGTGAAAACTTAGTATGTTACTATCAGTATCATGTATGTGTGATTCATTGTAATTATGTACCGGCGGGTCAAAATTACATCTACATTATTCAGCCAAAAAAATAATACCAATGAAAAGAGGGCCAAAAAGTTTGAAAAACAGAATACAACACAACAAAAAATTTGTTTCTATCTTAATTAGAAGCCGAGATATTGCCTAAAACGTGACTCTTAAAAAGACGCCATTTTGAATCAAAAATGCCAATCTGTGTAGAAGCCTGATTTTGGGACCATGTCATACGTAATCTATTAGTCTGAAACAGCCCATATTTTGCATAGTTGTTGTCGGCAACAATTTGTGGAAGCCTATTTTTTTTCAGCCATCTGCATTAACCATATTTTGTGTAATAGGTAGATAAAAATGGCTAAAAATGGCTAATCGCGCAAAAATCGCAGGCGTCCAAAACGCTTAAAATTTAATTTTAACATTGCGAGAGTAATTATCGTCCGTTTTTCATAATTTAAACTGTATTTATCATATTATTCAAAGATCTGTCAAATGAGATGCTGGAATCTACAATTTATTCCCAATTATTTTTTTTTAATGTTTAACCCCCCCCCCTCTTATAATAATAATAATACTGGTTATTTATAGAGCGCTTAACTCCCTTTGCAGGGAGCTCAAAGCGCTGAACAAAGGCCTAAACACTAACATACAGATAAACATACACATTAAAGACAAGCCAAGAATAATCAACATGAAGACAAGTATCAATGAATATATATATAATGAATATACATACATAATTATATACATGTATACATTGACGCTGGTAGAAATATACATACATTTCCATCCAGTCTTCAACCTAATTAAAGTGGCTGCCTTCATGCTTGTATGGAGCTAGTCAAAGAACAGTTCCCTGTAGGCCTCAAACTTTGCCTGGATCAGTCTGTCGTCCTCTTCAGAAACAGTCCAAAACCGTCCATTTGTGGTATGCACGTCAAGTTTGGCTGCAATGACAAATTTTTCCTCTATGCAGCTTTTGTCTGCAGTTGATGGCCACTTGTAGATCGTGTGCTTGTGCTTGCAGCGATCCATGAAGTTCACCACAGCCAAACTTGTGTCTGTTTTGGACTTCTCCTC
Source organism: Phymorhynchus buccinoides (assembly GCA_017654935.2). Taxonomy (NCBI): domain Eukaryota; kingdom Metazoa; phylum Mollusca; class Gastropoda; order Neogastropoda; family Raphitomidae; genus Phymorhynchus; species Phymorhynchus buccinoides. Next base: position 13,796,758 of record CM065699.1, read on the forward strand.
CACCTCCCCCAGGAACCACTCTTCTTCGTATGACACGGCAACAAATATGCCAGGATTAATCGATTCAAAGGAGAATGTAAAGTCTTCCTTTGTGAAGATCGGGGCCTGATAAGGTTCATTTTCTGGGGCGTCTTCTGATAGCGAACTGACGCGACACCTCTTTCTTGGTCGGACAACTGCAACACCATTCTCTGAGCCACTTTCATCAGCACTGGAGTCGGAGACCTCTTCTGAGTCAGACTCTGGATCGGCATTTCCTCTGACAAGCTGTTTTAGATTGTTAATCAGCTCGGGAAGTTTTTTTGACACTTTGAGATGATCTGATTTGTGTTCCAGAATGACTGATCGGTAGAGCAGTTCAGCACGTACTGCTTGCAGATGTTGAGCCTTCTTCTGGTATGTTTGTAGCAGACGCTTGACATCTGCTACACTGTTACACGGACCGCTGTGGGGTTTGAGATTTTCGATGATTGTAATTTTTTGTTGTCGTTTCTTCTCTGCCGTGGCTGCCTGCTTTCCTCGGTTGGCTTCCAAAAGTTCTCTTCTTTTTGCCATAGCTGCCTGTTCTTTCTGCTGGCTCTGCTTCCTGAGCTGCTGGCCCTTTTCAGCAGATTTGGATAGAGCTGCTTCTCGTTGATGGTGTGGGAGAGCAGGAAACCACTCCGTCAGGGTTTTGTTCCGCTTCAGCATGTGGACAGAAGTGTGGTGATGGGTTGTTGCATTTCTCCTCTTAAAGATGGAAAAATCCAGATCTCCAAAGGCTTGTTCTCCAACAAGGTTGGTCAGCTGGGAGTGCTGGAGTTTCTCACGAAGCTCTGCATCTTCCACTGCATAGTAGCGGCCATCAGGAAGGAAGTCTTTCAGCTGGAGCCCAATGACAAACAGGAAACCTGCAGACAGCGCCTTCAGAAGTGCGACGACAACTTGCTTCCTTTCGTTGTCTATGGTGATCAAGGATCTGAGACAGAAATAAGGAAAATATTTTAAAAACAATTCAGGTAACATACACATGAAGTCTTGGGTGCTTTGTTTTCTTTTATCTTCAATGGAAATAAAGTTTCTGAAACAATTGTTAAAAAAATATTAAGCGTTTTGATGACTTTCTTCCTTCTGGGTTCCATGTCTATCTGATTTTCTTAAAATCTGAAAGAAAATAAAGTCAATACAAAATATTTTGTATATATATGTTCAAATGTATGTATATGTTGTTTTATCAGCATGTATCTATGTCAGGAAGGGCACGAAATTTAGAACATAATTGGCGTGTTTTTTTAGAAGGTAACCAAGTACCCATGAGCTGATAAATAAAGACCTACCTGAAGATATCGTCATCCTCCAGATTCATGTTGATACCGAACAAGGATGGGGCATCAGGGGCAAACGCATCAGCTGGATCCACTCTCCACCTGCAAATGTGCCAAAAATAACTTCAATGAAATATTTTTTTAAAAGTATGAACCGGATTCTCTGACTACCTGCAATCATTGAATCAAATAAAATTCTTATGAATAAGTCAGTTATAAATGAAATTGGCAGATTAAAATGTATGAGCTGGATATTGTGTCCACCTGCACAGCAAAACACATCATCAAATCAAAATCTATTGATCTTAAAAAAGAAGAACATTGCTTTTCCACTGAAGAGATTAAATGAATTCAATAGATTTAATGTCTGAAATAAATTATTTTGGTAAAGACAAGTCTGTCAAAAGAGAGAGACTCAGAGAGAGATAGAGAGAGAGAGAGATAGTGTGTGTGTATGTCTGTGTGAGTGTATGTCATGTGTGTGGTGTGTGTGTGCGTGTGACATGATTACTATTGAAACTTACCTTTCAAGGAGGTCCTTCAAGGCACCAACATATCTGTAGAAGTCCAGATAGTGCAGAGGCTTCCCAAGCAGAATCCAGTATGGTCCGGTGACTTTGAAGAATAGGAGTCCCAGGGCAATCAGGTGGTTGTCAAGAGCATCACTTTGGCTGTCCAAGAAAATGCCTTCTTGTTTCCAATTGAGGTCGTTCATGCAGGATCCAAAGAACTCAGAGATGTCTTCACGGTGGAAGTGAAGTGCTGCAGCGGCTTCAAAGAGGTTGTTGAAACGATTGGCTTTGAATGACTGGATTCCTGAAGATCGCTGGATCATTGTACAGAAAGCAAGCCAATGCTCTCGACAACCAAATCGTTCGTCTCCTCTTGGACCCAAACACGCATATGCTTCTCTGATAAAGCGCACTGCAGGGTGCTCTCCTCGGCTCCTTCCTGAGAACTTAGCAGTCGATTCCCTCCCCATCTTTTCATCCCCAGCATTCTCCTTGAATGTTTTGACGACTGAGCTAGAGAGTCCCAGCAACAAATGTGCATTACAATGCAAAAAATCAAGGTCTTCTATAGTATGCAACATGTCTTTTCTGAGCTTGTTGAATCGCTCGTTGAAACATTTCATGACCGGCACGATCTGACATCATGCCACTCAGCTTTTGAAGAAATTCCAAAAACTTTTCATGCTGAGCACCTGCATCGTTTTCATGCACTACAGCTAGTTCTTCGAGGAAATCCATGGAAATGCCTACAAGAGTGTCTGCATTTTCTGTGGCAACCACTCTGTACCCACAGCTAAGTACATCCCCACTGTCAGTAGTAACTTGCTGACCAACAAACTTTTTCCCAGTTTTTGTAGTGCCGTCTGTGTGCACATCAAAACAGGTGCTATCTGACAGAGCGTTGCCAACTTGTATGAAGCTAAGCACTTGGGCCTGATCTGTAAAGCGCAAAATAGTTCGTTCGGATGGCAGGTCTTCTTCTGGAATGTGAGAATGGAGAAGTGTTCTGCAAACAGTTTGGATCAGTTTTCCACACCGAGCGGCAGCAACTTCATGTTCTCCAGCCAGTTCCATGACGCACAGCTTGTTTATTTCTGTCATTAATATAAACAGGATAAGCCCAGTGATACATTGAATTTGAATGTATATTTGTACACTTTAATGGTAAATTCTAATCTAAGGTCACAATATCACAGTAAGCTAATAAACACAAACACATTATTTACCAAAAATTAGCTCTCACGTGTGAAGAATGGACTGTATTCAAGATTCTAGAACTACTAATATACTATTACTCATGAGCTCCGACCTATGTATATAAATATATATAAATTTGTGTTACTGCTTTCTGTAATTCTACTCTGAGTAGAAAGCAGTAAAAAATATAGGTCAGAGTATCAGGGCTCTCAATCGTCCCGCAAAACAAGGGGTCCCAGGGACTCCTTCACTTACTAGTTACTTATACTATTTATAGTTATAGAGAGTCCTAAAGGCGGGATAGAGGGTCCCAATGACATTGTGAATGCTAAA
>CM065699.1:13805103-13817825 GCA_017654935.2 Phymorhynchus buccinoides
GCTGTCTGCAATTGACTGGCTAAGTATGCTTCATTCTGATTGGATAATGAATTTTCTTTAGCCAATCGTCTTGATCGATACAAATGGCTATCCGATTTTGCGGAAGTGATGCTGACATCAAGTCAAACTACTCGCGAGCGTGGTGATAGTAGGGCCTATCATTGATTGTTGATGTAGCCTGCGTTGTAGGCCTAGAACCTGACTTGCGGTTTTTACAACGGACTGAAATAAACTGGGTGAGATTTTTTTTTCTAAGCACTTGCACTTGCCCGGCGGGCAGGTCGTCGAGTTCGCCACCTGCCCGACACTTACGACTACCTGCCCCGGCAGTCAGGCAGCCGTTACTGTCCGACCCTGGACTGTGTGTGTGTGTGTATGTGCATGCACAAGACAAAAAAAAGAAGAAAATTTACAATACCTTCAAAGTCATGTAAACAATGTACAGACCTACTTGCCCCATTATTTATTTGAGTTAATTATTTGTGTGAATGTGTGTGTGACTGTGAGAAACATTGTCGACATTTTAGACTGTCATTTCTGTCTAATTTCTTTTTTCCATCTTTTTTTTAGGACAAGCAATAATTTTGAAAAGAATATTAGAAACTTATTGCTTTTCTTCACCCAAGAATGGTGAATTGTTCGTAATTTGTATGTGCTGATGTTTCCTTATAGTCTACGCAATATGTGTTTGTAGGGTGCCTCCTATTGGATGTCAGCCAACGGTCACAAGTCTCGGAGGTTGATGCGCGCTGTGCCCAAACAGATCACCAATGCCCTGCAGGCTGAAATGCTGTGGGGATTGGGGTTTTCAGGTATTCAACGTGTGCATGTTGGAGAGTAAAGAGAGAGAGAGTGTGTGTGAGTATATGTGTGCATTGTGTGTGTGTGTGTGTGCATAATATGTGACCTAGCACCACGAAAGGGACAACAGGCTTGCAAAGTCAAAAATCATTTTTTGTCAATTTTGAGTTATGGGTATTTTTGTGTTCTCTAACATTTTATATTTATAAAGGATAATCTTTACTATGGTCTCTAAATGGTCTTATAAGGGTTTTAAAACGAGTCGGTCCAATAGTCAATGCATTTTCTACAGTTATGCTAGACTTTAGACTGTGTTTTCTCAAAATGGCCAATGCTCACCCTACTAACTTTAAATGCTCACTTTGGAACGGAAAAAGATACAAGAATTGTTCTTGTGTCATTAGAAAGAGAATTGTTTGAAGTTTTCAATTGTATTATTTTCTTAGAATGGTCAGTTTGACACTTAATGTCCTTTTCATGGTGTTGGGTCACATATATGAGTGCATGTTTATGTGGGTGTACAGTGAAAATCGAGTATGTCAAAATCGAAAGGTCTGAAATTTGACTTTCATGTGGTTGATATTTTGAGAATTAAAAAAAAAGTGCTGTAACTTGTGTAATAAGGATTATATTGGAACCCAAAAAATATTGTGAATTATCTCATTTTTTTAATTTGTGGTACCCATTTTTGAATTGGCTGGTTTCCATGGTATGTGTATGAATTTGTATGTGCAGGCAGGCCAGTTGTAAATGTAATGTTCAACTTTTTTGAAATGTCCATAGAAGCTTCTTGACTACCTTTTTAGCCAGGACTTTAACTCTCTTGTGCGGTGAACGTTCAGAAAAAAATCGGATCGGAAATGCCAAGAACGTACGGATTCCACGTGGCCGGTTTGGGCGCTTCCATTTTGTTTCTATCACATGGCAGTCACGTGAGCGCTTCAGCCTTGATTCCGCTATAGATTACACTTCCATCCTGTTGCTTGCAATGGCTTCTAGGCCGATTGGTTTGAAAGATATGAATTTTTGAAAATTAGTGACCGACTTCGGCATTTTCGCGATTTTTCCAATATGGATGACGAACAGTTATGGCGTCCATTGACTGAGGAAAGCGATGAATAGTCGTATTTTTTTGAAAGATGAGTAAGGAGTGTATTCTGACCTATTTCGGCAGTGAGCTTGTTTTTGTTGAATTTTTGAAGTCGTGTTACTGACATCGGCATTTTCCCGACTTTTACATCATGGATGATGAATCGTTATTGCATCCACTGAGTGATGACAGCGATGAAAATTCCTTTTTTTGTGAAAGATAGGAATTATAAGATCATGAAGTGAAAGGTATGATTTTGATCTACATTTACATTTCAGTCGTCTTAGGCTTCACCAGTCTGCAAAAGTCTGCAAGTTTGCAATGAATGACTAGTGAATGCAGTTTGCGAATACACTTTGGCATTTTGATTTTTGTTGTTGAGCCATGCATCCCCATAACATCTTGAAATTCATTTTGCAAATCAGACAGACATCTCGGCAACACATTCAAAACAAAAAAACACAATCTGCTAGGGTATATTTTATTTTATTATTTTTCTGACGCTACCCCCCCTTTTGTACGGAGTGACGTCCCTTGGGCTAGGATTTCAGAGGTGATAGAGAGCACAGAGTGTCAGGCACAAGAGGGTTAAGTACAGCTGATCCCTTGGATAGGATGTTGTGACTTCAACTCTTCTCTGACAATATGCTTTCCTGCAATCCTCATTTTAGAAAGATGGCTTAGAACCTGTATTTCTGGCAAATGGTGAGCTAGTCTTCTTCTTCTTCTCTAACATCTCAGATGGGCGATGAGCTAGTAAAAACAAGACTTTGAAGAGCTGAATCATTTCTAAATCTTTCAAACTCCTTGGCCATGGGAGCATCAACGCTTTTCAACTACTGAAAGCTCAGATGAAAAAGGGTTAAACACTACTTGATCAAGCAACTTAAAACTTCTCTGCAAACCTGTCACCAAGTACGAAACAGTTGGAAACATCTTTTCGTTTCCAAGCACCACACATCTGGAACAATCTCCCTTTCTCTCTCCGCAGCTCTCCATCTCTGTCTTCTTTCAAAACTGGCCTGAAGACGCATCTTTTCAGGAAATATCTCTGTTCATTTCTGTCTGTCCATCCACTGTCAGTCAACCTTATACATAATTCGTGTTGTATGTAGGTATTTTAAATGTGAGTTTTGTGAGTGCGATAAAGTTATTTTTTTCCCCTAAATATTTCTAAGTACATGTATTTTGAATATCTTTTGTGTGCGTGGGGTAAACTTAATTTTTTTTTTAAATTTATGCAAAGCGCGGTGAGTCCTGCTGTGTCAGGAGAATAGCGCTATAGAAGATTTATATATTATTATTATTATTCTGGGTGAAAATGTGAATGCTGTGTGCGCAGGGTCGGGCATCAGAGTGGCAGTATTTGACACAGGGCTGGCGGCAGACCACCCTCACTTCAAGAAGGGTCGGGTCAAAGACCGCACCAACTGGACCAACGAGAAAACGCTGGATGATGGTAGGTTACTGGAATCAAAAGAACATAAGACAGAAAGTTGTACATTTTTTATTAAAACATTGTAACAACATTTTGTTTGTTTCGTGTGACTTTCCCCCCACTTTTTTTTTTACTCGAAGTTCTTACAGAATTGTTCCAATGAGTTTTCAATAACAGTGATAGTAATAAGGAGACTAATGATTCTGATGTTAATGCAAGTAACCCCGATTTCAAAATGAAAAATAAACTTGGATCAACCAGTAATGTTGTCAGAACTGAATCATTGACAGTGTTCAGTTTTGTTGCACTTTTTATTTGTTATATTGTTTTTCTAAGCAACCCCAGGCTAGGCAGTAATGATGTTTGCCTAAGGCAGTGATGTCTTGAAGGGATTAAATAAAGGCATGAACTAAGTTAATTTCTTCTTCTTCTGCGTTCCCAGGCCATATGGCCATAATGGGTCAGGTACGTATGTGTCCGGTTTTCTGTTTTCGCTGGTCTCCCCGCTGCGTACAGCCGACACATTCCAATTTCGGCGGAGCTCAAAGGAGAACAGTTATTTGGAAGATTTTTTTAAAAATAAAAAAGGCAGGAGAATGGGCCAATAAGTCAGAAAGATTGTAGATGACAGAAAGCAAAGGGAAAAAGCAGAGTCAAAGAGAGTGGCAGATTAGAGGAAGTTATAAGCACAGAACTTCCAGAAGGTGAGGGAACTATTTTTATGAAAGACACACACACACACACACACACACACACACACACACACACACACACACACACACACACACACACACACACACACACACACACACACACACATGGTGACACTGTATCCCCACGGGGAGAGACTCATGGAGGGGGCGGGGGCGTCCAGCTCCCCCGTATGGAGGCACGAGGCATCCACCCACTGCCCCAACAAAGCTACCGTATTTTTCGGACTATAACAGTATAAGGCGATACTTTTTTACCCAGACTTAGACCCCTGCGCCTTATAATGTGACTACTAAAATAGTAAGAAAACATCATTTTACAAATCTGAAATATGGGGGGTACACCTTATAGTCCGAAAAATATGGTAATTTGAAATGTGGTATTTTGTTGTGTGTGCACAGGCCTGGGTCATGGGACGTTTGTGGCGGGGGTGATCTCCAGTCACAAGGAGTGCCTGGGCTTTGCTCCTGACTCTGACATCTTCGTTTTTATTGTGTGTGCTCAGGCATGGGTCATGGGATGTTTGTGGCGTGGGTGATCTCCAGTCACAAGGAGTGCCTGGGCTTTGCTCCTGACTCTGACATCTTCGTTTTTGTTGTGTGTGCTCAGGCCTGGGTCATGGGACGTTTGTGGCGGGGGTGATCTCCAGTCACAAGGAGTGCCTGGGCTTTGCTCCTGACTCTGACATCTTCGTTTTTATTGTGTGTGCTCAGGCCTGGGTCATGGGACGTTTGTGGCGGGCATGATCTCCAGTCACAAGGAGTGCCTGGGCTTTGCTCCTGACTCTAACATCTTCGTTTTTATTGTGTGTGCTCAGGCCTGGGTCATGGGACGTTTGTGGCGGGGGTGATCTCCAGTCACAAGGAGTGCCTGGGCTTTGCTCCTGACTCTGACATCTTCGTTTTTAGGGTCTTCACCAACAATCAGGTAAGTAAAAATTTGAAGTAGAATGAAACTACAGTGTTGAAATAAAAACATTAATGAAGAACACTATCCAGGCACCGTACCACTGTACCACAAACCACAATGGGGATTGCATGGGTGCAACTTTTCCTGGTATACAAGGATTTCATGTTTTTTGAATTTTACCAGAAAAGGAAGTTCCTTTTTTTATAATTTGTTAATCAAGATCTTTGTGTGTCTACTGTATTTTTCAAACACTAAAAATAACATTTGTATAAATTGTGGAAAAAGCAAACTGAAATTCCTTCATAAATCAATTTTTTCTTCAGCTGCAGGGGGACATTACCCCTGGACTTTCAGGGTTTTCCATTTTGTGTAGTTGCACCCATGGGATTGCTTATTATGTTCAATTGCTTTGCTTACAATAGTATATACTATTGCTCATTTTTAGTCTGTTTCCCTCAGAATATCAAATCTACCGTATTTTACAGACTGTAAGGCGCACCTGATTATAAGATGCACCCTCCCCCCAAATTTAACACAAAATTCAGGTTTTGTTACTCTGTTTTCTTACTATATTATCAGTCACGTTATAAGGCGGTAATCATAGTTTTGTCCATCTTATGTTGCATTCTGTTTTTCTTATCGTCTTTTTAACAAAAATGACGGATAGCAAACATGCAAAGTGTACTGTATTTCTCAGACTATAAGACGCACCAGATTTTGTTGTTATATTTTCTTACTGTTTTATAAGTCACACTACAGGTGCAGGGGTCTGAGTCTGGGGGAAAAAGTATTGCCTTATAGTCCGAAAAATACGGTATTTTCTTGATCACCATTTCAACCTCCTCACAAACCATTATATTATGTTCTTGCTTGTTTGCATATGCAAAGATGACTTGTCTTCAGAAGCAAGTCAGTAAAATCACTATATCATCAGATCAATGTAGGTGTATACTCGCATATAAAAACATGCTGGACATACTAATAATATAATTATTATGTTCACAAAGCACACACATTCTTAACTGAGTTAGTTCCTCTTGTGTGTTTACTTATTATTAAGCATTCATATAATATACTCAAAAACGCACCAAGTAATCAAAACAGACAAGCCAGTTCATATGGCACACAGATATATCTGTGTGCCATATGAACTGGCTTGTATATACATTGGTAAAGCGTGAGGCACGCAAGATCCGCCCAAACAGTCGCAGCTCTACAACCCCGACAGATCCCCCTAACTCTTTCTCCTGTCCTCACTGTCAGAGATCCTTCCTGGCTCGCATTGGCCTCACTAGCCATATGCAAACTCATCCAGCATCCTAGATTTCCACAAGGACGAACTGTTGAAGCATGGTCATCATCCCTCTGGACGAACGAACGATGACATACATTGGTTAGCTTTTATACCTACAGGGAAACCCATTTAGTACCAGTACGGTTTAAACGAGAGCCCGTGTTTAACGAGTGGTTTCAAAATTCCCAACCACAAGCCTTCTTTTTCCTTGTTAAATAATTCTGCATACAACGAGCTCGCTACAACGAGCAACTTGCATATAACGTACAATTTATTGACTCCAAAAGTCAAGCTTTTATGCAAAAACTACATGGTTAGAACGAGAACGCAATTACAACCACACCGCCATCCCAAAGTCAAGCTTTCTTGCACAACTACCTGGCTAGAACGAGAACACACTGACAACAGCATCGCCATCTTGGCATTCTGATTGGCTGATATAACAACTTGGGTGTCTGCAGCGCAAGCAGACGACACTGGATTCACTCTTTGCGCACTGATCTTGTGACTTCCGGGAAATTTTAACTTTCTCTTAAAGCGCGTGTGTGGATTTTATGTTTTTGATGTTATCGTGTGTTAATAAACTCTTTTAAAGTGTTTGTAATCGGCATTAAAAACCCTATGGATACAGGATACTGGGCTTACAACCATGCTTTGTTGGGTAAGTGTGTTGTTTCCGTTTTTCTGTCTTTTTCACACTTTACCAGCACGCACATCACAGTAGATGTGAGGACCGATTGATAGGTTTGTCAGGGTTGCCAAAATCGATAAAATGGTTTGAACGAGCAATGCTTACAACGAGTAAATTGGCCCTCTCCCCTGGAATTCGTACTAAACGGGTTTCACTGTATGTTCATACAGTAGACTACCATGAAGATTTACATTTTTCTTGTGTGAATTCTTACATAACACAGGCTTGCTAACCAGTTTAACCCTTTCACCGCCAGCCATATTTCAGCCAAAATTTCCCATTACATTTACCTGGGTAGAGAACAAAATCCATCTGCAGTATTGGGGATTCTTCTGTGAGATATATAAAATAAGGTCTATCCTTACTTCCCAAAACTAAAACAATAGGGTCTTTGGATAATAGACCCCAATTTGATGCCTTTTAGTGACATAGGTGTTTACCGTGTTAAATCACTGTGGTGCTAAAATGCGACTTTGGCGGTGAAAGGGTTAAGCTAAGGATGAACTGGAAGATTATCGCTAACATGTGTGCAGGTATCCTACACCTCGTGGTTCCTGGATGCCTTCAACTACGCCATCCTGAAGAAGATCAACGTGCTGAACCTCAGCATCGGGGGACCCGATTTCATGGACCACCCCTTTGTCGACAAGGTCAGACAGCGCTGTACTCACTGCCTGCAATCTCTGTGTTCACACAGCTTTCTGTGCAATTCAAGTTAAAAATTAAGGTAAAAGATAAATTGTTAAGAATTTTAAGCAACTTCACTCAAGCAAAGCTTTTGGCTCCCCAGAGCTTTCGGGGCGCTGTAATCACTGCCTGCAGTCTCTGTGTTCACACATATTTCTGTGTAATTTAAGTTAAAATCAAGGTAATAATAATAATAAACAGGCACTTATATAACGCTTTTTATCAATCACAAAGCGCTTTACAATCAGCATTGAAACACTCACATATGCACACACACACACACAACAACAGATACACACGCATGTACGTGCACGCATGCGAGTGAACGCGTTCTTGCTCACAGACATACACACACAGACAAATTGTTAAGAAGAATTTTAAACACCTTCACTGAAGCAAAGCTTTTGGCTCATCCCAAAGCTTGGGGCCCTGTAATCACTGCCTGGAATCTTTGTGTTTACACGGCTTTCTGTGTAATTCAAGCTAAAAATCATGGGGAAAATACCATAATTTTCTGACTGTAAGGCTCACCCCCTAAGTTTTACACAAAATTCAGATTTTGTTATTATGCTTTCTTACTATCTTAGTACAAACAAACCCCTATTTTACGACCCTCTGTTAAGCGACCACCTCTCATTTGAGACCGGATTTGTTGGCACAGATGCATTTTACTATGTAAACGACCTGTCTTAAACAACTTCCTCTAAAACGCGACTTACGACCGCCATTTTGTTGTTTTTTACGACCGTTGCTGTCGTCTGCATAGACTTCGAGCAAAGGGAAACAACCACGGTCAAGGGCCTGAAAGCGGAGTCGCTTCCCTTGTTGTAGAAAAGATGGCGGAGAGCGTAGGAAAAGCACGAAAACCACTGACTTTGAAAAAGAAAACCACTGACTTTGGACGAGAGTGGAGGTGATTAAAAGAAGTCGGCAAAGTGAAACTGTAATATCGATTGCACAATCCTATGGAGTTGGAAAGACCCAAATCCAGTTTTAATATGTCATTGTATGTGTGCATGAAGAAGAGAGTATGAAGTGTGCTGAACTTTTTCTTTCTACGGCTGCCAGTGAAAACCTCCGTCATACGACCCCTCCAATTTACGACCGATTTTCCCGGACATTTTGGAAGTCTTAAAATAGAGGTTTGTTTGTAGTCGTATTATAAGGCACAAGGGTCTCAGTCTAGGGGGAAAAAAACCGCCTTATTAGTCTGAAAATATGGTCATTTAACTCATTCAAGTCGTTCCGACCATATTTGTCCAGAATTAATAGATGGGTAACTCTCCTGAAAACTGGGTCATTGTGACCTATCCTATTTATTAAACAATAAAAAATCAAATCAAACAATGAGATATCATTCATTTGTGTATTTCAGCTCTAAATAGTTGTAAGAATCATATAAAATGTTTCTTTTAGCTGTGCATGTACCAAAATGTGTTTAATAAACAATTTTGTCTTAAAAAATGGGCATTTTGGGTGCTTAGTTTTGTGACATGCCCAACAGTCTTGCATAAAGTTTCTATTTTTTCAGAAACCACAAAAGATTCTGCACACATATGCATGCACACTCAAGATGAGTAGTAGTCCTTCCTTTATAGTAACAATTTTGTGGATTTTACCAAAAAGTGTTTTAAAATAACATTTTAAATACCAGGTAGCGCTGACAACATGTGGTGTCCTCAAATATAATAAAAAATAATGCAGATTTTCTTTGCCTCAACAATCTCTAAGACCCATTTTTTTCTTATTTAGTTATCAAAAAACATATTGTTGACAATGTATGTGCATGAACAGTAAATATAATTGTTAAATAGATTTTTTACAATTTTTTAAAAATCTTTGGTCATTGTCGTGTCCACAAAATGTGTTGTCAGCGCTACCTACATAATTAAAATTTTCACCTAGGGACTTCTTCTGCCCAAGTCAAAAGTTTACTACTTTCAAACAACTACTAAAGATCATTATTCATACAAAGTTTCAAATGTGTGGGATGTTTTGATTGGTCAAGAGAGCACAAAAACAGTATGGTGTCCACCCCTAAAAGGCTCGTTGTCAGCGCTACCTGGCCACTGAATGGGCCTTCTATGTGTAGAATAGCTTGTTCACAGTTAAGTTCTTAACCATAAGGCCAAATTTGCCAATACAATACACATTTATGCTTGTAGCAGACATCTCTTTCAATTCACAAGAAATTTAATTAATACAATTTTCTTTTAGTGGATGGATGACAATGGCATCCTTGTTCAGTTGTTGTCTGTGTTGCCCACAATTTTTTTCTCAAATTTAAATCTTATTCTTTTTTTTCTATCATTGGATACATATAAAAGTCTTCATTTCAAAGTAATCTGTAAGTTAAAAGTGATAAATGCACCGTAAAGTCTGTTTAAGTAGGTAAAATCATGTAATGATAATGGAGGACACCATGTTGTCAGCGCTACCAGTTGGTGTCCCTGTTGTCAGCGCTACCCAGAAATTATTTTTGTTATTAAGCTCTTTATATTTTACTTTTTTTTCTATCATTGAAAACATGTCTTCATTTCAAGGTAATCTGTAAGTTAAAAGTGATAAATGCACCATAAAGTCTGTTTAAGTAGGTAAAATTATGTAATGTAGGACACCATGTTGTCAGCGCTACCAGTTGGCGTCCCTGTTGTCAGCGCTACCCAGAATTTTTGAATTTTTATTAAGCTCTTTATATTGTAAATTACCGTATCTATGGGTTATTCCTGGTGGTAATGAAACTATTCTAACACATCCGCTATGAAAAATTGTCATTTTGAGTGGTGAAACATTATATAACAACATTTTGATATGAACCATGGTAATGTGCATAGATGACACAAACCAACACTAGTATTTAAACACATTTCTTTTGTATTATTTTGCAAATGAAACCATTTTTTCAAGAAAGTCTGCCATGTTAAAGTGATAAATGCACCATAAAGTCTATTTAAGTGGGTAAAATTATATAATGGAGGACACCATGTTGTCAGCGCTACCAGATGGTGTCCTGTTGTCAGCGCTACCAGATGGTGTCCTGTTGTCAGCGCTACCCAGAAATTTATTTTTTTAAATTTAACACTTATTTTTTAATTGTCAAATTAATGGAATATCAGAGATAATAATGAAACTATTCTAACACATTTGAAATAAAATAAATGGCATTTTGAGTGGCACGACATTATATAACAAAAAATAAAACAATCAATTATGGTAAGATCCAAAGACGGTATAAACCAACACCAATATTAAACTTTAAAAAAAAAAAGTTTTTAATTAAATCATTCATAACTCTTTATTTCAAGACAGTCTGTTATTCTAAAGAGATAAATGCATCATAAAGTTTATTTAAATTGATAAAATTATGTAATGAAGGACACCGTGTTGTCAGCGCTACCAGCTCTGGACGCATATAAATAAAGTCATAAAACCCAGCAACGATAGCCTTGACTGATTTTGTTTTCATTTCATAAGAAAGTTGATTCATAAAGCTACTCTATGCATGCATTTTCTGTTCAATTTGCCCAATTTTATTTTTTGGCTTCTATGTCACATATTGGACCAGTTTTCAGGAGAGAGACCCAGATAACTGTCAATGTGCTTCAAGGGAAGTAAATATGTGTGCATGCAATACATTGGTCACTTCTAAACTTGCTTCACTCCCTTGGACCACAATTTTGCCTCTAACTTTGCTTTTGTAGTGGTTTGTTGTGGGGTGACCAATAGATGCTTGTCCTTGTTTTGTTCTGAAAGTGTTGTTGGTGGTGTTTCAGGTTTGGGAGCTGACGGCCAACAAAGTGATCATGGTGTCTGCCATCGGCAATGACGGGCCTCTCTATGGGTGAGAAGTGCTGCCATTGAACATTAGTGTTATGTGAGAGAGAGAGGGCGGAGAGAGAGAGAGAGAGAGAGATCCATATGTGACCCACCACCATGAAAGGGATATGTGTTAAGTATTATTAGGTATTAGGCACTTTATAGTCACAGAGTCATCGGGTTGCTCCCACCTGGAGAGCCCGTTGCAGCCCGTTCACGCCTCTGTGACTATAAAGTACCTAATACAGTGGAACCTCCCTTATAAGACCTCCCATTATAAGACTCCCTCCCACATAAGACCTACTTCTCTGAGACAATGCCCTTCTTTGTAAGTATTAAAATTACCTCCCTTATAAGACCCCTCCATTATAAGACCTCATTTTGGATTATTTTTGAAGGTCTTATAAGGGAGGTTCCACTGTAATACCTACAAAATACCCTAAGTGATTGTGCAAAGATTGTGTTGCAGCACGCTGAACAACCCTGCGGATCAGATGGACGTGATTGGTGTGGGGGGCATCAACTTTGAGAACCAGATCGCCCGATTCTCCTCCCGTGGCATGACTACATGGGTCAGTGACAGCTTAGCATGCGTCAGTGTAATGAAGAAAATTTAAAGTTTTTCTCTCAACCCAAACAATTTCTACTGACTCGTAGCTTTCGCCAAGCGTCCGCCTGGCTTCCTCGGCGCTTGCACACTGAAAGTGGAGACTTGGGGTTCAGTCAACACATCGGTGAGATGAACTCACAACAAAATACTGAATAACTTGAAAACTTGAACTTTATTTTTCAAGGATAAAGATTTTAGGCAACGCCTAGTCTTCCAATCTGCCCTTGATACATATAATACGAACATAGAATACAAACATGGCAAGGCATACTATTACACATACATATTTGAACATAAAGGTAGCAAAGCAGGTGCTATTATGATAAAAGATAGGTTGAAATATGGATTTATAAAACTTGCATACGCACATGCATAATTGTTAATACTCGTGCGTGCATACATGCGTGTAGCCATACACGCACACACATGCACATGCACGCACACGCAAGCATACATGCACATACATGAATAAGGGAGTTGTAGACTGCTGGCAAGACGTGTCTGCCCCTGTCCCTGTTCAGCGTGGGTTTGGTGACTGCAATGTGAATGGCCTCCTTCATTGACTCTTCGGCGGAACCAGTTCACCTCGTATTCCAGCACCACGAAACTCTGTCTTCAGAGAAGTCATGCTTTGCCCGGTCAAGATGTTCGCCCACCGGGGACGACTCCCGTCGG